>QGSO01000572.1:0-143643 GCA_011037825.1 Carya cathayensis
AGCATTACACACTTTACCAAGCTTCTGATTTGAGTAACTGTGTCAAGGCACTGCATAGCCTGTGCTGTAATTGCAGTAATCCTAATCTACCCGCAATCAGGGAGAAATACAGCCAACATAAGGTGTGTAAAACGTTTCTTCCACACAAAAAAAAAATGAGATGCATCAGCACCACAGATTTTAAATCAGTTCAGCACAGCCCCTTTTAAGCACTTCTATACGTTCTATCTTCAGGTTAGATTTAATCTTTATATAGCTTTCTGGGTTTCGTTAATTACTGAGTTTCTATAAGAGCATTAGAGATGGTTACCACCAAACTGAAGATAGAAAATGTTGCGTTGAATGACAATGGCACACAGTTTCAGTGAGCAAAATATTGTAGAGAGGTTTGTTTCTGAATGTTAAAATGTGCTCAGATAATTTTAAACAAAATAATTACTCCGGTTCAGGTCATTAAATCTTGCAAGTTTGCATTTGGTGCACAGGAGATACTGCGGTTGAATCTCATTCTTAGCATATTTTTGCCACAATGACAGAATCACGCCAATTGTTTGTAGATATAGCTCACATCCTGACAACTTATTATTTGTAGTCATGACTCTAGATTATGCTGTATGGAGGTGTTGTGGCTTCCAAAACGAAAATGTACTATGATTTTAGATAAAACTATGTTTTTTTTTTTTTTTAATTTCTGTTCATATGAACTGATTTGAACTGACATGTTTCTTTCGACATCAGTACAAGTTCATGGCAAAGAAGTACTGTCCTCCTTCAATACCTCACGAGTTTTTCCAAGAACTAAGCAAAGACATGGACATCAGTGTTCCAAATGAATTCGACGAACATGTCTTCTGTGAGTTGCTGTTTTTATTTTTTTAACCTCAGATCATATGTATATAATTTTGTTTCCAGTGGTAGTGGTGTGTCTATGGTTGGATATTCAGGCGATTCTCTCATCGTACTGTTTTTCTAAACATAAACTTGTATCTTGTATCGTGCTATTGAATTGAGCTTTCAATGTATAGTAAGGTTCAAAGTGTATACATGAAGGGGTTTTCGCAAGGAGTTTTGTGATAAGTAATGATTTTGTTAATAGGTAATGAAAGCTAGAAAGGATAAATGAATAATGTTGGGAGGGCTGATTAAGTAGTCAGTTAGGATGAGATGAGTTGAGAAGAAAGTTAAAGATTAAATAAAATGTTATTAGAATATTATTTTTTAATATTATTATTATTTTAAGATTTGAAAAAATAAACTAATTTTTTAATAGTAAATTTTACTTTTTTTTAAATGACTGCATACTACTTTTAGTACACTATTAGATCTGTCTATGTTTGGTTTCTCATATGCAAGTATCATTTGAATCTTTATAATAATCTTATCGTCTAGTATAATTTATTTTACAATTCTATTTAAAACGAAAAACAATTCAATAATTTTTTAATGAATTGGGATTCTAAGTTAAATTCACATTTAAATAGGTCATAATGTAATTGAACAACGAGAGGCGTAGAATCTTTTAAGATCTTTTATACAACCAATTTTTAAATTTAGTATTTTTGTAAAATAATATTATTTTTTATAAGTTATTTTATAAAAAAATAATTCATTTCAAACATGATTATGTGATGGATACTAACGTATCTTTTTTTTTTAGAAATATGCTTCATTGCATTCATTCATAAACGAAATTACAACTGCGACTTACCAAGACAGAAAAACCTGACTATAAGCCAACTAACACAACTGCTCAGGAGCTTTCCCGTACACAAGATAACGGACATTGTCTTAACTTCTAACAAGCTCTGTAAAACCATAGACGGGTGACCCCTCCAACCTCCAAGGAGGCAGAATACGGGAGACAACTGCTATGAACAAACACTTCAATAGCATATAACTACACTATACCTAAAAACTGACAAACCAACGAAACAAAACCAACAAAAAAAATCCAACCACGAGCACGGCATGAGCTCTAGCGGCACATCCTCCACAGGCAATCGGCATCACGAGCCCTAATGAGACGAGCACCTAGCTTGCGTATAGACCACAGCAACCTCCATAGTGGAGGCTGGCCATACAACCACCGGCCATAACATCGCCTGCCACTCTCAGCTCTTTGCCTCAGATTGAGCCCCTACAAAAACTCATCACCACACCGTGGACTTCACAAGAAAACTAACAGAACAACAAAACCAAACTAAACCACGGCGGCAAAGGCCGTGCAAAACACATACACAAAAACCTACACCAAAAATAGAGAAACAGAACCCACACCGGCGACACCAACCAACAGCGGCTGAGACCAAGCAACAACAGAAAACCGGAAGCCGAACAAAAAAGGGAAAAACAGAGCACAAACAACCGGCAAAAGAGGCCGAGCTCGACTCAAAAACAAACTCTAGGAGGAAAACTGCCGATCAGAAACTGAATAACCGGAGTCTGAGGATCCGAAGAAGCCGAATAACTCGTCTGCAGGTGGGCCCTTGGTGGCGCGTGACAGCTACACACCGTAGAGAGCCAAGACTTTGACCCGCTCGTGCCGGCAACGCAGCACTCCTATTGGCACCACGATCGGTGGGCTTGTAGATCGGCACCTGACCAACACCCTAGAGGGGTGCGCGTCGACGGTCGGCGGCTGGACAGACCCGAGCGACATCCTCTCTTATTGACTTGAAAAAACCAAAAGAGAAAAAAGAAAGACTACAAATAGAGAAAAGGGAGGGGAGCGGGAGACGAAGCCCCCCCCTCCCGGGTCAAGCGGCTCTGGGTTGGGGGGTTAGAGAAGTTTCAGAGAGAAGGGAAAGCAGAGAGCGGCTCCAAGACTGTTTTCTTCGCCGGCTGAGATATATATAATACTAACGTAGCTTTAAACTAGTCATGAAAGTGTAGGATACTAACGTACCGTATCAATTAGCGAAAATAGTAACAATAAGGAGCTCCATACGATACCTTAACTGTACGTACGTGCAAAAGAAGTCACAGATGATGCGTAGGACACAATGCCCCTATTTATTTCAGGTCATTATTGCCGTGTAAATTAAGTGGTAAGAGTTTAATGTCAATGACCTACGTATACAGTACGCGTAGATGTTTGATACAGAATTACAACTTAATTTTACAAAACGAAAGTAATGTGTCTCTGCCTTTTTTTTTTTTTTTGAGTTTTTTGTTTTGATTTGGGAGGAAAGAATTCGCAAGATAATAATATTTTTATTGAAAAAGTACTTTAGAAAAAAGTTGTCAAATGTGTATTTTAAGTTTCATTTGCTTTTACAAATGTAAACCTTTAATTTATAGCAAAGTTATGATATCATTGTACAAAGAAAAGAAAGTTATGTTTTTGTCATTTTCGTAATTGTGTGGTTTATATGTTATTGCAGATCAATCATTAATATTGCTTTTAATTGCAGCTGTCCTTTTCAGGAAGGAGTGATTTATGAGATTCGCTCAACCTTCCATACTCAAAGCTCTTTAATTGCCGTTTAATTTGTTTGTCATTTTCATTTCTAAGAACTTTCCAGCAATGTTGGAATTTTCTTGGACAGGGATCGGTCAAGTGAATGGGTCAATTGATGGTCAGCAGGTAATACATGAGAAGGGTGATTGTGATCGATAAGATTATGATCGTTACATCATATAAAATTCAGAATATTTAACAACATATTAATGATATATAAAATGACAAACATCGTAGAATTATCTTACAGGAGAGTTTTGAGAGTCCTTAAATAATTAGAAGCAGCCCAGCTTCCGTGGGCTTTACAAATTAAGGAAAGCACAACCAGAAACACATTATATATGCGCACAGACACACATAAAAAGCCAACATTCCTAGCTAATTAATGAAGATCAAACTGAAGCCTTGATCATAATTATTTGGTCAAATTTCATACAGAGAAATTGCTTGACTGTAATTATCCTTCAAACCCTGGCTATTGCTTGAAAAGCCTATTGTGTGACCGGAAAATGAACCTCTTAGTGTAGAATGCTGAGCGGAATATATCATACCAAAGGCTATGTTGTAGGATAGCAAACAAACTAAGTGGTACAGCAGGCCCCGCCACAATTATACGGATTGGAACACTTGTTTTGTATTTGAGGATCAAAAAACAGGCTGCAGAGAAGGCTATCAACATGCATGCTATTGAGATTAAAAGCGTAGCGAGTCCCAATGCCAACTTACGAGGTAATGATATGAGAAAATCATTTTCGGTGTAGCGTGCCATGAGAATTGTCAAGAAAACTAGTATTGAAGACGAAGAGAAGACCATGGCTACCGCATTTGATACGAAAAATAATGTAAACCAGTTGCTTTCCAGAAAGATAGGAATGCCTGTTGCTTGATTGTTTCCACCCGGTACTGTGAAGGCAGCTGGAAAAACCACAGTGGCAATTAGTGCCGCTACAATCATGCAAGAGTTTGCCGTGTTCTTCATCCACTTTTCACCATTCTTTCGTAGTTCTTCGTGGGTCCTCACAAAAATATCCTTAGGTGTGTTTTCTTCTTCATTCTCCATGTTCACATATGACTTCGGAACAATCTTTTCTATCTCCTGCAATAACCAATTAATTGTAAATTTAAAGATATTGAAAAGGGAGACCTTGCAATACGCACGTGTGCGAAGAGAAGAAAAGAAGTCGACATTATGATATTTAACACCCGCATGTACGTACTTGAAACCACAATAACTCTCGTTGCATTTGAAGGGCTGCTCCTGAGACGATATTCAGTCGATCTGAAGAAGGCAATTCTCCAGCTAAGTGCAGCATGTTGTTTCTCCCCTTGGCAAGATGGCCCGCAAGGGCGTCCTTCTGAAAACCTATCTCATATATTAAACTAAAAACACGCTCTTGTCGATGTTCAATAGCAACATGAAATAAACTTCCATATTCCTTGTCATGCTGCCATATGAGATCGGGATAAGAGCGTATAAGTATAATTAGAAATTCAACGTTCCCTACTTTAGCAGCTTCAACAAGTAGTTTCATCATATTCTGATCATCAACTGCAGTTGACGAGAAATATGTCTTTTTCGAGTTGTTTCCAAAGGCAATAAACTAATTGATGAGCTGATGCTTGCATCAAAGCTTTGTTGCAGAACCGACCTCTGGAGCCTACTTAGAATTAAGAGAAATAAGATTGGCTAAACAGAAATAGTAGTTAAAGAATTAACACTAAAATGATCTATACATTTAACATTTATAAGTGGTTAAAGAATTAATATGGCGAGAAATGCTATTCTAAGGCCTAGTCTACACCACAATATATACTATTCATGATATGGATTACAAGAGAAACAGATTTTTGAGACTAAAATTTTGTAATCAAAAGAACTATTTTTGACGAAAATGAGTATGATGGCATAATTTGATTTCTAAGATTTGAATTTTAAAATTTATTTTTCAAATCTAATGTAAAATTGTGGTGTAGAGACCTATTCTTGGCCTCCTATCTACTTCCCAATGCCACGTCTTGTAGGGTTATATATAAACGGAACTGCTAGATGCAGTCGGTATATGCAAGCAGAAGGTAAACGGATGTACGGGATGAATAAAAAAAAGTTATAAAAATAATTTTTTTTTTCATGTAGATCCAATATTAATTCACTTTTTTCAAAGTGACTGTACGCCGCTTGCACAACCACGACTGCAAATATCATTTCTCATATATAAAACTATGCGTGAACAACAAATTATGAGATAACTTCCTAGCTAATGGTACGTAGCAGCAGTCTACCACAACGTAGAAGGCACGCATGACACCTCTTAAGGCCGGACACGTACACTTTGTAAATTTTATATACTTGATTAATGAAGAATTAATTCCTCCAGTCCAGTTATAAATATACACAATATGCATACTTACAGATATATATATATATATATATATATAGATACATACGTACGTACGTTCATATATACATACCAACATACATATATTTAGGTTAATAGTTTGGGTTGGAAATAAACTAACAGGAGTTTAAGTGCCTTTCCCATACTGATGACTGACTTTTGCTGCCAATTATCGAAGGTTTTTGGGCCAACATTACCAATGAAAACCAAAGAAGTTCCCTCTGTCCAGGTGCTAACTTCAGATTATCCAGAATTTTGTGTGCCGTATCTGTTCATAAAAATCAAGACATTTGTCATTGTTATTTATACCATACAACAACAATAGCATTAATTGTTCATAATTAGTTGTCTCAAAGTCTGTAGGACATACCATACAAATCACTGGAAATAGTAGCGTTAAGGAGATGAATGAGATCGAGAGAAGCCAAGTGTTGAATAGGAGTCACAGGGTATAAATACGACACCATGTCTCTGTTTCCAGTCTGTATTGCCGCGTAAAGTGGTAACAAATAGATGTTGTCCTTAGGATATATCGATGGCAGATTGTTGTTCTTTTTTACCATCACCTCTGCAATTGTTACGATTTCTGATTGAGCGGCAAAATAAAGGGCCGTACAGTTTTGGTTGGTTTTCAATTCTAATTGTTTCGGCGTCATCCGTTTCACGAGTTCTTTTACAAAACGGGTACGTTTTGCAGATGCAGCATTGTGAAGAGCTGTGCCTTCCTCTTTTGTTATGCGGGCTTCGAGGCAGTTTGGATTTTCCTTCATAAAAGCTTCAGCAGTTTTCCAGTCATCTTGTAATGCTGCTCGAAGGAGAGGAGCATGAGTGGCACGAGATCGAGATAATGAGCTGCCACCCTCTTCCATTATTTTCCCTTGATCTTTTCTATGATTGAAAATTAAAAGAATTAATACGATATTATATGTATATATGCGAGCATGAGACGCTAATTAATTAATAGGTGAATAGATAGACAATATATAATGGCCTGGTGATCACGATTGAGTTAAAAAAATAGTAAATTTAAACCTCTGAAACATAAATTAATTTTCTATATATTTCGAAATACATTATGCATTTATGTGACGATATTACTGATCCTGATTTTTGAGCCAATATTATAATTTGCTGGAGAATAAAAACTGCTAACCTTCGCAATTAGAAATTGATGAGCTAGCTTCAGAGAGACTGCGTGTGGTACACTCCAAACTGGAAATGGGGTTTTTGATACTCTCAACCTTCCACGAGAGTTTCGCTACGAAGTGGATTAGATTTATAGATCCACCTCCACCATTCTACAGTGTTAAACAAAGTAAGTCAATTTTGAACCGGCCGTCGAGTAGTGTTGTTTATTTACAATACTAACATGGATGTCAAACTTTTCACATTGCATTAGCCGACAAAGACCTACCTCATCACGTGGATCTTTAATGCTTATTTATTGTGATTTAACATAATATGGATAGTTGCCTACTTCATCAGGTTGATCTTTAATGCTTATTTATTGTGATTTAACATAATGGAAAGTTGCTGTAACCCTTCCAAAGCCTCCGCATATTATTTGAATATATTGAAAGGGTGATGATACGTATACCACCCTGTACTATTAGTTTGCCACGTCTTTTTTATTTTTCTTTCTCCTTCTCTGCTGCTAGCCTGCTATTAGCTGCTTTTACTGATTTTTCTATGCAACGATGTTATTTGCTCCACAGTTTACTGTTCCTGTCAGAATCATAAATAACAGACAGAAGGTATACACGAGCGCTGGGCCGGAGTGGAGTTCGAGCGGATAAGTAATGGGTGGTCAAGTTTTATTAGTTTGTTTTTTTTTTAAAACTTGAGTCGAACTCACATTTTTCATCAATCCCTATTTTGTGTACACAAGCAATTCATTTAATAAACAAATTAAATTGAATTTGAACTTAAGCAAGTCAATTTTGAACCGGCCGTCGAGTAGTGTTGTTTATTTACAATACTAGTGGATGATATTTTGTAAAATAATAATACTTTGTTTTGCAAAACGAAAATTCATGCAGCCGATTTTTCAACTTTACATAGCTCTTCAATAATATATAATTATATTACTGCATTTTGAATTATTTAAGTTTTTTATTTGAATTTAATAAATTCAAAAAATAATAATATTTTATTGAACAATAAAGCTATTAATCATCTTAATTATCATAATTATGTTATCATTTCATGATATAATATTAGATTATGAGAAATGATAGTTGTAATTATGAGTGTGCAAGTGCCGCATAATTATTTTGAAAAAAATGAAAAAATATGAGATCTACATAAAAAAATTAATTTTTTAATAATGGATCATACTCTTTTTTCAAAGTGACCGCACGGCTCTTGTACACTTCACGACTGTATGTAACATTACTTTTAAATTATTAGAGACTATTTATTATATTTTACTTATAAATCTATCATCTAATACTATATCATGAGATGAAATATGATAAAAAAATAGATGATTTTTTCTAATTGCTATTTCTTTTTTTCGAAAGAGCTGTGATTTATAAGGTTGGCTACAGCTTCAAAACTCGGGACTTTTTCCTTATTTGCTTTCAAAATTTTTTTTATCTTATTTCACCTTCATTATTTTAATTTTTTTAAATTTTCATATAAAATAATATAAATAATTTAACTGTTTTAAATTGTAAAATAAAAAATAATATTAAATAAATATATTTTAATAATATTTTATTTAATTTTTAATTTTTAATTCATCTTATCCTATTTTAACTACGAAATCAAATGAAATGGCAAAACAAATAAAATTGCCATTTAATTTGTTTGTCATTACGTTGAAGAACTTTTGCAGCAATCGGGGAATTTTCTTAAGCAGAGCGATCGGTGAAGCAAATGGATCAATTGATGGTCCCGCTGATATTACAGACGGGGTGGGTTTCTTTCGTGACTGTGACCGACTACGATATGATCATGAAACCATAGACAACTCAGAATATTCAACAACATACACACGCATATCTCACACTTAGAGAGCCTATCGATGAATAAACAGGGAATGAGCAATATCATTTTTTTTTTCTATATATGTCCATGTGTGATTGAATCTTATTATGGTTTTATCTTTATTTTTGTGATTTACTGTCCCATTTTGTCAGCTTCCAGATACTTTGTGAGTTGAACAGAAACAAACTTTATTTCATTCTTGAATAGTAATAGGGTTATTATCCTTTTATTATTTATTTATTATTAAAATTTTTTTTTATCTTTTTATTGTTTTCTTTTAAATAATTTTTAATATCCTTAAGTTGAGTGCCCCGTTCTCTAATAGATAGACCCACAATAATACCTACTGCTTTTCTCAATTCGGGAGTTAAATTTGGATAGTGAGGTGAGAAATTTTAATTTTAAATGAAAGTTTAAAATATTATTTTTTAATATTATTATTGTTTTAAAATTTAAAAAAATTAAATTATTTATTATATTTTATGTAAAAGTTTTAAAAAAATTATAATAATAAAATAAAATAAAATAAAATAAAAATTTTATATCTCGTATCATTTCCAAACCGGCCCGTCCGTTGAGCGCCTAGTAGCTACGTCATGATAGATCTGAATACTTGCCCGGATCAACTTCCATGACATAATTATTCTAGTGATCAATAACTAAAGTTAGTGAATAACTAACCCCATTTCATGGCAAGTCAAGACTCAAGAGTGTCGGCAAAATAAGTCAAGGTATAAAGTTTGGGTGTTTACGTACGCGTGAGATGAATTAGATTAACTATTTTATTAGTGTTATAAAATTAATGAAAAGATAGATCTTGAATATGAGAGAGAAGTATTCTAGAGAACTTTATTTTTCTTATTTCTTGGTATCTTATATAAATGAGAACTCCCTCTATTTATAGAGACCTCTTGGTATAAAGAATGGTTAGAATTGTGACACTTGTCATCAATCCAAGAGTGAAGAGTACAAAGGAGGTTCTATAACATTCTTGAGTATTCCATACAATTCTACAAGTCTATAACATTCTTGAGTATTCCATATAACTCTACAACACTCCACAAGTTTCAAGTTTCAATTATGACGGCTAAATGTGGTCATACAAGTCGGTTTATAACAATTAGTAAAATTTTGCCTAATATTAAAATTTTAGCTTTTACCTATTTCACTAAAAACTTAATTTCACATTAAATTATCCAATTACACTTTATATAATAATAAAATATTATTAATTATATATATTTTAATTTTTTATCTAATTTATTTTTGTCATATAATTTTACAGTTCTATCAATTTTATGAATTATTAGTCAAATAAAACATATTTTGTGCTAAATTTCTTAGTTTATAACGATACTTTTTCGATGATTTTATATTTAATAACATGATGAATTTATTTTAATAATTATTAAAAACTAGGAGTATTTCCTAAAAAAAAACTCTAGGTGATATCCAGATCCCATCTTTCCATCCCTCCTATAAATAATTATGATATTATAATTTCTTTCTAATTATAGATAAATATTATATTATTGTATGTATTTTTATAATATTTAATGTTAAAATTTCACACCAGTTACGTACGAACAATATCACATATTATTGGTCCAATAGAAAATAAATGTAAAAAATCTATTTGTGTTGTACGTGAGATTAATTTCTTATCATCTCCAAGGCAAGAAATTAAGCCAAACATAATGCTTTTGGACGAAACAATAATACAAAATTAAATGACTTTGCTACAATAGAAGTAATATTTGTTGATTCCAAAAGTGTTATTGTAACTTAAGGGTTGAATCATTTAATTTATGATACCTAATCCAAATTATTGCACTCACATATTAGCTCAATCAAATGTCACTGTTCTGAGTAGTGAAAGAGACTCTTCTTCATAATTCTTAACTAATTTTGCTTACATTCTTGATGATATTAGAAAATTGATTCAAGATTTTTAGGAGATGAAATTTTTGCATGTAAATAGGCAAGGTAATGAACATGGTTGCTCATCTTTAAATTTAGCAAGATATGCATGGCATGTAGAGGATATAGTTATGTGGTGGGATTTTTGTCTTCTTTTGTATCTCAAGCTATTTGGCTTGATAGGCAATGTTTTGCAAGGAATTGATTTAATGTATGATCTTCATTTTTTTTTTTTTAAAAAAAACTTTGTGTTCAGGAACAAATATTTGTTTTATTTTCATTTGCCTTTACAAAAATGTCTTTAATTTATAGCAAGTTGTGATATATTAATTGAAAAAGTGAAGTTACATTTTTGTAGTTTCCTTTTTTTTTTCTTTGAATCATTGTAGTTTCCTAATTATGTGGTTAATAACTTAATAAGTACGTCTCACTAGTCAGCATTAATATTGCTTTTAAATGTTGTCTTTATCACGAAAGGGATCAGATTTATAATATTGGCTCCGCTTTCGAAACTCGAAACTTCAATTCCCATTTATTTATTTATTTATTGTCATTCTGTCGAAGAACTTTTCCAGCAACGGTGGAATTTCCTTAGGTAGGAATCGGTGAAGCGAATGGATCAAAAATATTTTATTATATATATGTATATATTTTATTTTTATATTTTATTTGATAAAATTATCCATCATTTCAAATATAGTTACGTAAAGTTGTTTTATAACCATCGAGAAATTCTACGTATATATAGCTACTATAACATGATGTTTCATTCAAGTCAATTTTGCCAGCACCAAGGTTGGTTGTTGTGAAGCCACGTCATATATTCCCTCCTAATGCAACTTTTTTTTTAAGTAAGACGGATAGAAAAAATTTTATAAAATTAAAATAGATAAATATCATTATTTATATGATATATTAGATCTATTTTATAATAAAATTAAATTTATAATTTAATATATTATATTAAATTAAGTTATTTTTATAAATTTTATTTTGTTTAATTTTTTTATTACTAAATTATATTTTTTAAAGCGTTAGTTTGCTCACCTTGAATTAATTCAGCAATTGCCCATCTCCATCGCCTGTACTAATTAAATGGTAAGTTATAACCGGCCATCACCTGTCTACGTATCTGCATGCATTAAGGGTGTCAAATCGTATTAACGGGTCGTGTTCGTGTCGTGTCAAATCGTGTTAACGGGTCATATAGGTAAACCTTAACCCGACCCGTTAAGTTTATCGTGTCAAAATCTCAAACCCCAACACGACCCATTAACATAACGGGTCGTGTCGTGTCAACCCGTTTTGACCTATTAATAAATATTACGAAATATGTTTTTTTATAAGTAAACAAAAAAATTAAGAAAATATTACGAAATAGGTTAATACGACACAATACAACTCATTTTAAATTATTTATGTAAATGGGTTGAATAGGCCCGAAATTAACTTTTTTAACTTGATTAAATTTAGCATAATTTTATATAAATGTTAAAATCACAATATCTATAAAAATTATAAAACTAATTATAAGTCCAAAACTATAATCCAAATAATAAAAATATCGAAATTGAAATTCTAACAATTTTATTTTTAGGTATAAGGGTATAATTGTAACTTTAACTTTCTTAACGTGTCATAACGGGTTATAATAGGTCAAAACGGGTTGACCCGTTATCAACCTGTTAAGCAATCGTGTCTTAACGGATCAACCCGTTTTGACCCGAACCCGTTAAGGCTAAACCCTAACCCGCTATTATCGTGTCGTGTTCGTGTTGGGTTAATGGATCGTGTGACATATTGCCAACCCTAACACGCATACAGAAGTCTCCCTTTCCAAGTCCTCTTTAATTATTTTATTTCCTTTTTATTTTTCCTTCCTGTTTAGATTCAGAAATCTTTGTGAAAGTGACAAGAGGGCACACGTTTATTGCAAATATATATATTGGACCCGTTTTTCTAGCTAGTTTCTTTCAACAAATTCGGTTGGGTTTAGATGTTGGGTTGGGTTGGATTGAGTTGAGTTGAGTTGAATTGAATTAAATAAAATATTATTAAAATATTAATTTTAAATATTATGAGTGTATTGTGATTTGAAAAAGTTAAATTTTAAATATTATGAGTGTATTGAGATTTAAAAAAATTGAATTTTTTATTATATTTTATATAAAAATTTAAAAAAATCTATTAAAATTTAAAAAAAGTATAATGATGAGATGAAGTTAGTTGAGAATAGTTTGCAACCAAACGGAGCCAATTCAAATGCTATAATCAATAAATGCTATAATCAATAAATCAATATAGGATCAGGACACGGATGCAGGTGATCATCCAATCAAATGCTATAATCAATAAATGCTTCTAACAAAAAAAATAAAAATTAAGAATAAAAGTCAAGAGTCAAGAATAAATATAAATAATAATAATAATACTAATAATGATGATGATGAGGATGATTAAGTTATAATTCATTTTATATAATTATATTTTATACGGTACCATTATTATGTATAAAAAATTTATATATAATTATTTTTATGTATTTATTTTATATATTTTATTTTTGTAATTGATTGTATCACTTTCTTTTATCATAAAATAATTATTTTAACCGATCATATCAATTAAATATATAAAAAATACATAAAAATAACTTTACATATTATAATTCGACCAACATCAAATTAAACGTCGTAAGTGGTCATTAATACGAGGGAAAAGATAAGACAATAAAGAGTAGCCACATCGTACTTCCGATATCCTAATTATTCAAGTTTCAATACGAAAAGACAAAGAAGTGATCTCCGATATTGTATATTATTGTTTTATATAAATTTAATGCGTTTTAATTAATTCTCAACTGCATCCTCTCTTGATCTGGTGAAGAACTAATTAGAACCAGAACCAACGTCGTCATTCAATATATTAGTTCTATTAGAACCAGAATCGAGATAAAAGGTTACTTTGTCTTAATTGAATTTAATTAGTTCTAATCTAATGTCTGATATATTAAATGCCTAATATATTAAATGACGAGGTCGGTTCTGGTTCTAATTAAATGCCTGGTTCTAATTAGTTCTTCACCAGATCGAGAGTGGATGCAGTTGAGAATTAATTATAAAACGCATTAAGTAAATAAAATGAACGCATTAACAATCAAACATTAGAATGAACTATATTATATATGCATGTAAGGCTGTACCTATGGCTATGCTGCATTCGATCGACCCCACTTTCATTTTCTGTATTTGTTTTGCTTTTATGACGAGGTTGGTTCTGGTTCTAATTAAATGCCAGATATATTAAATGCCTAATATATTAAATGACGAGGTCGGTTCTGGTTCTAATTAAATGCCTGATATATTAAATGACGACGTTGGTCCTGGTTCTAATTAGTTCTTCACCAGATCGAGAGAGGATGCAGTTGAGAATTAATTACAAAACGCATTAAATTTATATAAAACAATAATATACAATATCGGAGATCACTTCTTTGTCTTTCCGTATTGAAACTTGAATAATTAGGATATCGGAAGTACGATGTGGCTACTCTTTATTGTCTTATCTTTTCCCTCGTCTTAATGACCACTTACGACGTTTAATTTGGTGCTGGTCGAACAGTTATTTTTATGTATTTATTATATATTCAATTGATATGATCATTTAAAATAGTTATTTTATAATAAAAAAAATGAGACAGTCAATTATATAAATAAAATATATAAAACAAATACATAAAAATAACTGATTGAAATAAAGACATTTAATCTCACACTCTCTTATCTTTTACCTCGAGTTTTTCCACTCAAGTTCTTTCAGAACTAATTGAACTTAATCAAGACAAAGTAACCTTGTTTAATCACAACTAGCAATTAGATTCAAGAAACAAGAACAAAAGAAATACAGAAGGAAAGAAACGACACGAGAATCACGGAAATTATACGAATGGAAGAGTGACTATAATACAAGATACCAACTATAACGAATGATGCACAACCCCTATGATGAAAGGCTTAAGAAATTTTTTTGGATTTTTCAATACTCTTCTTTTTTTTTTCTTTTTTTTTTCACGGTTTTTTTTTCTTTCTTCTTTTCTTCTCTCTTTTTTTTTCTTTTTTTTTGACATTTTCTTTCTTTCTTCTTTTCTTCTTTTTTATTTTTTATTTTTTTTATTTTTTTGTAACCCTAGAACAATGAAGAACTAGAATTAACAATGCAAAAAAATATAAAAGGTTAGAATATGACCTGATTAGAAACCTAGCTCTGATACCAAATGATATGAACTCGCGGGAAGAGAATCCATTGAACCTACAATCAATTTGAAAACTCACCCAAGAAAAGCCAAACTCAAGTCTATGGATGAAAAATTTAGACCCGTTGAGAACTCGTTTCAAGAATTTAGATTATATTAAAATCTAGGCCCGTTGAAATCCCATCTCAAGAACCCAAATTACAAGGATGAACGCCACAAAGGTTGTGATTTATCTTTGATAAGTTCAAGAGTTCAATCAAGAACAAGAGAAGAAAACTTACTCACATTTAAAATTCAAAATAAATGTCTGCCCTTGGAGTGGCTAATTACATCCTTTAAATACTCTCCCCAAAACATGATAAAACCCTAGACTCAAATTTGAGACTCTTTCTCTAAAATATGCCCTTTAGTTGAACAGTAGCCGCGCGGAACTGTAGAGTGAATAGTTCATGCTACAGTAACTTCTAAACTCTAGTTCAAATAAAATAATATCTTTCCAAATAAGCCCTTGGCCAAAATACAAGATCTTCCCAAAAATCCTAGTTCATAAGAAATAAGACATGTGTGGGCTAAGCAGCCTCAAGCCCACTTATTCTAAACTAATAATAAAAATCCTTTAAACAAATTGAAAGTCTTAATATCTAAAGGCCCTATCTCTAAGTCAAGTCTTCCACAGCTTGAATCAAGTGGATCAAAGTTAGTTCTTCTTCTCTCAAGCCCATCTTGAGTATTGGGCTCTTGCTAGCTTCTTCCCAAGTGGCTTGTACTAATCCTTGCATTGCTTCCTTGATCTTCTTGGCTCTTGATCTTGTAATTGGCCCATTTGGAACTTGCAAAGGATCTTTAAGAGTAGGCCCACCTTGGTTCCCATCATTCCCCCTCTCCTCAAAAGGATTCGATCTCGAATCTTCACCTACATCAAAAGGAGAAAGATAAGAGATGTTGAAGGTAGCAGAAACATTATACTCACCTGGGAGATTCACTTTATAGGCATTGTCATTAATTTTCTCAAGGATTTGGAAAAGTCCATCTCCTCGAGGATGCAACTTAGTCCTCCGATGAGCTGGGAATCTTTCTTTGCGCATGTGAATCCAAACCCAATCTCCGGGTTTGAAGATGACACGCCTTCGCCCTTTATTGGCTTGGGAAGCAACTCTTTCATTCTTTTAGGCAATTTGAAGCCGTACCCTCTCATGAAGTGACTTCACCAACTCTGCCTTCTTTTGTCCATCCAAGCTACTCTTGCAATCAATCGGTAAAGGCATGAAATCTAAAGGGGTAAGCGGAATGAATCCATAAACAATTTCAAAAGGAGAATATGAAGTAGTAGTATGCATGGTTCTATTATATGCAAACTCTATGAATGACAAATAATTCTCCCAAGTTTTTAAATTCTTATGAACAACAGTGTGTAAAAGCTGAGTTAAGGTCCTATTAACTACTTCAATCTGACCATCAGTCTGCGGATGACAAGTAATGGAAAATAAGAGCTTGGTACCCAATTTCCCCCATAACACCTTCCAAAAGTAGCTAAGGATTTTAACATCCCTATCAGAAACAATACTCCTGGGAATACCATGGAGTCGCACTATCTGCCTGAAAAACAAGTCAGCTATGTTTGTGGCATCATCTGTTTTATGGCATGGAATGAAATGTGTCATCTTACTAAATCTATCCACAACTACAAAAATAGAATCTCTACCCCTTTTTGTCCTAGGTAGCCTCAAAACAAAGTCCATAAATATGTCGACCCATGGCTCACTAGGAATGGGTAAGGGTGTATACAACCCACGTGGCAACACTTTAGATTTGGCCTTCCTACATGTAATGCACCTGCCACAAATGCGAGTGACATCTCTCTTCATCTTAGGCTAAAAGAAATGTTCATACAAAATATCCAAAGTCTTCTTGACACCAAAGTGTCCCATTAATCCCCCATCATGTGCCTCACGCACCAGTAATTCACATATAGAACAACTTGGCACACAAAGTTTTTTTCTTTAAACAAGTAACCCTCATGCTTGTAAAACTTACCAAATGCCATCTTATCACAAGCCATGTACACATTAGAGAAGTCACCGTCATTGGTATATAGGTCTTTCACATATTCAAACCCAAGCATCTTAGCACTCATAGAAGTAAGAAGTACATACTTTTGAGATAAAGTATCAGCAACAATGTTCTCCTTACCTTGCTTGTAATAGATGACATATGGAAATGTCTCAATGTATTCCATCCAATAAGCATGCCTTTTATTCAACTTACCTGGACCCTTAAGATGCTTCAATGATTCATGATCGGTGTGGATCACAAATTCCCTAGGCCATAGGTAGTGTTGCCAAGTCTCTAATACACGAACAAGAGCATAAAGCTCTTTGTCATAAATAGGGTACTTGAGTGAGGCCCCACTTAACTTTTCACTGAAGAAGTCTATGGGCCGCCTATCCTGCATCAAAACGGCTCCAATCCCTATACCTAAGGCATCACATTCAATCTCAAAAATTTTGTTAAAATCAGGTAATGCTAGCACAGGTGCAGAGCACAACCTTTCTTTAATGGTGGCAAAAGCATTCTCTTGAGTAGCCTCCCCAATGAAACCCAATATTCTTTTTAATGACTTCAGTGAGTGGTGCAGCAATGGTGCTAAAGTCTTTAACAAAACGCTGATAAAAGCTAGCTAAGCCATGAAAGCTTCTTACCTTAATGATGCTCTTTGGCGTTGGCCACTCCTTAATGGCCTTGAATTTCTCTTCATCCACCTCAATACCTTTTGTACTAACAACATATCCAAGAAAAACAACTCTTTCCATGCAAAAGGTACATTTCTTGAAATTAGCATATAATTTTTCACATCTCAACACATCAAACACATATCTCAAATGCTCAATATGCTCATTTAAGTCCTTGCTGTACATGAGGATATCATCAAAATACACAACCACAAACTTGCCAATGAATGCACGTAGGACATGGTTCATCAATCTCATGAAAGTACTTGGTGCATTTGTAAGTCCAAATGGCATAACCAACCATTCATAATGCCCATACTTAGTCTTAAAAGCAGTTTTCTATTCATCACCCTCTTTCATTCTAAATTGATGGTGCCCACTTTTAAGATCAATTTTACTGAAAATACATGAGTCATGCAATTTATCAAGCATATCATCTAATCTAGGAATGGGATGACGATACTTTACCATAATATTGTTGACCGCCTTGCAATCAACACACATTCTCCACGTCCCATCCTTCTTGGTACTAATAGCACTGGTATTGCACATGGGCTCATGCTCTCCCTCACGTACCCCTTGCTCATCAAGTCCTCAACTTGCCTCTGAAGCTCCTTTGTCTTCTTTGAATTACTCCTATAGTCTGGTTGGTTTGGAATAGCAGCTCCAGGTACAAAATCAATCTGATGCTCAATGCCTCTAATGGGTGGCAACTCATTAGGCATCTCCTCTGGAAATACATCCTCAAACTTCTGCAACAAGGAAATAGCCAAAGTAGGAAGAGACTGGTGAGTGGCATCAAGAGTAAGATAAGACTCTTTATAGACAAGAAAAATTATAGGGCAATTTGCGAAGAAAACCCTCTTAACCTCACTCTCTCTGACATAGAAACTCACTTTTGTTTTTCCTTTCCTCTCTGCAGACTCTCTTTCTTTTTTCTCTCGTGGCTCTACTCTTTTTTCTCTACTCTTAGCCACATCTCTACTTTCTCTTTCACTCTTTTTGTTGTGCTCATTTTCACTATCACTCTTTCTTTTCTGTTCAATCTCTTTTTCACTCATTCTTTTTTTATCACTCTCATTTTCACTCTTTCTTTTTTGATCATTCTCATTTTCACTCTTTCTTTTCTGAGCAACCTCACTTTTCAGTTTCAGTTGGTCCTCATAGACCTGGCTTGGAGTTAAAGGAGCAAGTTGGATTGTTTTGCCCTCCTTTACAAAGCTGTACATGTTTTTGAACCCATCATATGTCACCCTCCTATCATACTGCCACGGTCTCCACAACAAAATATGGCCAGCATGTATAGGCACAACATCACAAAGCACCTTATCCTGATATCTCCCAATTTAAAAAAGAACTAACACTTGTCTATCCACCCTAACCTCCCCACAATCATTCAACCACTGCAATTTGTATGGTCTAGAGTGTTTTAAGGTTGGTAAATTCAATTTCTCAACCAAAGTAGTGCTAGCCACATTAGTACAACTCCCTTTATCAATGATCATATTACATACTTTGCTGTTGACGTGGCATCTAGTATGGAAAATGTTCTCTCTCTGTTGCTCGGCATCATCCACGTTAATGTGTGTGTTGAGAGCACGCTTGGTAACAAGAGACTCACTCACGGCGTATATCACTCATTCGTCATCACTAGCATCAACCAACTCGGGCACCCCATCACGATCATCCTCACTCTCAGTCATCACCTCCCTATTGTCACACATAATCATCACTCACCTATTTGGACATTGAGAAGCGATGTGCCCTGAACCCAAACACTTAAAGTATTTAATATCTCTATTCCTTGAAGGTTGAGATTCTACCTTGGGTTTGCTGCTAGGTCCCTCATCTTTTCCCTTAGGTGGTTCGATATTCCTCTTTGCTTCAGCAGGATCATTCCTATCCCACTTTGATTTCCAAGTAGTGCTAGAAACCGAAGTGTACCTTGTTGTCCATTTTCTCTTTAATTGCCTCTCGACCTTCATAGCCATGTGCACCATGTCCTCTATCTCCACATATTGTTACAATTCAACCACATTGGCTATGTCTCTATTCAAACAACTCAAAAATCTAGCCATGGTGGCTTCCCGGTCCTCCTTTACATTAGCCCGAATCATAGCCACCTCCATCTCTTTATGGTAATCCTCCACACTTCTAGACCCCTGTGTAAGATTTTGGAGCTTTTGATAAAGGTCCCTATAGTAGTGACTAGGTACAAATCTTAACCTCATGAGAGCTTTCAACTCTCCTCATGTCTCTACGGGCCTCTCATGATTCCTCCTCCTAGTGATCACTAATTGATCCCACCAAATAATAGCATAATCAGTGAATTCAATTACCGCCAACTTAACTTTCTTCTCGTCAGAGTAATTATGACAATCAAATACCAACTCTATTTTTTTCTCCCACTCTAGATAAACCTCTGGGTCAGTTCTATCTTGAAAAGATGGTATTTTCATTTTGATGCTCCCCAAGTCTCTATCGACACCATCCTGACCCCCTAGGTTCCCCTCAAATCCTCTTTCACACCTAACTCCTCTATGTCTACCCAACCCAATTTCAGATGTTAGGTCTTCCTCATCCTCATCATCTCCTTCATTCTCATATGCATTTTCAACCCTAGGCTCACGTCGCCTCCGATTTCTCCCACCTTGCAAATTTCTAATCTCTGCTTGTTGTTGATTCATCCTATCCTCCATTTCCCCCAATAGCATGTTCATCCGCTCAAACTGTTGTTGCATGACCTGCAACACAAATGAGTTATCTGCTATCCCCTTGGGTGATGAGCCATTGTGGTGAGACATTGTAATGTGCTACAAAAAAAAAAAATGTTAGCAGAAAAGAAAGGACCTCACATGCTCCCTTACGTGTTTACACTCAAATGATGGCACTCCACTCGTGTTTCACTCTGAATTGGCTTTTTTTTCGATAATAATCTCACACTCTCTTGCCTTTTATCTCGAGTTTTCCCACTCAAGTTCTTTCAGAACTAATTGAACTCAATCAACACAAAGCAACCTTGTTTAATCCCAACTAGCAATTAGATCCAAGAAACAAGAACAAGAGAAATATGAAAGGAAAGAAACAACACGAGAATCACAGAAATTATACGAATGGAAGAGTGACTATAACACAAGGTACCAACTATAACGAATGATGCACAACCCCTATGATGAAAGACTCAAGAAAAATTTTTGGATTTTTCAATACTCTTCTCTTTTTTTCTTTTTGACGATTTTTTTTCTTTCTTCTTTTCTTCTCTCTCTCTCTCTCTCTCTCTCTCTCGGTACCCTAGAACAATGAAGAACTAGAATTAACAATGCAAAAAAATATAAAATGATAGAATATGACCTGATTGGAAACCGAGCTCTGATACCAAATGATATGAACCTACGGGAAGAGAATCCATTGAACCCACAATCAATTTGAAAGCTCGCCCAAGAAAGCCAAACTCAAGTCTATGGATGGAGAATTTAGACTCGTTGAGAACTCGTTTTAAGAACCTAAATTATATTAAAATTTAGACCCGTTGAAATCCCGTCTCAAGAACCCAAATTACAAGGAGGAACGCCACAAAGGTTGTGATTTATTTTTGATAAGTTTAAGAGTTCAATCAAGAATAAGAGGAGAAAACTCACTCACAATTAAAATTCAAAATAAATGTCTGCCCTTGGAGTGACTGGTTACATCCTTTAAATACCCTCCCCAAAATATGATAAAACCCTAGACTCAAATTTGAGACCCTTTCTCTAAAAAATGCCCTTTAGTGAACAGTAGCTGCGCGGTACTGTAGTGTGAACAGTTCGTGCTACAATAACTTCTAAACCCTAGTTCAAATAAAATAATATCTTTTCAAATAAGCCATTGGCCAAAATACAAGGCCTTCCCAAAAATCCTAATTCATATGAAATAAGACATATGTGGACTAAGCAGCCTCAAGCTCACTTATTCTAAACTAATAATAAAAATCCTTTAAACAAATTGAAAGCCTTAATATCTAAAAGCCTTATCTCTAAGTCAAGTATTCCACAGCTTGAATCAAGTGGATCGAAGCTGGTTCTTCTTCTCTCAAGCCCATTTTAAGTGTTGGGCTCTTGCTAGCTTCTTCCCAAGTGGCTTGTACTAATCATTGCATTGCTTACTTGATCTTTTTGGCTCTTGATCTTGTAATTGGCCGCTAGAACTTGTAAATGATCTTTAAGAGTAGGCCCACCTTGGTTCCCATCAGAGGAGAGACAAGTGGAAGGCTCCAAGTGAAGATCTGGTGAAAGTGAATTGGGGTGCAGGGTTAAATCTGAAAGAAGGAAGAACAGGGATAGGTATTGTCGTTAGAGATGATAAGGGGGACGTTTTCATGTCTCTATGTAGCTCAAGGGGAGTGTGCTGCAGTCCAGTTGTAGCAGAGTTACATGCATTGTGGAGAGCCATGAGATTGTGTGTAGAACTTAACTTTGAGAGGGTAATATTTGAAGGTGATTCCCTAATTGCTGTGAAGGCTGTTAACAGTGAGAAGGAAAATTGGGAGTGGTTTGGGCAGATGGTGAAAGACATGAAAGGTGTGCTTAAGAATAGATTCAGATGGAAAGTACAACATACCCATAGAGGAGGTAACTAGGTTGCACATAAGCTAGCTAAAATTTCTTTGTCTATAGTTGAGGAAAAGATCTGGATGGAGAGTGTTCCACTAGAGATACAAAATCTTGTTATAGAGGAAAGTTTGTATACAGTTCATTCATAAGTAATACAATTGAGATGTTTCTTAAAAAAAAAAAAAAAAGAATGAGTCCTTTTACAAGTAATATGCTTGGGGGAAACACCATCCACATTGCTTACAATGTCAACATTTGATTTGCCAAATTCAAATTTTTACATTTTCTTACAAATGAAATATGCTATATTAGTAATACAGAAGATGTATCTTCCGCATCTGCTTGCAAATAGGATTAATGTTGAGACTTGAACTTTTTAAGAATGCATGAAGATCGATTCTATTTGTATTATTCCTTTACTTTTTATTGCATGAAGTATCAATATGCTATATAGCTAGGATCAAAATCGTCTAACTTGATCCATTGATTGGAATTTTGAAGAATTAATTATATGCATGCAGCTTTTCTTCAGAATGCTTGAAAAGTCTATATTTTTAATTCATTTTATAACTTTACCTTGTCGTTGTTTACCTACTTAGATGTGTGTATTCTCCTTTAATAGTATTTAGATCCTAGCGTGAAGTATCTTGGCGACCGGCGCCAGATAGGCTGATCATGATAGTGTTGTAAAATTTTTCCTTTACAACAAAATTATGATCGTTATAAAAAATTTCTCTCTCAAAAACCCAATCTCTTGTAGTGTTTTCTTGCAGAAAATTAGAAATCTCTCTCTCTCTCTCTCTCTCTCTCTCTCTCTCTCTCTCTCTCTCTCTCTCTCTCTCTATTTATATATATATATATATTATATAACAAATAGGATTTATAGATGTTAGAAAAACTATATCAGAATATACAGCGGAAGCGATATTACCTCGTCGGAAATATCTTGGATCTAGTACAGTTGTTCCACGGATTTTTCGGTATCGTTAATCGTTCGAAATCATCCCGTCGATGGTGGAATATGCTACGTGATAATATACCAGAGCAACACCCACATATTCCACAGCCTAGATGCCGGGACTAGAGAGAACCATTTGAGAGAGAGATTGCTTGTTGATTCAAGTCACACCTTATCCAAAGGGGGGAGGGGCTATACATAGCCCTTCTAAGTGTAACCCCCGGCTGGCCATTAAGGGCCAGCCATCAAGGCTCATGAAGTGGCTTTTATGCCACTTCATAACCCCCAAGAGAAAATGAAGAGGTACCCACTATTGGTGCCCCTTTCTTACATCTCCCACTCGCACATAGTGGGCAAGACCCCAGGTCTGCATCTCTCAATATGTTCTCAATCTTGTTCATACTGGCAAATAGGCCGTGCGACCATCGAGCACAGCTGTAAAAGAAAAAATGGGAGCACTATACCAAATCTCTCTGAGAGAAGACCGGCATAGCAACATCCCTAAAAGTGTCTCGTCATGCCCCGACTCATTTGATCACATCAGACTAAGCATCTCTAATCCCTCTTGAGTCCGAATAACTCAAAGCAATACTCAATCTCCATAAAACATAATGTACTCACAGCTATATCGCAACTCCCAAGAAGCAACATAACTTGCCGGCAATGAGTACACACCATTATCGATGTGTTACCAAATAGTCTTCCCGTCGCCCTCATGTCATTCAGTTTCAGTTAAGTCGCTTTCCTAGCAATGTCTCTTTAGACCGCATCATTCATGGCCATAGATAACATACTAAAGTAGCTGACACTAAAACATCAACCTTGTGACATAGTCAAAGGTCTCCTAAGGGCATAAATAAATTAAGGTCATCAATTATGACCTTCAGGACTCACACAATGAGGAAACAGGGATCCTTTCACTTACCTCTACTGTTGGTCGCTAAAGCACATGTAGTATGAAATACATGTTACGGTAGAATTCTCTTTCCAAAGAAAGAGTATATATCTTATCTCAATACACCGTACAGATCTTAGTGTAGTCGCTATCTTAGCGCCTAACCTGAGTCCCTCCATTTGCTCGCTGTCCGAAGCGCCAAAGAGGATCTCGCATCTGGCTAAACCACAGGCTACATGGATTGTGGGTAACCATGTACGGTCCTTAGACCTCATCTTAGCTCCCACTAAGGCGACATATTTTATGTGTCTTACAACTTATCCTTTTCTGAACAAGTTTCAAATGACACATTATCTCATCTTTGCTCGCTACCCCTTTGTAGCTCCAAAGGCGATCGCTCGTGTGAGTGAGCCGATCTAAGCCTGTCGATATACCTTTTTCATCATAACTATCAAAATTATGGTGAATGTGTGTGCTTATTAAAAAATGCTTCCAGCCATGCCACATAATCCTAAAACACATCAGTGTCACGTGCATGGCGAGCAATACCATGACGGAGGGAAATCACATGGTCAACTAAAAATAATCACAACTCTCAAGTGAAGTTTTAGGACCATTTCTCTCCTTGCGCATTCTCATGTATAGTAACTTTCCAAAACATGCACCTTCCAAGAGACTCTACTTTTATATATAAAAGTCATTTGCACAACCATGAAGTCAGCGAAGACTCATCGCGAATCTCATTGAGGTCAAACTCACAATTTTAATTCTTAGATTCTAGTCAGCAAGTCCTACATGCGACTTTTAAGAATCTTCAATGTGACCTCAAATGTTTATTCAGCAAACTAAATTTGCGATTTCAAGGTTTCATATGAATCTCTTGTACTAAAAAAAATGTGAGATAACCATCATTTATTTTTCTTTTAAGGGTAAAGCGATTAGGGCCTTTGCCCACAAAGACAATCACAATAGTCTAGTCATTACTTTTGACGACAATCACATCACAAACTCACTTAATCAAGTAAGCCATATTTACCCTCTAACAAGATCTCAACCTCTAACTCCCATGAGCAAACCACAATGGAAACACCAAATTATATACAAGGCAAAACTAGATTCTTTAGTATTTTCCATCTCATTAATTGTCTATGGATTTTGAACAAGAGCTCCTAGAAACTGTTTTTCTCATACACAGTCTCACAAGACGTAAAGTCTTAGCTACTTTTTACAAACCCACATCCATCACCTTGTAGTATGGAAAACCTCTCATTAGGCGACAATTAATAATCTAAGACAACCAGATCATCATCTCTCTCAGTACAGACATTTTTCTAAGATCGTCAATAGCTTTCAAAGAACCCTACTTTATTCAATAGGTCGTTAATAAAAACGACTAGATATATTGGGTATCTTTGAGTAGATGGTTCGTTTAGGCCGCATGTAAACAGTACTAGCGGCATTCATTTGATTTTTGTACTAAAATAGTACAAGCAACAATCATGCGCTCACAGTACTTGCACCTAAACAACAAAAAAAAAAAAAAAAAAAACTTAACCATCTAATTCTCCTACGAGAATCAGCTATTTGACTATTTCAAGAAAAACTCCAATAAATGTGTGATCAACTGGTTATCTAAAGGCAACTCGATTAGTGCCAAGAGATGGATCTATACCTCTATCAACTCCACTTTGTCTTTGTCAAACCGATCAACAATCCCAGGTTTGATCATATAAGTGAAGTGAATTTCAAATTCTATGTGGATGTTCCTACTATGTGAATTCTATAACTTTAGCGGAGCCATATTACAAATATTCTCTTCTAGTCTCTAAACGACGAGATAATATTGATATATTGCTTCAACGCTATTTATGAGGATTTTTATATTCAATGAATTTTAGGAGTCACTATCACTAATGGTACACCTTAACTCAAAGGTATACTCCCACTATCTTCGGCGATCTTTTTAAAAAAAAAAAAAAAAAAAAAATTAAAGGACCAGGTTATGTGGATTGGAACATAATTAAAACATTCTTTTTTAAAAAAACACAATACCCCACCCTCGCCGAAAATACGAGTAATTTTCTCGACTCAACCAAAAAAAATGAAGCTTAGATCCTCTAGATAGAATTCACATTTGCACAAAGTAGTCACTCAAGCCAGCTCAATGGCGAATGAACTTGATTTAAGGACAACAAGTAAAAACTTAAGGCTGCAACTGCTTTTGTGCCATAATTCATTTAGAACTCCATTCTCAGCAAGTCATTAAATTGCGAGATAATTGTTCCCATCATATAACTCATACGATTTCGATTTTGAAAAAAATTTAACCGAAAATATATTTTCCTTAAAAAAAATAGTATTTAAATGATAAAACAATATTTTTATTCCATGTCCTTATTGTGCATATCTAGGAACTTCCCTATAGAAATGCTCATATTTGCCTTTTTCTCTTTGACTCTCCAAAATAAAAGAGAGGGTTCTCATCAGTGAGAAAATATTAAATTTCTCAAGATTCACACCCATCATCCCATGCCTCAACGACATATTTTAATATATCATTTCCCCACCCGAGAAATAATATCACTGAGTCAATGAGTGACCATCCAACTTCTAAACCTCTAGGATTTCTCACTAAAACCACTACTTTCAATAAGTCTCAAATCAAATTAGGTATAGACTTCTTTAATATCGCATTAAGTCATACCTAATTATTCAGACTAGCACAATTACCATGCAAACCTCCAAGATGCTTGGTATTACTCTCAATAGGTGCTCCTAAATTCATATTTATGCAAGAACCTACTTGTTCTCATTAGAGATAAATAAAATTTGAGCAATATTACCAGTGTTAACATCACATGGAGATGCACTGATAAAACCTTTAAAATAAATGTGCCAATCAAGAATGTCTTCAACACTCTTGCACACTCAAATTTTATTATCCTTACTTGCCAGACATACCAGCAAGTTTTAGAGAGTATGTTCTAATCCGTGAGTTAATTTGAGTTGCTTCAAGATTATAATGCTCAACCTCAAATATAGGAGCAATTAATCTTTGCATTACCTAAATAATGCGCAACTTCTATTATTACTCACAAGATTCTCAAAGGCAAAATAGTGGTTTAGCTCTTCCCATCAACTTCTATAAAAAAAAATAGTGCATGTGTCCCACGCGTACTTCCATTTTTATTCTAGACCTTTCAGAGGTTTTTACTATAAAGATGATCTAAGATTATTTAACCCTGTTAATAATCTTATTTGTTTCAAAATATTGCTCATGAAGGAGATTAATGAGACATTTAAGTCACATACATAATCTCGAGGCTTTCTTCTCGGTTATCTCAAAGTTACTAATCTATGCGCATCTAATTGCACACACATTTAGAAAATTTGCCTCGTTAATCTAAATCAGAACAAAAATAATTAATACACGTCGCAAGATCGAAAATTCGCTATGCTTCCTAATCATCTCTTGCGCCTCAATGTCTAATTATTAATTTTTAACTTAATTTTCGCGCAAATTTATATCGTATAGGAGATTAATTCCAAATCAATCTCAACTATACTCCCACTAGGATAAGCAATCTACCGAGTTAATGACATGCAAAAATAATTTCTTTCTAAATTGAAGAAATCAATTTAAGCCAATCATAAGCATGTACTAATAAAACTCAGGCTATTTAATCCTATATATTATCACATTAAAAAAAAAAGACTATCTCTTACATGTGATAAAACAAGCTCATGCAATTACATGTAAACACAATACATGTACAAAATTCATCACATTTCATTCAAATAATTATTATTCATAAAAAAAAATAATAATCTAGGCAATTTATAACGTAAAATAAAATGCCTAACAAACGTGACGAAAAACATTTCATAATATCATGGCATGCATGTATTTAATAACCATAATAACATGCAAAAATATTTCAGATAAATATTCTATGCCACAATAACATGCTGAATAAATAAATAAAGTCAGCAAACTTACAAACAATAAGCTTTAGTCCAATGGTTGAGCCCATTCTCAGGTCTTGGCTTCAAATCACCACCCAAAATTTTTTATTTTATTTTATTTTTTTATTATTATTTTAAAACAGTCATGGACCGCACCCTCTTGGGCGCCCAGCAATAGAATAGGCCAGTGCCTATTGAACCCACGGCCTAAACAGCCAAGTAGACCTTCCTTTTTTTTTTTTTTTTTAAATGAATAGCCCAACCCGTTTTGCAGCCCATAGCATAAAAACAAGTTCTCAACATGATTTAAATCAAGTCAAGATGGGCCATTAAAAAAAAAAAAAACTTTAAGGCCATTTCATAAAAAAAACGGCCCATAAAACCCCAAACCTTTTTATTATGAAACCCCCAGCCCATATGCATTCATCTTCTTCAAACGTAAGGCAACACTTCTCTTCTTCTTCATGCAGCTGCCGCCGCCACCTTCACAAGGTCCCCTATAGGTGCAACCATCCTCACCTACAGTGAGCATCACGCAGCGGCCAGAGTACCACCGCCTCGTTCACGGCCTAACACGCGGCACACAGCCTATGCGGCTCTTCGCACGGCGGGGCTTGACCCTGCACATGGCAGGGCTCCTTGCACGGAGTTACTGTGCTCCTCTGCGCATGGCACAGCCTGGTGCTAGGCTCTGCGTGCGGCTGGGCTTGCACCACCACCATGTGCGCTCTGTTCTGCGCGCAGTAGGGCCTCTGCAGTTCTCCAGAAACTTCTGCTGCATACTTGGCAGCGCAGCGCCGTGGGCTACAACCCAGCTGGTGCGCGCAACCCATGGACGGAGAAGCACCCAGATGCCATCCAAGGTCCATGGTTCCTTGTGCTCTCTGCACCATGTGCGCGGCGCAGCACTTGGTGCACTGCAGCACCTCGTGCGCAGCCGAACCAGGTGAGCTGCTGCACCTCGGCGGCTACTCCGTGGGGAGCAGTGGTGCACGCAGCACCCCTGCATTTCTGTGCAGGTGGTGCGGGGCTCCTCACGTGGAGCGCGCGGCACCAGTGCACTGTGCAGCACCACTGCAGTGAGAACGGCACCACTGCAGTGCGCAGGTGGTGCGCGCGACATCACTGTGGTGCGCGCAGTACCACGCTGTGAACTGCACCACTGGGTGCTCGTAGCACCACTCTCTACCTCTTACTGGTGCGCTGCACCATGTGCGCAACGCAGCTGCTGCTGGTGTGCACCGCTGCCGTTGTGCGCAGCGCCTGGTGTGAGCCGCACCAGGTGCACTGCACCTCGTGTAGGTGGGTTGGCTGGGACAGCCATGCAAGCTTGCACAGGCCATCAGCGGCTAGGCAATGGTTGTTGCTGCATCCTAGGCAGCGCAGCTCCGCTCGCAGCAATGGTGCTTATTGCACCTCCATGTCTTTTCACGTAACGGAAGAAAATAAATATCTCAGCGGCAACTTCTTGTAACCGCCTGCTGCCTCCTCCATCTTGGCACGAGTACTCGAACGGCCACTTATGTTTAACGGCAGCACCATGTGATTCAACTAGCGTTACCGTGCTTGTGGTGCGCTAGACGGTGGTTGCCGCAGCATCCTTTGAAGCACAGTCCCTCTCCTCTCGCTTGTCAAAACTCTTAGGCAGTCATCGTTATCGTGATAGAAAAAAAATCCCTCGTCACAGAAAAATGATTTCCGTATAGGAAATCACAAGCACTTTAAAGCTCGTTGGGAACAACTTTCATGCTCTGATACCAATGTTAGAAAAACTATATCAGAATATACAGCGGAAGCGATATTACCTCGTCGGAAATATCTTGGATCTAGTGCAGTTGTTCCACGGATTTTTCGGTATCGTTAATCGTTCGAAATCATCCCGTCGATGGTGGAATGTGCTACGTGATAATATACCAGAGCAACACCCACATATTCCACAGCCTAGATGTCGGGACTAGAGAGAACCATTTGAGAGAGAGATTGCTTGTTGATTCAAGTCACACCTTATCCAAAGGGGGGAGGGGCTATACATAGCCCTTCTAAGTGTAACCCCCGGCTGGCCATTAAGGGCCAGCCATCAAGGCTCATGAAGTGGCTTTTATGCCACTTCATAACCCCCAAGAGAAAATGAAGAGGTACCCACTATGGGTGCCCCTTTCTTACAATAGATATATAATTAATCAATATATGTATATAACATAAACATATAAGGTTTGTTCATATATATATATATATAGATACATGCTACAAAAGGTATACATGGGTAGGGGCAAACTGACCAAGTTAAGACTCTGTGCATCCGGATTCGGATTTTTAAAAGCGGGTGAATCATATCCGCTCAGATAAATCCGGTCACCATGTAATTAACCGGATATTCAAGTTTAATATCCAGATTTTTAGTTTATTTTTTCAATTTTTTAAATAAAATTTTTTTAACACTTTTTTAAAGGCTTTTTTTCTTTTTTTAAAAAAAAGACATTCTTACCGCGTTTTGAAAAGCTTATTTCTTTAAAAATAATCTTTTAACACTTTTTAAAAGGTTTCTTTTAAAAAAAAAATCTTTTAAACACTTTTCTAAAGGCCTTTTTTTTTAAAATTAAAAAAAAATCTTTTTAACACTTTTTAAGAGGCTTTTTTTTTTATTGCCTTTTATGTTTATTATTTTTTATAGGCATTTTTTATATAATGATAGTAAAATTTTCATTGCCCATTCAAATTATTATAAAATAAAATAAATAATAATATTAGACATATCACAGAATACTCTACATACTACATATTACATTGTTTACACCACAATGCAAAACATCAATTTTACAAGAAACTCTTTTACTTCATTGAAGATAGGAAGACAAATAAATGTGTTGAACTCGCGCTTTTCATCAATAATAACTTTGCGTTGACGAACAGATATTTGTTTAAGTTTCATTTGCCTTTACAAAAATGTCTTTAATTTATAGCAAAGTTGTGATACAATTGAAAAGGAGAAGTTACGTTTTTGTAGTTTCCTAATTGTGTGGTTTATAAGTATATACGTCTCGCCATTAATATTACTTTTAACTGTTGTCTTTTTAACAAAAGAGAGATTTATAATTAATTTTTTTTGTCATTATGTAGGAATATATAATCTGTGAAGCGAATGGATCAAATATATTTTATTATATATATAATATTATTTTTATATTTTATGTTTAAAAAATAAACCAACTTCAATTAAGAAAAAAATAATAACATAAACAAACTACAAAAAATGAATTAGTAAAATAATGGTGTATTGGAGCTTTATTAGATTTATGTAGCGGTCATCGTCATAATTAATGATAGGCAGTCCACTTAGGTATAAGGTCTTTCTTCATTCTTATGGTTTAATTAATTAATACTGCCAACGAGAACGCAGTTGTTTTATTAAAGTCTTTTATTCCCACGTGGTTTAGCTGTTTCTTTGGATATGAAAACCTCTTGAGATTTTTATAACCATCACGAAATTGTACATATGTATAGCTATTATACCATGATGTTTCATTAAAGTCAATTTTTGACAGCACCAAGGACGTTGGTTGTTGTGAAGTACTCACATCATCCATCCTAATGCCATTTTTTAATTTTTTGTTACCGATGTGTTAATATCATATATAAATATGATTCGATATGTTAGATTTAATTTATAATAAGATCATGATACCGATGCAGATAATAAGATCAGGATACGGATGTGATCATGCAATCAAATGCTATAATTAATAAATGCTTCTAATAAAAAAAAACTAAGAATAAAAGTCAAAAATAAATAATAAAAATAATAATAATAATGATTAAGCTATAATTCTTTTTATAACTTTTTATATAATTATATTTTAAATTCAGAGTATCATTATTATATAAGTTATTTTGTAAAAATGTCATTCATTTAAAATATACGTAAAAATTATAAAAATAATATATATTTTTTTTATTAAAAACAATTTGAATATAAAAAAACCAAGACCATGGACAACCAGCTTCCTTTGTACCATGTGCGGGTGGTGCATCATGCATGTAATTTTGATCATGACCAGCTTCAAATTAAAGGTGGTCATCAAGATGAGGGAAAAAATAAAACAATAAAGACTAGCCACATCGGGCTTCCGATATCCTAGTTTTTCAAGTTTCAATACGAAAAAAGAAAGCCCCTATGCCACCTGGGCGATACCATTTAAGTGTATTATTTAATAATTTTTTTTATTTAATGATTAAAAAAATAATTTTAAATATATTTGTATATATATTTTTATTTTTTAAAAATATTTAAATTTATTAAAAAATGTGAAAAAAAAAGTGACTATCGGTTACTTTGAATGGTACTACTTAGGCTCGATGTATGTTATTGTTTTATATAAATTTAATGCGTTTTGTAATTAATTCTCAACTGCATCCTGTCTCGGTCTGGTGAAGAAATCATATATATCAGGCATTTAATTAAACGCAACCTCGTCCTTTTCANGCATCCCCTTCATAGACAGCCTCCCCAATATTCAATTTTGTACAAAGCAGCAAGGCTCGCCACAAAGCAACAGCTTCGGCTATGGCAACAGACCCTAGACGAGAACTTGTTTTACACAAAGAGACAAGCACTTCCCCTTCTGCATCCCAAATGACCACCCCTATTCTCATCCTCTTATTTTTAAGTCATAGGCAACATCCCAGTTAGAAAATCCCTCTTCAAAAACAAGAGAATTCCTCCTCAGCCATATATTGCGCATAACAGTTGCTATTAACACCACTTCATCCTCACATCTTTATACCACCCGACTCCATAACTGTCCCAGGTCAACCTCACCCATAGGCCATTTTTGAACATGACTATTCACCTCTGCCCAAACATCCACCGTCGCTTGACAGTTCCATAAGATATGGCAAATTGTTTCTTATTTTTTAACACATATGGGACAAAGAAGATTTTCAATAACCCTTCTCTTATATAAGTTCCACTTGGTTGGTAAACAATTGTTAATAGCTTTCCACACACACATTTTAATAACCCCTGGGGCATTCATTTGCCAAATACTCTTCCACCCCTTAATTTCACCACAACAGTATGAGGATTCCCCATAAACTAAACTCTTCTTGCTCAATTCAAAATGATAAGCCAATTTGACAGTGTACTGACCTTTCTTAGAAGGAACCCAGATTTGTTTGTCAACCAGGTTTGATTGACTAATAGGAATATTGAGAATTAGGTCTGCTTCTTCCTCTGTAAAGATCTCCTTCACCAGATCCACCTTCCACTTCCCACACCACTCTTCTATCAGTTGCTCATCCTTTGCTTCTGGTTCTAGTATTCTCATTGGATACTGAACTTTGAAAGATGAATGTCTAGGAATCCACTTGTCCCCCCAAATTTTTATCGTTTTACCATTTCCCACTCTCCAAACTAACCCCCCCCTTCAAAAGCTCAAAAGAACTCCTAAGACTTCTCCAAATCATCGAGGGATAAACTTTTAATTTTGCATTCAGCACACTAGTTCTTTTAAAATACTTATCTTTGAGTACCCTTGCAGCAATTGAACTTGGATTAGTTAAAACTCTCCATACTTGCGTAGCTAGAAGAGCTTTGTTAAAGCTCTCTAACTCTCTAAAACCCAAGCCACCATTATATTTTGACACCCCCATCTTCCCCCAACTCATCCACTTAATTTCTTGTCATTTTCTTTATGCCTCCACCAAAACTTGGACATTAATCTAGCAAGTTCCTTACACAACCTTTTTGGTAACAGAAACACACTCATATGATAGGTTGGGATCGCCTGAATCACTTTTTTTAACAAGATTTCCTTCCCTGCTGGTGATAGAAATTGATTCTTTCAATTATTGAGCTTGAGCCAAACTCTATCTTTTATACCTCGAAAGGTATTGTACTGGGATCTACCTACCATTGTAGGTAAACCTAAATACTTTTCACAATTGTTTTGCACCCTTGCTCCCAAATCTTTCACAATTCTATCCCATTCCTCCCCACTTCCATTTGAACTGAACATAATATAAGTTTTCTGCTTGTTTAAACTTTGACTTGATGCCTCCTCATACAACTTCAAGATCCCATTAATTTTTTGCCATTCTTCCCTACAAACCCTTCCAAAAATTATGTAATCATCTGCAAATAGAAGATGTGTGAGTTTCACTCCTCCCCTTGCCACCGCTACTCCCTTTATCTCCCCCCTTACTTCAGCCCCATTTATTAATGAACTCAGACCCTCGGTACATACTAGAAACTGGTAGGGGGATAGTGGATCCCTCTGCCTAAGACCTCTCGTTGGGTGGATCACTTGCCCTGGCTCCCATTTACTAAAACATCATATGAAACTGATGAAACACACTCCATTATCAGATTAACCCGTCAAGCTCCAAAATCGAGCTTCTCCATTACACTTCAAGAAAGCTCATTCCACTCTGTCGTAAGCTTTAGAAATATCTAGCCTACTCTCCCTTTCAGCCTTGTCTTCATCGAATGCAAAGTCTCATATGCCTCAATTATGTTGTCTGAAATCAGCCTACCCGGAATAAAGGCACTCTGATTTTTTGAAACAATCTTCTGCAACACCTTCTTAAGTCTATTTCTCATAGTTTTTGCAATCAAATTGTACAACACATTACACAAACTTATTGGCCGAAAGTTCCCCACCTTCTTTGGTTTTGAAGTCTTTGGAATTAAAGCCACATAGGTATAATTCAAGGATTTCTCCAACTTCCCCCCATTTAAAAAACTAAGAGTTGCATCACAAACATCCTCCCCAACAATGCTCCAAAATGATTGGTAAAAACAAACACTAAATCCATCTGGACCAGGGGATTTGTATGGCCCCATTTGTTTCAAAGCAATCTCCAATTCCTCCCTGGTAAAACACCTTTCCAGCTCATTCCTCATACTACCCGTAACCCTTTCCTCCATTGACTCCACACACTTCTCCATAACACTTCTTAAAGGATCTTCAGATTTATAGACTTCAGAAAAATGACACCTAAATTCCTTAGCTATCTCTGCATCTCTTTCTCTTAGTATTGACTGGGAATCTAGCACAGATGAAATTTTATTTTTCCTCTTCCTTTGGTTAGCACATGCATGGAAGAACTTAGTATTCTTGTCACCTTGGCTGTACCAATTCCTCTTATCTCTTTGTCTCTACTTCATATCTTCTTGCTCCAAAAGCTTCCGCACCTCCTGCTGTAAGCCTTGAATTTGTGCAACATTATTTGGCCCTTCATCCTCTTGCAACTCTTTTATCCTCACAGAAAGTTGCTCAATACATTTATTTCTTTCCTTCTCTTTATTTTTGAACCCTCTCACCAATGCCCCACTACATACCCCTAACAGACTTTGCACTTGTTTCATAGGCTCACCAATTTGTTTTTTCCGTAACCAAACTCTTCTACTAACCTCCCACATTCTTCCTCTTTAATCCAACTGGCCTCAAATCTAAACAAATGTCTTCTTCTCCTCCTCATACCACCTGCCCCCATCACAGTTAACAACATCGGTTTATGATCTGAACACCTTGCCACCAATCCTTCCACCTCCACATCATTAAATCTATACTTCCAACCATTATTTGCTACGAATCTATCGAGTCTCTCCTTAGTGAAAGTGAGGTCAGAGTGACCATTACTCCACGTGAAAGGATTACCCACATATCCCATATCATACAGCCCATTCACCTCCAGAGCTTCTCTAAACAGAACCATTTAAGTCTCAGTTCTTAATCTACCTCCCCATTTTTCACCTTGAGACAGAATCTCATTAAAGTCCCTAGCTACACACCAGGCTTCACCGTTCCTTGGTTTAAGCCTTGCTAACAAGTCCCATGAGGCAGTTCTTTTTGTTGCATCAGTATGCCCATAAAATCCCGTGAACACCCAACTTCCCCCACAAGCTTCATAGACTCTTGCACTCACATGCCATTGTGAATAGTTAATGATTTCTACCTCATCTTTTCCTTTCCAGAATAGCCCCAATCCACCTCTCCTCCCTATAGGATCAACTACAAAACAACCCTCGATTCTTATTCTATTTTTCAGTCTCTCCATTCTCATACTTTTTATCATTGTTTCAATTAGAAAAACAATTTTGGGTGACTTTTTCTTAACCAAATTGCTAAGGTCCTAAACTGTCCGAGAGTTCCCAAGCCCTTAACAATTCCAACTTAAGAGTTTCATTGCGACTAGTGGGGTTGCTTCATAGCCTCCGCCAATATATCATTCAACATAACCCCTTATACTTCTAAATCCCTTCTAATCCTTTTTTCCATCCCATCCACGATCCCACCATTATCTAGTACACTCTCTAGGCCTCTTTTAATAGAAGGAGTGTAGTTAAGAGACTCACCTTGTGTTGATCTTCCACGGGCCCTTCTCTTCTAGCCACTAGCCTTCGAATTCACAGCCTTCTTTGCACTGCCTAGACTGTCTTCTTTGTCATTCTCCAAGACCTGACTTTCACTAATCCTTGGTAAGGATTCCTCAACTTTGTTATTCAGTTTTTCCAGAGAACTATGAGATCCACCTTGTTCAACTCCTTCATTTTTACTCAACCCCTTACTACACCTCTCCTTACTCTTCTCCACATCCTCCATACCCCTCCTCATCTCTTCACCTTTCAATATCTCCTCCCCCTGTCTACTTGGAGCCACAATCACTGCCACCTCCACATCAGAACCCTCCTTTGAGACACCTTCATGTTCTGAAACATTTTCCTGTTGATAAGATGTGCTTTTCCTTCCAATCTTCTTACGATTATCAACCGGGGCTCTTAGCCAAGAGCCAAACTGTTGTGGACCTCCCTGATTGTCCCCCCTTTTACATCCTTGCTCACCATGTGTAATACATCCACATTGAAAGCAAATCTTCGGAAGTTTCTCATACTTAAAAGGAATCCACATACTCTTCCCTTCAAATACAATCGTTCTCCCTCTTGGCACCTTCCTCATTAAATCACACTCAACTTTAACTGTAAGGCAACGGCCCCAAGCCATATTATCCTCCTGCGCGTCCACATCCCATACTTTTCCAATTAAATTCCCAATCAGCTCTCCCATACTCCTAGTCATCCCTCCCAGTGGCAAATTATACATTTGAATCCAAAATTTCTCTTTTGAAAAGTCAAACATGTGTGGCTGTGTACTTCCATCAAACACCTTCAATGCAAAGAGATGATTATCAAACAGCCAGGGCCACCCGTCCAGAACTCTTCTTTGATCTCCCTAATTAGCAACGGTAATGACAAAACAATTTGCTCCAATCTCTTGGAATTCCATCATCCTGCTTACTCGCCAAATTCTTTCCATCATAGAACATACAATGTCCTTCCCAATTGTTCTATCCGAATATATCTTCCCAACCAAACTTCTATCCCCCTTCCTTCTCTAATCCTCCAGATCACACAAATTCATCTCAATCGGTTTCATCTCATCCTCATTCAAGTTCAATTGATCAAAAATTTCCTTTAGTTCCTCCATCATCCTACCTTCTTGCCACCGTAGCGGCAGACGCACAACCTTCCTTCTCGCCAAAAATCGAGGAATAGAAAGTGACTATCTTACTTCACCAGAATCGCCTACTCAAGAGAGAAGACGAAAGAGAGAAGACTAATTGTTTTTCTCTTGTTTTATATAAATTTAATGGTTTTGTAATTATTTCTCAACTGCATCCTCTCTCCATTTGGTGAAGAAGTCATATATATTAGGCATTTAATTAGACACGCAACCTCGTCCTTTTCAGATCATAAAAGCAAAACAAATACAGAAATGAATAACTTGGATGACATGCTTTTCGTATGTTTAGGTGAATAACTTTTAGTTTAAGGTTTATAGTTGCACTCTCTTATTAAAAAATTATTTAGTACTGTTTAGTAATAATATGTCCAAAATACTTTTAAATATGTTAATTAATTTGTTTGAAAATAATATAAAAAAATAGCTTTTGAGGTAGAAATGACATTTTAAGATTTTACGTAGTGTCGTGCAAGTGATAAAATCAAAAGGTAAAATTGTAATTATTTGAAAATTTCATAGATATTTTTATCTATTGACAATCTTTTTTGAAATTATAACTACATTCTATATTATTCAAAAAATACGTTTGAGGAAAAACATCAAAATTATTCATTAAAGAACTTTTAAGATCTCTAATGCAATCTCAAACAGACCCCAGCTTTAACTTCTTTTTCCCACTTCCCAACCCCTAGAAACTAAAGTGACGTCTTTAATTAATCCTTCCAACTAATACCTCTTACATATTATTCAAGAATTTGCGAAATTAAAGTTAATAATTAGGAGGGGAATACTTCAATTTCAATTATATTCAATCTATTCTTAATTTGTAAGACATGAATCCTGATATGTGAGGATACGTTACCTCTTCTCGGTGAAGATTATTATTATTTTTGTTCCCCAATGACTAATTTGATCTTTGAAGAACTTGCTGCTTTTCTTTAGAATGCTTGAAGAGTCTAATTTTATTCATTATACTTATGTGAATTATATTGGCGCGGATATATTTCTAACTCCTTCAATCTTTAAGAATGATCAGTCCTTTTACTTGTAAGATGATTCACTACAAGAAATCAGGTCATTTGCAGTGCTTAAAATTGTTGCAAAAAACCACATAAACTGTTGCATATGCTCTTTTATAGCGATTTTAACTTCCTTGCACGTTCGCCGCAATAATCGCGTCTTTTTTGCCCAAAGCAGCGTAAAAAAAATTTTCATTGCTAAAACAGCCATTACCAGCGAATATTTTCCCTTGCTAATACTTTTAACATTGTTGCAACTGAGCTCATGCCCATAGACATCTATCGCTGAGAAATCTCTATTATAGCATAATAAAATCCTTGCAAATACTACCAAAATCGTTGCAATTAGTTTCCACAATTGCAGCGATTCATAAAAAATTGTTGCAAATAAGTTTTTACAGCGTAATATAAATGCTGAAACTTAAACCAAAAGCACTGCAAAAAAGAAAAAACTGTTGCAAATGTCATCATCCAAGTGATTGAAATCGTTGTTAAAGTCTAATTACAGCATTTAATATCGCTGTAATAGCTCAATAAATCGCTGCAATAGCTTCATCAATTCCAGCTCCAGCAATTTTTTATAAAATTGTTGGAAATAAGATTTTGCAGCGTAACAGAAATGCTGAAAAATAAACCAAAAGCGCTGCAAAAAAAGTAAAAAGTGTTGCAAATGTCATCATCCAAGTGATTGAAATCGTTGTTAAAGTGTAATTACAACATTTAATATCACTGTAATAGCTCAATAAATCGCTGCAATAGCTTCATCAATTCCAGCGATGTTTTATAGAATTGTTGGAAATCTGATTTTGCAGCGTAACATAAATGCTGCAAATTAAACCAAAAGCGCTGCAAAAAGGTTAAAACTGTTGCAAATGTGATCATCCGAGTAAGGAAAATCGTTGTTAAAGTGTAATTGCAGTATTTCTAATCACTGTAATATCTTAAAAAATCGCTGCAATTAAATAACTATTCCAACGATTTGTTAGAAATTTGTTGCAAATAAGGTTTTGCAGGGTAATATAAATACTGAAAATGCAACTAAAATCGCAGGAATTAATTTATAGTAATTGCAGCGATTTGTCTTAAAATTGTTGGAAATACTCGGATTTCCAGCGTAATGTAGATGCTGAAAATAGGATGAAAAGCGCTGTAAATTGTCAAAAATGTTGCAAATATGGTCACTTAGAATCGTTGTTAATGGCTAATTGCAGCATTAAGAATCGCTGCAATTAGTATGAAAATCACTGCAATTAAGTTATTGGTGTATTTTTTTTTCCGATCTCGCCAGTTACGTTAGTTATATATATATAACCGTCATTTACGAACTTGATCTGAAATATAGTGTTTTTTTCTCGTGTTCATGTCAATGACTAACTAAATAAGTTATTTAATCAATTTATTACATAGCCTGAAATTATATATTAACTTTTTTTAATACCTTAAACTTCACTTAATTTAAGTCATTTAATTGTTGTTAATTCATCATTCATTGGCATCACCACAAGTTTAATGATCCTACATGAAACGATCACACATAAACCTATGAGCAATTCTATTCCATTGCTATATAACACTTATAGTTTATCCAACACCCAATTTAGAAATAGGAAAATTCTAGGCACTTTCATTATAAATCTAACCTTTTTCATTGAATATAATAAATCAAACACATTCATTCATCTAAAGCCAATGGAAAATTCACATTAATGTAGTTATGGGCTATATACATTGGGGTGGACCAATTTCTGCTTGCAAAACCTACAACTTACAAACTACTAAATATATAGATCCCATTTCTTGCTTCTAGACATTAATTGAAAATGTCCACATTCATAACAATTGTTCAACTGTCCTGCTCCTCTATGGACTAAAATACTTTAATGTCATCGATAACAATGTGCACCTGGGCATTGGGTAGAACAGTTTCAACACGTCTGCATCAAGTGGGGGGGGGGGGATTCATTGTTCAGCATTTTTGTGCCTTTCAATCTCTCCAACTCCAATCTGTCAATGACCATATAGAGAGCCGTTACGTAAAAAGGCACTTTAAATAGAGCAAACATTTATTATTGAACAAGAAAATAATACTCAATTAGGAAACTACCATTAATGTTCATGTAGTCATCGCCAATTGCCAAAATGGCAAACAAAGTCAGGCTAATATCAGTGCAGTATTTTACAGTCATTTAAGCAAGTAAACTCTTCAACAAGAAAACAATCACTTTTAGCTGGTTGTAAATAAATAGACTGTAAATGTTTTTTGACAGAAACACACAATCACTCTATGAGGTTTTACGTGTGCTATACAAATAGTATATATATATATAAATATATGTGCATCTGAAACTTATTTTCTTACAATCAATTACGTGCAATACTCACATTATATTTCAATAGCTGTACATATTTAATATAAATTTCAATGTTGATGATCTTCAGCAGTTATTTCATGTGAATATCAGTTGATCTACTACACTGCTGAACCCAAAACAATATGTATATATATATCAAGCTTATATCATAAGTAACACATGTACTCTGCTACTATGTTTTGTGCTATGGTTCTAATCTATTGCAAATTGCCTCAAACAGCAAAAAAATTGCCTCATACAGTGAAAATCAGCCAGTTGCTAACTCAAACAGAAAGCCAAAAAACTACTATGAGATAGGATAATACCTTATCAATGTGTAGCCACATATCAGAACTTGTATTGCATATCCAGTTTACCTGCACAATTGTGCAAATGATCAACCACCAATTGAAATTTTATTACTTTTAAGAGTAACTACAGAAAGAGGAATAAAAGTTTTAAGATGGCTATATGGCAATACTAACTTGATCATATTCAAGATTCTTCACCCAAAAAATAAACAAAGGTTTGCAGCAATCTTCAATGGTATTTACACACCATATATCTTTACCCAACACAAAATACTCTTTAAAAAGCTCTTAAATTTCTAGGTTAATATAACATATTATAAGAAAAAACTAAATCTAACTAATTATAAATTGTCTCCAGCAAAATATTCATACAAAATTCTCCATTTTTCAAAACTGGTTAAGCTTTTTCCTGTGTGCATTTATAACAGAAAATATACACTTCAAGCCATATTAAGTCTGAAAAAAAACCCATAAAAGTATAGAAATTTCAGTGTATATCAGTTTAAAAGGGTGAACCCAAAAAATTCCTGTTATACACTGATATACACAGAAATTTCAGTGTATATCAGTGTATAACAGAAAAATTGTTGCATCTGTAGAGTTCTAATTTATTTGTCAAGTTTGATAAATAATCTTGTGTCATACATTGAATGACAATGGACTTGTAATTACAATTAGAGTATATATTTTTTACTCTTAACAACAAAATGCATAAATACATATGCATACAAATTAACAGGCCATCATGCACACATGTAATCATCACCCACATTCAGCCCTCCCAATGCCAGAAGTAGAATTCTAAGCCTCGTTTCTAAGCAAATTATCATAAAGACCCACAAGAAGGATGGAGAAAGAGAGGAGAAAATACAGAGATCTGCAATCTTGATACTAAAATTTTTTCCTAAACTTGATCTGAAAAGAATACACTATGATATTCATCCTTCTTATGCAGGCTTAAAAACAAATCAACTCAGTGTTAACTCCCTTAGCTTGCAAATTAAGTATACAATAACATTAAACTGTGGCCCAAGATCATCATATGATTATAATGCTGCATACTAGTATTCATTCACTTAATCTAACCCCAATTGGACAACAAATGTGAGTCTCCTGTAAGACTCCAGCCTGGAGCTTTGCAATAAAGCATAACAAGTCATAACAAATGCTTGTTTAAAGATTAGTGCAACATGCAAACAACAAATCATCCACACTACTATAATCTATAACCAAAAGACCACAGATTTTGGTATATATATATATATATGTGTGTGTGTGTGTAAATCTGAAATTAAAATAAAATATAGTAGTGATTAGACCTTTAACTTAACAGAAGGAAATAGTTTTATAAGCTGAACCAAAAGATGATCCTCTTTGTCATGTTGTCTTAGAACTTTATTAGATTAGCACGACCTGGTGATGGTGTTATTTTCTTTCATTCGAGTCTTCGATCGACATTGACACCTCACAACAAATAAAAATAACATCAGATCATTGCTACCCTTTGCATCAAGCTGTTTTTGCTTAGCTGATTCTTAAAGTGCCCCTAAACTCCCATAGATTGTGACTTGTATGTTCCTTAAAGGGCACAAACTCATGTGGATCCATGCCCCCTCAGCCCTCGTTTTAGTCATTTCTCCCCACTCTCTCTTTCTCGGAGGACCATTCAGCATGCTCTGACCTGCACAGCTCCCTATTAGAGTGTTTCCTTTTGTTTCTAATTGGAAAGGTTCTCCTAATCAGTTTCCCTTAAATTAGTGTTCTGAGGGGCACAACTTTCCACATGCAAGCAACACTTTCCACACATGAAAGATATAATGTTGGCATAAAAATAATAAACAATTGTTTGGCATGTTTTTATGACAATATTTAATCTAATTGAGTTGTAAATATGATGAGTAGAGTCTAGGCATCAGTTGGAACAAAAAGTGTAGAAATTGCAAACTCTCAAGATCTGATAAGATCAACCTATCCAAAGTAAATATGTCATGTTTTTTTATACATATATATATATATATATATATATCGGATTAAAGTGATGTTGGTATCATTAAAAAGCTAACTCAATTATCTATAAAGTCATTAGAATCTTCATAAATTCCATCATTTATGGGGTCAAAAGAGATCAATATCAGTTTAATTCGGATCTTCATATATATATATATATATATATATATATACATATATATATAAATCCATCGTTCATACATTTGACACATCTATCATGTAGACCCACAAGAATGATGGAGAAAGAGAGGAGAAAATACCTTAAGGGAAACTTGATACTAAAATTGATATATAAACTTGATCCATTTGAAATGAATACACTATGATATTCAAGGGCAAAGGCAGGCTTAAAAACAACAAAAAGACATCAATCATCAGCGTGCATATAAATAGATAATATACAATAACATTGTGACAAGTCCCAATTGGCTAGATCATCATATGAACTAAAAGCTACAACAACTAGCTGTATTCATTCACTTAATGTAACCCCAAAAATACAAAAAAAAAGTTTAGTTATCTATAATATACATGTAGCCTAGAAGTGAATGATACACATCTTTGTCCATAGCCTTAGGCAAATGCTATATGTTTTAAAGACAAATGGTGGAGCTTTGCAATAATCTCAACAAGTCAAGGCAGTAATGCATTAATATAAATTAGTGCAAGCGCAAGCAACAAATCAGTTGTTACTAAAAGACCACATATTTAAATATATATATGTATATATATATTAAAATAAAATCTTTTTGGTTTTGACCTTTAAGAAAACATTATAAGCGGATTCTGCTTTAAGAAAACAGAAGCAATTAGCTTTTGTTCTGTTGCCCAAAAGAGGATCCTCTTTGATGGGATCTTAGAAATTTATTAATTCAAAACGAGAGGGTGATGGTGTTATTTTCTTTGTTCAAAATACTTTTGTCTCTCTCTTGGATTGAGAGGGGGCAAGCATAACATCATATATAGTGCCCATCCAAAAGGTACTATAACTCAAGGTTAGATCTTTTTTACCATGCACTCAGTCCCTTGGGTCTTTTTGGTGTCTCAACACTTCTTGTTCTATTCCTTTAAACATGGATAGGTAGTTGATATCATTGTTCTATTCGATGGTATTTATCCTTTACTTTTTACATTCTTTGTAAAAATTGATTATTTTGATTAAATGAGCAATGCATACTTTCTCTTCCCTCTCCCCTTTATTTTTCTCTCAACATTCATGCCAATATTTGACACGAAGTGATGAACTATCTCTAGCTAACTTTAGAATAATATGTTGATTTTGCACGCAATGGTGAATCTAGGAGAAATTTCAGGTACTGAGATTATTCAATTTTGTCATGCCATTTCGATCATCAACTTCAACCATCTCCTCAAACTCCTAAAAGTCATCCATGATCGTTTAGGTAACTCCGTAAGCTCGTTTGTAATTGTTTCAATATGCATTCTGATACAAATTATTTTGGTTGTCTTATTATTATTATAATTTTATTAAATATATATATATTTGTGTGTATGTCTTAGTATTGAAACTTTACTTCGATGGAACACACCAAAGGAGAGACTTAGAAAATCATTTACTTGGATGGAGAAATATCAATTTCAAATAAAAGGAATCTGAACGGTTCTCCAAATAAATCTAGCTAGATTTTCTCTAGGTGTAATCCTCTTTCAAACCCAGAAAATGTTGGGATTCTTGTCTTGTCTTGATCTTCTAGGTAGCTAGCACTCGATAATGCAGAGGTTCACAGCCATGTGATAGTAATTATCTATTTGTTTAATAGAAAAAATTGAATCTGCCACCAAGAGGGCAATAACCAAAAACCATCAAGACAATCCAGGACCAAATCCAAAATAGCATATTCAAAATAACCTAAAAACTAGGCTTAATCCAGGTCACAAATAGGTTTAAAGGGATCTACTGCGGCTCTTTCTTTTCTCCAAAGAAAACTACCAAATTCAATTATTGCTAGTTTGAACTTTCAAGCATATGCTCTACATCAATTTATGCACTTTGCCCATGTGAGTTTTAGAACCAAAACTATCATTATGAGTCATCAAAATCATATCAACCATTGTTTCTATCAGCAACATCTTACACATTTATCCACTTTTAGAGAGAGAATGAAGTGGGAACTGTGTACCTCAAAAAATAGCCATGCTCAGTAGCAATCCTCACATGATCCCTACATGCCCGTTCAATCTATATTGTAACAACAGCCCATTAATATCACAATCAGTGAACTAAATGACGTTGAGAAAAATAAATAAAAACACAAATTCTGTTAAGAGCAAGTGGGCTTAATGGAGAGGGTAACAGCCATGTATTTTCATCTAACAAATCAGGAAATTATGCTTAAATCCACTTCTGACCATGTCAAATAAACACATATGATATGTGTTTTCATATCTGACTCTCCAACTATCTCGTACATATTCATATGTACATGGCTCAATCTTTTCGTATGTGAAAAGATTTGAAAGGAATGACATAATAATACTCAAGGTCAGAAACCCTCAGCTGAGACACAAATGGTATGTGATCCAAGCCCAATTACTATTGGAGAGCATGCTTACACACATGCTCTGTGACATAAGAAGTACTATTGGGAAAAAAGGCAAGGGATATTATAATCCGTACAATCAGTACTTAGAAACCTCTTATCCCCAATAAAATTACAGGCAATAAAAAATACCCCATTTCCATTCTAATTACATGCAAAACTAGTTTATCATTCAATGCATTCATAAGATATAAGCATCAAAATTCAAATAGACTGCCCCATTATGCACATCAGGTGATCAGTTGTATTTTTTTTCTTTCTTTACTTTTTCACAAATATTTACAAATTCTGTTTTTCTAGGAGCCTTAACTTTTGAGTAAGAAACATTAACTGTCCAAACTATAAATTAAAGTGACGCAGGCATCATTGTTCAGCATATCATTCAACATAACAGCACACCAACCTTTAATTAGCATTAGAACTGGATATTATAGATATATGGTCACCCACATATATCTGGTGTGCATCCATGATAGATAGGTCCAACTGCTCCATCAATAATTGCTCCTGAATTAAATGAACGGTTTGTTAAGGCCTGTTAGTTTATCATAAAATTATATATTAATATAACCACAAAAAATATAGTGGTAATAAGCCCAACTTAAAAGCTGTAAAATAAAAGTATAATAAGGGATCAAGCAATTACATAACTTCTATAGAGTCTTCATCTCCTGCACGGACAATAAGAACCTTACAATTTTGGTTTAGCCCACATTAAAGCAGAAAAATCCTTACACAAACTATCCCCCCACTGTCATGTGCACTAAAATGCCACTGCACTAAAAAAGAACCACACAACATATTCAAGATTGAAGTGCAAGCAGAACCAAAGGCTAGTAGAATGCAGAAAACACAAGCTAAAGGCCAAAAAAATCAATCTGAGTATATTTTCTTTATAAGTTTTAGTAAATTGAAATATAAAATAAATGTTAAATACATGTAGAAAATTTGGAAGGCATGAACCTTATTGTTTAAAACACAGAGACCATCAGATTAAAGGTTCTAGGAAATATCAATGGGTGGAAGCTCTTCTAATATTCTAATGGGATGAAATAACTAATGTAGTCAAATTAAAGCCCATTATTCGATTCTAGGAATGTGGCAGCTTCTTACTGCATGTGAGTTTTAAGTGATCTGCATAATTGACATTTAACAATATTAGTTTTGTTTTCCTCGCAATACTAACTCATTCATTTTCTTTAACTTTGTTTTTGTGTTTGAGTCCTCACAAGCATGTGATATCAATTCAAATTAACAGGCATGAAAAGAGATGAGATCAGGATTAAAAAAAAAAAAAAAAAGAAAGGGGGAAAGAATCTTGTGAACTGGCAAATACCTTATGATACATGCCACATAGAGAGTATATCACAAGAAGATATAAAACAACATTGACTCCAATAAAAAAAAAATAGATCTATTAGTAAATTCCACTCTCAATCTACATCCAGACAATAAAGTATTAATCTGAAACAAAAAAATAATAATAAAAGGAAACTCCTCATGGACAGCGTGGTTCTCAATAGAATAAAAAAAATAACATTAATTTCAACTTTCCTCTTTGTATTTGTTACAGTAACATGAGATTTATTCTGTGACATCCCCAAGTCGACCATGAACTCAAAAGTTTAGGTTCATGTACTACATGCCAGCTTTGACCATCATACATGTATGGAAAACATACAACATAAAAGTGCCAATTAACATTGTATAAGCATACTCTCTCTCTCTCTCTCTCTACAACAGATTATATAACAACTACTGCTGTTGTTACAATAGATTATATAACATCTATTAAAGTTAGTAATTAATTAGATATTGGTGATCATGTACTTCATGGTTAGAAACAACAATTGTTTCTACTACAGAATTAGTACTTAACTGCAAGGGATTGGCAAATTAATAGATTCATTCTGTTTGCGATCAAACCTAATCACGAAATGTAGGTTGAACAACATAAAGTTAGGAATATCTAAAAAATGTTGTTGAAGGAATGTTAGAGATAATATAGGTTCAATAAATTTGATTTCATATAATCTTGATTTGGTTGAGAAAAATAATTTAAAGAAGATTATTTGGTATTATACAGTTTTGATTTTCATAAGATAAGATATTTTTCTTATCTCATGTGAATNATGGAAGCGGCTTTTATACCTGAGGTCAAGGATGAGTTAGATACTCAGAACTTTGAGAAGTTTGAAGAGGTGAGAATAATGGTTTCTGTATAAATTTGATACAGAAACCATTATTCTTCAATGGTAGTTACACACCATATAATGCTAAGGTTCACAGCCAAGGTTCACAGCCATGTGATAGTAATTATCTATTTGTTTAATAGAAAAAATTGAATCTGCCACCAAGAGGGCAATAACCAAAAACCATCAAGACAATCCAGGACCAAATCCAAAATAGCATATTCAAAATAACCTAAAAACTAGGCTTAATCCAGGTCACAAATAGGTTTAAAGGGATCTACTGCGGCTCTTTCTTTTCTCCAGAGATGGAGAAAGGAACATTCTTTAATTAATTGGCAAAAGAAATATTGCATTATATTTGGTTTTTAGCATTTTTTTTAAGTATTTTGATGTTATGTTATAATGTTCCTAAATATTAATTTCCCTACATGTTGCTATGTCAAAAATCGCTGGAAATAGATGTGTATGGAATTTTCTCCAGAAGTAGATGTGTACCCAGAAAACTAACATAAGTGCATAGGAAAGCAAGGATAATGAGTTTGAAAGTGGTTCAAGTAGAATGAGGAGCCTATTTTGCCTTCAAAATAGGTGACTCTCTTGGATGCATACAAGTGCACTTGGGTGGCACGGGTTTGAGAGAAAAACCAAGAGGTGGGATATGATCTAAAAATGGATATCTATCAATGAAATAACAAAAGACGTAAACAAATAGCATAATCCCTAAAAAATAATAAATTAGTGATCTATGTGAACCAATGTAGATCAATATAACCATCATACAACCCCATTATGGCTAAAACTGTAGCAAATTCAATCACATGCTATGAAGTAAGGGATGAGGAAAATGCAGAGAAAAAACTAAAAGAAAAAATGTATATTATTTAAGACTATTTTCACAAAACAGATGGTACTTTAGAAAGGTAACCTCAAGGCATTCTATATGCAAGAGTTCTCTTCAACAGTACAAATGATGGCTCAAGCTTTGATGAGATCTAATGAAATTCATTGAACAACATGTGAAGCCAATAAAGCTTAGTTGTAGTGAGTCGTTGTACAAACTTTTTATACAAGAAGCCACTACAAGCAACGTACTCATGAGAGGGGAGAGATAGACATTATTAGATGTGAAGGAGCTGCAATATTTTTCTGGTCTATCGATCTAACAGCGAAAATCATGAATGGTTCCACACACACTGATCGAAGGGTCAAAGAAAGTCCTAAACGTATAAATTATAGCCAAACACCAAACTCTGTTTACTTAAGGTTGCATTTCTTCAATTCAACCCCATTCCATAGTCTCCTATACACTATGATACGTGGGTGACTTTATGCTAAGAATACAATGTGGATGGATTAGTTAACATGCAGCTTGATTAATTGACAAACCAACCCAGAACCACAACTGTAAATATGCACAAAACAGACCCACAACACAAAAGCCCAGAAAAGCAAGTAAACTCAGATGCAAAAAACAGAGCCACAACTGTCATGTGCACTAAAATGCCACTGCACTAAAAAAGAACCACACAACATGTGACGCCCCCAAATTCCGCTTGGGATTAACGGACATTTGAAGCGTCGAGACATGCAACACAAGGTTACCTGCCCCCGTTCATGACAGTATAAGATGCAATGTTCCTAACATGCATCTAGCATTATGCAATATTCGCAGCGGATAATTTTTCTTCTTTAGCAAACTATGCACCAAACTAAAAATTATCCCAAATACTTGAAACATATTTCATACATAAAGGCATACTAAAAAGCCGTGATCACCACACTAGTCCAAAATGGTTGTGATCAAAAGAATACTTGAAATACAACTCCAAAAGTACAAGTATTAACCTAAGTTAAATACTAATACCATCATTAACATCGCACCGTGGCCTAGTGACCGTATTCAGTTGGTCAGATTCCAATTCTCCTTTCGGGTCCTGTAACAAGATCTACCATTCGGGGGGAATGGTAGTTGAGGACTACCACAGTGAGATTTGATTACAAATCTCAGTAAGTTAACATAAAACTCACACACAGGTTAAAAAGCATGCATGCATAAAAGTAATGCATTAGTCTATAACATAGATAACTTGACTATAGCATGATACCAGCTAATAATGCTGACTAAATGGCATCTGCTACATAAATGAAACATACATGCATAACATTGGACTAATATAGCATGAACGTAAACCTGCATAACATAAATAAGAACTTGAAAATAACATAAACTTGAACATAACATGTACATGAAAATACGTGACATAACATAACATGGACTTGATCTAAAACTTGACTTATCATGTATTTGATCTGAAACTGGACTTAACATAAACTTGAAATCTTATTCAATTGTCTTGATTAATAACGTGCTTAATACGTACTCCACAGTTGTTGTGGCCCACGTATTCAAATAACATAAAACATAATACGTACTCCACAGTTGTTGTGGCCCCACGTATTCTACGTGTCACAATTGCTGTGTCTCATGTAGTGTATGCTCCACAGTTGTTGTGGCCCACCATGCTCCACATGTTGTGCCCCATGAAACTAACATAAAATATAATACGTACTCCACAGTTGTTGTGGCCCCACGTATTCTACATGTCACAATTGCTGTGTCTCATGTAGTGTATGCTCCACAGTTGTTGTGGCCACCCATACTTCATGTAACATAAAATATAATACGTACTCCACAGTTGTTTCCGATTAGTTAAAATCGTACCCCACATAAGCATATATAACGTATCCAAGTTGTTTGCCACGCTTAGTAAAAATATAATACGTACTCCACAGTTGTTGTGGCCCCACGCATTATAAGTAACATAAAATATAATACGTACTCCACAGTTGTTGTGGCCCCACGCATTATAAGTAACATAAAATATAATACGTACTCCACAGTTGTTGTGGCCCCACGCATTATAAGTAACATAAAATATAATACGTACTCCACAGTTGTTGTGGCCCCACGCATTATAAGTAACATAAAATATAATACGTACTCCACAGTTGTTGTGGCCCCACGCATTATAAGTAACATAAAATATAATACGTACTCCACAGTTGTTGTGGCCCCACGCATTATAAGTAACATAAATATAATACGTACTCCACAGTTGTTGTGGCCCCACGCATTATACGTAATCATAAAATATAATACGTACTCCACAGTTGTTGTGGCCCCACGTATTATACGTAACATAACATTCTTATCTTTCTTAATGCATGAGATATTAATTAATATCATATACTTTTCTAACATGGCGTATGCTTGTAAATGGCACAATATGATTTAATCATAAACATTTAATGGCATACATGTATCTTATGGCATACTTAACATGGCATACTTATAACATACAATATTGTATGACAGAAAAGATTATGTAACAGATAATTATTCATGAGAGATTAAATCATACATAGCAGATAAACATGTAATGACATAGCATGACATGGCATATACGAGAACATACATACATAAATTATAGTTCTCTTACCCATCACACATACACAATAAACTGATAGTAAGTTAGAGGCTAACTTACCTCGATCGTCGCGTTCTATGAGAATAGAGCGCGAGACACGAGGAACTGCACAACAGCTGGAAGAGGAACACTCAAGTCCTTAAGATTTTCACTTCTGAACTCAATTGCCATATTGTAAGCACTTGCAACACCACGGCCAACTTGAGGTTTCACTATACTCGGAAGAGATAAATTGACTTCAGAAAGCCTTTGCACTAAAACAAGTTCATTAAAATTATCAATAACAACCAAACAAACAACTCATTTCTCAATCCATATACTCTTAGCCATAGTCAACCACAAGATGACACCAGTCATCCCGGACTATAATCCATATCATCACTGCTTCGGGACACTGTCATACAGTTTCCCAACATTACACCATACGCTCCACACTTCTCTGCTACGCCATTCAACCCTTCGTGACACGCCATCCGGTGTATCACGACTTAGTACAGAGTACACTAACGTGAACTCTCTTCTATTCACACTACAAAACCCATCACTGCGATACACGTCTCACGGTGCATCGCTACGCGACACGGAGTACGCGCTACGCGTACTTCCTTCGCTACAACACTCATCAACACGATGCACATCACACGATGCATCGCCATACCACACGGAGTACACTACATGCGTACTCCCTTCCTTCTACGACCCACATCACTACAGCGCATGTCGCGCGGCGCGTCGCTGCATTACACAGAATACGCTACACGCGTATTCTCTTCACACAACCCGCCGTATCACATCTACGGCATCCATCTCACGCCTATACTTCACAGCACAGTCCACAAAACTACAAAATCAAGCCTAACACTTCACAACCACACTTCGTTTCACAACTACGCAGCGAACTCCACAAACACTAACTACACAGTCTACAGCCAACCAAATCAACTATGTTAAACATAAATAACTAAAGATAGAGGGTTAAGACGAGAGAGATGTGATTGCTGTCGGAAAAGAATCCAAAACTGATAATTTTAGCGGGCTGTTACACAACATATTCAAGATTGAAGTGCAAGCAGAAGCCAAAGGCTAGTAGAATGCAGAAAACACAAGCTAAAGGCTAGAAAAATCAATCTAAGTATATTTTCTTTATAAGTTTTAGTAAATTGAAATATAAAATAAATGTTAACACATGTAGAGAACTTGGAAGGCATGAACCTTATTGTTTAAACCACAGAGACCATCAGATTAAAGGTTCTAGGAAATATCAATGGGTGGAAGCTCTTCTAATATTCTCATGGGATGAAATAACTAATGTAGTGAAATTAAATTAAAGCCCATTATTCGATTCTAGGAATGTGGCAGCTTCTTACTGCATGGGAGTTTTAAGTGATCTGCATAATTGACATTTAACAATATTAGTTTTTTTTTCCTGGCAATACTAACTCATTCATTTTCTTTAACTTTGTTTTTGTGCTTGAGTCCTCACAAGCATGTGATATCAATTCAAATTAACAGGCATGAAAAGAGATGAGATCAAGATAAAAAAAAAAATTAAAAAAAAAAAGAGGGGGAAAGAATCTTGTGAACTGGCAAATCGTTTATGATACATGCCACATAGAGAGTATATCACAAGAAGATATAAAACAACATTGACTCCAATAAAATATATATATATCTATTAGTAAATTCCACTCTCAATCTACATCCAGACAATAAAGTATTAATCTGAAACAAAACAAAAAATCATAAAAGGAAACTCCTCATGTACACCGTGGTTCTCAATAGAATAAAAAAATAACATTAATTTCAACTTTCCTCTCTGTATTTGTTGTAGTAACATGAGATTTATTCTGTCCAAGTCGACCATTAGTGCCAAAAGTTTAGGTTCATGTACTACATGCCAGCTTTGACCATCATGCATATATGGAAAACATACAACATAAAAGTGCCAATTAACATTGTATAAGCATACTCTCTCTCTCTCTCTCTCTCTCTCTCTCTCTACAACAGATTATATAACAACTACTGCTGTTGTTACAATAGATTATATAACATCTATTAAAGTTAGTTATTAATTAGATATTGGTGATCATGTACTTCATGGTTAGAAACAACAACTGTTTCTACTACAGAATTAGTACTTAACTGCAAGGGATTGGCAAATTACTAGATTCATGCTGTTTACGATCAGACCTAATCACGAAATGTAGGTTGATCAACATAAAGTTACGAATATCAGCAAAAACGTTGTTGAAGGAATGTTAGAGATAATATAGGTTCAATAATTTTGATTTCATATAATCTGGATTTGGTTGAGAAAAACAATTTAAAGAAGATCATTTGGTATTATACAGTTTTGATTTTCATGAGATAAGATATTTTTCTTATCTCATGTGAATGTACTTATTCCTAGAATTAGGGATTTATGCGCATTAAACAATTATAGTTGATAATATATATATCCCTTGATCAAGATCATCATGAAGGCTGAACCAAAACACATGTATGTGTGCTGCATATAAAGAAGCTCCATTTCTTTTGTTTATCACAATGAGAAGTAATAACTAGTCATCAAAATCTTAGCTTTTGTAGGAAACATACAAAGTATGTGCAGAAATTAAACATTTACCTGAGTTTTAGCTTCAGAAACAGAACCTCAAGTGAAGGAATCAGCAGCTATGGTCCTTTCTTGTACGTATCAATTTATGATTCTGCTTGCAATGCAAATATTGTGAAAATCACAAAATGAAAAGTGATCAATTCCAAGTACTCTGGTGAACACAAATATGGCCAATATTTCATGAATTTATCATCATAAATATACAATTGGTAATTTAAAATGGCAGTCACTTGAGCGTGCATAAGTACAACGTATTTTCATATGAGCTACTTGATCTTCTAGGTATAATTCTCACTAAGAGGTACTGAAGCTAGCAACAAAGGTGCATGTACAATATATTGTCAGGTTGATATTGAATTTAACATAGGTACGTAATTTGAAAGAGAGATTATAACATATATTAGTGATTAATATATGTAGGTGCATAAAGAAGAGGGATTATATAAGTGTAATTGAGAGAAACTGTGCTTGGTCCAGGGAATTGAGGACAAAATGCAACATTCGCTCTAAAAGAATTTAGAAAGGATGGTCCAAAAAAAAATACTTCTAAACAATTAATCAACTTGCACTTGTCTGATGTTCCCTTAGCATAAGGCCCTAGTGATATAGGTTGTCTAAACTAACAAATATAATGCATGATAATGGATGGATGCAGTGTTAAGTAGTCATGTAATAATTGGTGCATTTCAGCAGTACAAAAGTTATTGCCTGCTAGAGTTGGAATACTAGCAAAACATGTGGGAGATGAGAAAATGTTAGAAATTTAATTTTATAAGCTTTCAATTGTCTAAATTAACAGTGCATGATGTGCTCGTTGTCGTTGCAATTAAATTGAACAACAAGAAACAAAACTGGTTTGCGACAGTTTGAAATTAATTTCAATTAACTTACCCATAATTGAAATTAAACAAGAAATGCCCCCTTGAAGATCTTATAAATATATATATACATATATAATTGAAATATTGACTTAGTACTGCAAGGTATAATTATTGTAATGAAAAGACAGCAAAGCTAGAGGGGGAAAAAGGAAATTATAGTTAAGTCTCCTGTGTAAATCGCTGCATCTTAAAACATTGCCAACTAAATGAATTTAAATAGTTAAATTCATCTAAAGCCAAGCTTGAGAGTTTGAAAGGCAGAATCCCATCTAATATCAGTAGCAATGATATTCACACAGTGGTATTGTTTGCAATAAAAGAAGAAAAGACAAATAGAAACAGAAGATGAAGCTTTCATAACAGTTTTAGTTATAAGAAAGCAGATAAGTGTTTGACAGATTTATATGCCATTTGAAAAGTGCATTTTTGCTGAACAGGAATAAAAGGGTAAATATCTAATGAAAAGGAAAACAATGGAGGAAAGAGAAAGAACTACAGATTCTAAATACAGAACCACTCATTAATTACATCCTAATGAATATATTTATAGATATATATAGACATAAAATATATATTTCTAAACATATATAACTTGCTGCTGCTGACATTTTCAATGGTACCCACGCACTTAATCAGGCCTATATGGTAAAAAGGCCTATAATGACACGCACTAAATACACCTATATTGATTAAAAGAGATGCCCATAGTGGGGGTAGAAAGATACATGTTATTCTAGTCTATACATCCCTCAAACTCTTTAGCTAATGTTTATTTCTAAGTATTTAGAGCAGCATAACACCTAGGAAAAAAATCAATATGCTCCTAAAATATTTATAGAGTATGGCAGTTTGATCTTCTTGGAAAGAAGTTGGACCTTTCCACATTTCATTAAAGAGACAAGTATTTGCTTGGCTCTATAAATATATCACTAACTTACTTAAATAAATAAGCTGGAAAAATAGGACCAAATCCCACCAGTCATGAGATGGAGAAAGGAACTAACTTTAATTAATTGGCACAACTTGTATGTTGCAGAATTTTTAATCTTTTTTACCATTTCTATAACATCTTTTGATGTTATGTTATAATGTATCTATATATAAATTTTCTATCATACAATACGTGTAAAAAATTACGCTGGAAACCCACAGGTTAAATTTGTCACAACACCTTTTCTGGGTGTTGTTGTTCAAATCGTTGCTTCTGGTTCAGCTACAAGCAGTTCTATTTGCTTAATGCTCAGATTATCTAATACACACAACTGATTGAGCAATCCAAACACAAGAGGCAGATACACAACCAGTTTACCTCAAACAAACGTACTTGCACATCAGTTTCACATCAACCAAAAGACCCACAAGTGTACATAAAAAAACGACAACTTTTGTTAATATCTACTCGTAAAGGGGTTTCATAAATTTAGTGGCAATAGGAGATACCTGGAGCCTCGTATGATCATTCTTGAAAACAGAGGACTGATAACTTCGGACTAGAAATGGAGGCACGAAATCGTCTATTCCAGCGAAGGTGGAAACGTAGTCCTTCAGCTTCCTAAACAGAGACAATAACCAAATCAAATGGAAGGCTGTTTGCACACTAGGGTTTACGATTGGGAGCTCAAAATCTTATTTGATTTTGGTGAACCAAAAATGCGAATGGGAGAACCCGAATGGGAGAAACGCGAAAGTGGCTAGAGGTGGAGGAGCTCAAGCCACTCGAGAACGCGATAAGCTCTGTTTTCATTGGGGTGGATTGAGCTACGATCTTGTTGGTGGGAAATTTTCAAACTGTAGAAGGTTGTGCAAATCCATTGGAGTGAGCAAACATGGGGAAAAAAAAGTTGGGGGGAAATTAAAAGTTAAAACGGTGTTTGGCGCGGCAGTCTCTGTAGTAGCGAAGAATACAGCGTTGCTAAAACATAAATTAAAACTCCGACGGTGAAAATCGTTGTAATAACACAAACAGTCGCTGCAATTTTTGGCAGTGCACATTAATTTTGTTTTACAGCAGTAAGTTTCATTGCAATAAGTCAAAAATCGCTGCAAATAGTTAAAAATTAAAATTACTATGTTAAAAGCCCGCAGCGTACTGAAATCGCTGCTTTTAATATGTTATTGTAGCGATTTTATTTTTGTTGAAAATAAAATCGCTGCAAAACTCCCGATTTCTTGTAGTGATTGGAGGAAACGCCAAATTCAAGTTTTTACATTTTCTTACAAATAAACACACACCCATCTTAACAGAGTTTGGAGTAGCTCAAAACTTATCAGTTAATAGATGATAAAACTTCTAAGAGATAAGATTAAAACTCTATATCTGTAATTACAGTTAGACACAAAGTCTAGATTTCTTTATGACCAGAAGTCTATAAATAGCACTGAGAGGGGTTAAAGGGTTTTCATCTATAACATTAGAGTGCTTTTAGCCATTGGGAGATACTTAAGAGGCAAAGTTGTTAGGATGATCCTTCTCTCATAACCAGATCTGATTCTTCATTGAACAGATGGAAAACGGAACGCGTTTATTTATCATTGTCGATCATAAAAAATTAAATATATAATTATCAAAGTTCATGTTAAAATATTTAACAATAAAATCATACTATATTAGTAATATATATAGAAGATGTATCTCCGAATCTACTTGCAAATAGGATTAATGTTGAAACTTGCAACTTTTTTTTAGAATCCCTGAAGATCGATTCTATTTGTACTATCCCTTTAATTTTTATTTTCATTGTCATATATACATATAGATACAAATAAAATCATATATATATATATATATGTATGTATGTATGTATTCATGTTTTATAGTAGTTTACTTATTGCGTGAAGTATCATTAATATGCAGCTATATAGCTAGCTAGGCTCATGATCGTTGTAAAATGTTTCCTTTACAACAAAATTATGATAGTTATAAAAAACATTTCTTGCAAAAATCCAATCTCTTGTTGTGTCAAACTTTTCTTGTAGAAAATTAGAAATATCTCTCTCTCTCTCTCTCTCTCTCTCTCTCTCTCTCTCTCTATATATATATATATATATATATAACATATAGGGTTCGCGAGGGTTTTGACCTTTAGGGACTTGAGAGAGACTGAGAGAGAGAGATAGGGCAAATTGTCGATAGAGACGTAGTGTCGGTTTAGGGAATGTGGACCTAGAAGGAAATGCAAAGTTGCAGAATATAAACGTTTTTTTTTCTAGACGATGCTTGAATACAGAACTAGGCAGGTAAGATTTTATTTTATCCATTCGGATCTAATCTGGGTGAATCGCAGATAATCGCCTGAATTCACCAGGATTTTTGAGTTCTAGTCCTGACTAGAAAAAAATTTAGTCCAGATGTACATCCCTAGTTAGAGTGTTCGTATGTACAAGGAAATAATTACAAGATTAATTAGAGAGATATGCTTGTAGTCGTTGGTGTGCATATATGGGAATTATGCTATGGCTTTGCCTAATGATTATGGTTAATACTCCCTCTCAAACTATGTCGAGGTAGGAGGCTAAGTCTGGACCAGAGTGATTGAAGAGTAGGTCGGCCAAGAGGCTTGGTGAAAATATCTGCAAGTTGGAGAGATGCTAGAACATGTTTTGTATAAAGAAGTCCGAGGGCGACACACTTACGAACATAATGATAGTTAATTTCAATGTGTTTACTACGAGCATGAAACACCGGGTTGATAGTCATTATAATGCGCTTAGATTATCACAAAAGAGTTGTGGCGGGTTGGAGAGAGGAATGTCAAGACCCCGAAGGAGAAATGATATCCAAGTAAGTTTAGCAGTTGTATGAGCTATAGAGCGATATTCGGCTTAAGAGCTAGAGCATGAAATAATGGGTTACTTCTTTGAGGACCAAAATATGCAATTGCCACCTAGGAATATGCAGTAACCAATAGTAAAACGTCATGTATGGGGATATCATGCCTAGTCAGCATCTGAAAAAGCATAGAGATCAAAAGTAGAGTTGGTGGTAAAATGCATACCAAGGTCAATAGTACCTTATATGTAACGAAGGATATGTTTAACAATTTTGAAATGGGTATCGGAAGGAGAATGCATAAATTGTGACAAAAAATTGACACTAAATGAAAGATCAGGACAAGTAAGATCTAGAGTGAGATATTGTAGGGAATCTACAATACTGCGATAATGAGCAGGATCGAAAAAATGTGTTTCACTAGTGAGGTCTTTGGCTTCATTGGTGTGTGTAGGGGTTTGCTTTCATGCATGTGAGCATGTTCCAAAACTTTAAGTGCATATTTTGCTTGGCTTTGGCACCATTGATGGGTGCATTGGTTTGCTTTCATGCATGTGAGCACATTCCAAAATTCCAAATGCATATTTTGCTTGGGATAAAATAAGCCCAAATTGAGTTGTGATCACTTGGATTTCGAGAAAGTAGGGCAATGGCCCAAGATCTTTCATGGCAAACTTTGGACTAAGAATAGAGAGAAACTCAATGAAGAGGGTTGGGGTGGATCCAGTTGGTAAAATGTCAACAACATATAATGATAAAATGAGTATACCATGAGCTGACTTAAAAATATAAAGAGAGGAATCAACATTGCTATGAGAGAAACTATATGCAATTAAAAAAGTGCTAAATTTATCAAACCAAGTGTTAGGGGGGATTTTCGTTAGGGACCTAAAGCCCGTACTGACGGCCCCAAGCCCATCACCTTCCTTGGGCCCCATGAGTCAGGATGTTACAGGTCCAAGCTCGCGAGGGACTCCCCCAGCAACTCGGGGTGACCACCCGCGTTAAGATGGGACGTTACTGGAACAGCGCGGGAAACCTTGGTCGGAGGAAAGGAAGGGAAACATACCAAGAAGAAGGGATGAAACTGAGCAATAATGCCAGAAGACCACACCACATTAAATGAAGATACCAAATAACCACGCCGTATTAAATGATTGACATTAGGAGACCATGCTGCATTAAAGATAGCATGGCAGTGGATGTCCTTTGAAAAGAAAATTAGGCCCTCAAGGATGACTTTCGCTAGTCGGCGCATCAAGAAGACCCCAGTGCCAGCGAACACCAGGAATGCAGAAGGGAAGAAGAGGGTGACAATGCCTATAGGACATTGATGGGACCTGAGACCCGATCTAGCACTTTGAGACCTTCAAGGCCTACATGACAATGCATGGGTTTCGTAGAGAAGTGGCATGCAGAGCTTTTCCGCTGACCTTGAGGGGCATGCGAGAACATGGTTCGGCTCCCTAGCGCCTGGTTCCATCGGGAACTTTGATGAGTTGGCGCGCCTATTCCTCACTCACTTCATGGCTAGCCAGAGAAGAAGACACCCAACCACTTTCCTTCTCACCATCAAGCAAAGAGAATATGAGAACCAAAAAACTTATTTGGCTAGATTTAATAAGGAGCGAATGACTATGAAAGATCAGGACAAGAAAATTACACCGGCAGCACTGCTTGGAGGAGTTTGGCCCTGATCGACGTTCATGGCAGAGTTGGTGAAGAAAACCCCAGCGACTCTCCAAGAAGGGATCAAGCTGAAAACTTCATCAATGCCAAGGATACCCTCCACGCCCTGACTGAGCCCAGACAACATGAGATAGAGGGGGCAAACAAGAAAGGAAAGACCTTGACCAAAGGTCACACCTGGGAGAAGACAGAACGTAAACAACAGGTATCAAGATGGGGGGAGTCAGCCACGAGAGGTGCACTGCACAGGCACGACTGCTCAACTTTCACCATCACGAAGAAGGAGAAGCGGCCTACCTTAGAGGAACATCACTACTACATGCACCACTGAACGACCTCCCACAGTATCGGACAATGCTGATCACCACAGAAAGGCCACGCTTAACCGCGATATCCCCCTTTCTAGCAGTGGAAGCTGCCGTGGAAAGGACACTCCCGGGAAAAGAGCCCTGCCAGGGAGTACTGGCAGGGGATGAGGGAGAGCCTGAGGTTGAGGGATGTCGAGAGTGAACCACCACCCCTCCTCAACAGATGCCCGGGGGGGGGGGGGGGGGGGAGATTTGCACCATCACAGGAGGGTTCTTTAGTGGAAGGGTAACCTCGTTCCAAAGGAAAGGCCCATGCTAGAGGAGCCCGATACCGAGAAGTTTACATAGCCTTCTACTGCCCCACGAAGTACCTCAGAACTGAACCAGTCCCTATGATCTCCTTTGGAGAAGCTGATGAGGAAGGGGTGTTCTATCTGCACAACGATGCACTGGTAGTCACCATGTAGATATCAAACTTCACAACTAGAAGAATCCTCGTCAATAATGGCAGTTCTGTGGGCATCTTGTTCTTTGAGGCATTCATCCTCATAGGGATGGATGCGACTCATCTCTAGCCAGCCCCAATGTTGCTTAAAGGTTTTTCGGGGGAAACAGTCCAACCAACAGGGACAATCGCCCTGTTAGTCTTGGTGGGAAACCCGCCTTGTATCGCCTTGGTCATGGTCGACTTTTTTATAGTGAAGGCTCCCTCCTCCTATAACGCCATCATCAACCGTCCAACACTCAACAAACTGAGTGCCATCACCTCCACTTACCACCTGAAGGTTAAGTTCCCAACGATCCAGGGAATCGAGGAGATCTGAGGAGAGCATACCTCATGGGAGGAGAAATACCCAACACGAGCATGCACTACTCATGAAGTCACAATGAACTCCCATTAGGATGCCAGCTATCTCGACTAGGAGGGGGGAGGAGGGGCACATGCTAAGAAGAAAGGACATTCGATGCCTTTCCCATGTGTTTTTTTGCTTTTTGTTTCTGTAAATTTGGCTTTCTTATCCGTTAATGAGAATGCTAAGTCTCTTTCAAGAAGCTTTCGAAACTAGTCTCCAACTGCAATCACTTCAAAGCTCCCCTGAGGGAATGAAAGAACCTCTCTCGAGAAAATACATCTTGCGCGAGAAAGCTCTCTTGACGGAATGAATGAATCTCCCCCGAGGAAATACACATAGTGCGGGAAAAGTTCCCTTGAGGGAATGAATGAAGCTCCCTTGAGGAAGCATACCTTGTGCAGAAATGCTCCCGCAAGGGAATGAACGAACCTCCCCTAAGGAAGTGCATCTCACGTAGGAAAGCTTCCCTGAGGGAATGAACTAACCTTTTTCGAGGAAATACACCTCACGCAGGAAAGCTCCTCTGAGGGAATGAACGAACTTCCCATGAGGAAGTGTTGAACCCAATGTTTCAAGTTTCATGTGATTATAAATCTACATATGGATTTTGATGATAACAAATGAATTCAAAGAATAAAGGAGTTTCAAGCTCAAGTTGTCCACATAATGGAGTCAAGCACATCAAGGAACCAAACATGAGCAAGAAGGAAACAAGTTCACATTAAAGTCATAGAGTAATATTGTAAATCTCTTAAAATTTGAAATTAGGATTAAGGCTCAAAAATTAATATTTTATCATAAAGCGTTAAAATACATTTTCCACATGTGCATGAATATTTTGAAAATTAAATTTGAAAATTTTGAAAGATAATTGATTGTCATCTTTCACATGTGCATGACATGATTAAAGGTTTGAATTTTGAAAATATTAAAGATGATTGATTGTCATCTTTCACATGTGCATGTTTTATTTGAATATTTTCAAAAGTGATTGATGCTTTTCTTGACTTATGCAAAAGGAAGATGTCTTTGTTTAAAAATTTTGAAAAGTAAAGTGTGCTCCTTTTGTCATATGCAAGTAGTAAAAGATTAGGTTTGAAATTTTTGAAAAGCAAAGTGTGCTCCTTTTGTCATATGCAAAAAGTAAAAGATTAGGTTTGAAATTTTTGAAAAGCAAAGTGTGCTCCTTTTATCATATGCAAAAAGTAAAAAGATTAGATTTAAATTTTTGAAAAGTGAATGATGATGTTTTTGAGATGCGAATCTTTTTAAATTTGAATATGAAGTCTTATATGCCTATAAATAGATCATTTGAGTGCTTCACATTTACAACACCAAGAGCATACAATATTCATTCAAAACTTTCATTCTCTCTTCTCTAAGCATTAAGCCTTAACCCTTATTCATTTTGAGAGATATAGTTTGTGCTTGTATTGTTCTTATTTCACTCATTAAGGAGTATTTTCTGATAACCTACCCACTATCTCAGTAAAATGGTGTGTATAACCCTTGTGTGTGTAGAAAGTGTTCTGCACAGGGAATAGTTGAATCACCACGTGTAAGGTGATTGCAAGTGTAGAGGGTGTTCTACACGGATCATTTGTAGCGGTGTTGTTCAAAGGTATAATAGGTTTCTATCTCCACCTAAAGGAGATTGAATAGTGAATTCGGGGATCCTCAAGGGGTAGCTTGAGGTGAGGACGTAGGCAGTGGGGCGGAATCTCGTTAACATACTGAGTTTGCTTCTCTCTTACCCTTACTCTATATATTTATTGTTGTTTCATATTTTGTTTATATTTTATATTGTATATTTGATTTATAATTGTTAATTTTTTAAATACAACTCAATTCACCCCCCCTCTTGTGTTAGTCATCTGGGCAAAAGGAAGCATACCTCATGCAGGAAGGCTCCCGTTAGGGAATGAATGAACCTCCCTCGAGAAATGCACCTCGTGTGGGAAAGCTCCCTTGAGGGAAAGCATGAACCTCCCCCGAGAAAGCACACATCTCATGGGAATACTCCCGCAAGGGAATGAACAAACCTCCCCCAAGGACGTGCACCTCGCGCGGGAAATTTCCCATGGGGGAATGCTCCTCTGAGGGAATAAATGAACATCCTTTAGGAAATACACCTTGCACGAAAAAGCTCCCCTGAGAGAAGGCTCTCCAGAGGGAATGAACGAACCTCCCTCGAGGAAGCACATATCGCGGGGGAATGCTCTTGGAAGGGAATGAACGAACCTCCCCTGAGGAAGTGCACCTCATGCGGGAAAGCTCCCCTGAAGAAATGCTCTCTTGAGGAAATGAATGAATCTCTCACCATGGGAATGCTCTTCAGCTGGGGAAAGCTCCACTAAGGGAATGAACGAGCCTCCTCTGATGGACCAAAGGGAAGGGTATGGTTAGTGGCACCTATGCCCCCCTCGTGGAATGAGGGCGGTCCTAAGACTAATCCAAACCCGCAAAAACCTCGAAGTCCCACCACATCAAATCAACGAGGAAGGCTGGTAATTACCAAGTAAATCATACACATCCAGGTTCTAATTTTTCAAAATGTATGCGAAGGATTTGGGTGAGTTTGGCTTACACGCTGCTCGACCCCTTCTATAGAGTGCCAAGATCGATTAAGCCTTGCCAATTCTGCGTATCAGGGGGATTTCTGTTGCGGCTTTAACTATGCAGCATGCTCAAGCAAAGTGGGGGACCTAGTGTACAAGATTACGGGCTAGTTATGACACAAGGGGTCTCGAATATCACTAACTGTAAGGACTCAGTCGTACTTGGCGGGGTATCGTCAGAAAGGTTATCAACTCACCACAGTAATATCAAGCAGCCAGTGCATCGCTATCCGTGAAAGGCATACATTATACAAGCAAGCATTGTAAAGAAAGACAACGAAGCAGGAAACCATAAAAAGAAGAGTATTTTATTCATCAACTGCTAGAACAATTACAACGGAAGGGTTTCAACATAACAACGAGAAACCATGCAAAGAAAAACAAAAGTCAAAATAGCTCAAAAGTCCAAGTCGGACCCAGTGGGCTATGGCACCATTGGAAGTAGGGCTTGGTGGAGTACAGTATCCAAACAGCAACTCCAGAGAGGCACTATCATAGAACTGCCGAAGGGAAGTAGGATAGAAATCGGCTCGAAGGGGGCACTTGGTCAACCTGAACTCTGTCTAATCCCCTGAAGAGTTGAGGGCGACGAAGAGCTCGAGTTGAAGGTAAGAGCCATCGCAGTCTCCATAAAAGCCCCCCTCTGTGGCACAGGCCTCCTCTCCTACTCCTCCCTAGGCTAGAGAGGAAGTGTATTGGTCTGAGTAGACTCAGAATGCCAAAAATCTCATTCGATAATCCAATTAGGAAGGGAAGCCCCACTTTCCTTGGATGTGGGGGAAACTCGAGATGTAATGAGAAATCACGAACTGCACAAGGAGTTCTGAGGCAGAGACCCATTGAACAGCCCACCTAGGAGGCTGGGGGCACGCCTTCTTGTCAAAACATCTCCTGGTAATGAAGAGCGACATGACTTTTGGAATGGCATCCGTTGGAGGTTTAAGGGAATTGCCACACATATATCTCCGCAAAAGCTCACCGTAGGATTTGGCATCACAAGGCTGTCCCTAAGCCAGAGCGTGCATTGAAGCCAAGAAAGGCCAATGTGAGTACAAAGGGGAAGAATGAGAGACAAAATTTCAAAATGCTTGACGTGCAGGAGGCGAGAAGTGATGGTAAATAACGAAGATGGGGAGGCCTATATATAAGTTGGGAATGATGGCTCGCCTCATGAAATTTATGGTGCATGCATGTTTTGGGGCTCCGTTAGATCTGACGTAAATCTCACAAAAAAATCCAGCACAAATTTCATGGCACACATGGGGAAACGTTACCCACGCCATAAAGGCAAGACAACCAATGGACGCGTCGTTAATGGCTAACTATTCAAAATCCTCCCAGATCCACAGAAGGGATGTTAGGCATTAACCCATTCTCTCTGGAAGACTAAAAGAAAAGTACAACAATAAAGGCAGAAGGGCAGAATTCAAAGCATCCCCTTGAAAAGGTAGACACCAAGAGCAAACAACAGAGGAACAGTGTGAAAGGAGAAGTCAGAGCGTTGGAAGATGATCAAGGCGTAAAGAAGATATATTATTAATTCATTTACAAATGGACACGTGATGTCCATCAGTACTACCAATGCGGCCCGGGACTCAAGTTAAAAAAGAAAAAGAAGAACAATGATATTAAAGGGGGTCAAGATTGAGAAGCTCTCGGCTCTTCTGCGGGGTCAGAGGAACCCGTCTTGGCAGAGTCTAGCTCATGCCTGGGGCTAGCAGGGTGATCCTCAAAACTCACTCCCCTCGAGCTAGTGACAGCATTTTCCCCGAACCGGCGGGATCATCATCTTCCGAGAGGAAAGCATCAAGAATCATCTCCCGCCCTAGCTCGCCAGCGTGGTTAAGGGCTGCGGCGTTAGACCCAAGGTTCTTGAAATCCACCGCCCACAAATGTAGACCCTCAAAGTACCCATGGGACCACGCTTCTTCGCAGACATAGAGAGCCTTGCCCAGCTGCTGACTTGACCGCATGGCCAACTCTTGTACCCGCAACAGGTCACTGTGCAAGTCCCAAACAATGACATCCTGACTAGCAATTCTCTTATGAGCAGCCCTCAGGTCAGCCAGTACCTCCTCGTCGCAACAAGGTCTCACGATCCTCCACAATGGCCAACAGGGTGAAGCGCTCCTCTTCCGACATCTTAATCCGGCCGTAGTGGAAGTCTCGGAGGCCCTTCAGCTCCTCGTTCTCCGCCTGGAGAAGATCGTGTCACTCTTGGAGCTTACTTAGCAACTCTTGAGCCTTCATGGCCCAATCTCTGGCCACGGTTAGCTCTGCCTCTAAGCATCTTTGATCCTCCCTATCTTGCTCCACCGCAGACCGAAGGCCTCATATCTTATCTTTCGTAGCCTCCCAACCACCTACAACATACTCAACCAACGTTCTAACTCCCTTCGCGGGTTGTGGGGTTAGAAAGAAAGGACAACAAACTTAAAAAATAAAAAGAAAAGAAAGGTAGGATGCAAGGCGGACAAAGAAAGAAAGACCTCACATAGAAGTTTTTGCAGCTACTCCACCTCACTGTCTATAGCATGGTCCTCCTGTAGAGCCTTGCTTGTTTGTTTGAAAAAATAGCTTCACTCACAGTCTCCAAAGGATGCACCTCCCCTATTGGGGGCCTAGCCAACACGTCCTTATTGGGCCAACGGCCAAGGGAAGCAGAGGTGCCCTCGCTCACCGATAAGACATGGTGGGCTATAGCGAATGGGCCACCCTCGTCCCTGTGTCTACAACCGTCCCACTTTGGGGGACTTACTGCTCCCACCATCGTTTTGCTAGGACTCAGTGGGGTATGAGCTGAAGGCGCGGTTGGTGCGTCTCTTCCAAGGTACGGCGGGATGGAAAAGCCTTGCTCATCCCTTAGCTACCCCTCTCCAGATCCATTAGCATCTTTAACGGCCTTCGGCCCAGTCTAAACAGTAGCGGGTGGACCCTCACAAACCGCAGTGACACGTCCAAGTTCAAAGATGCATTCATCAGCAGGCCCCAAATCCACCCTGAAGTGGCCCAAAATTCCTTCAAATTCAAAAGCTTCCACCAGGGATCGGGCAGTGGATGACGGGGAAATGGACATCTCTAAATTAAGCTCTGAAGGAGGTTCCACAATCTGAGTTTGGCGAGGCGCCCTGTTTAGAAGGCCACCCCAAAAGTGCTTGCTGACAGCGTTCGCCCTTCGCGAGATGTCCGTTGCCTCCACCAAGGTACATGGGCCCCTTGCTAGGATCTTTCACGCAGCAAGGGGAAGGGACGTAGAGGTTGTGCTCTAGCCCGACAGCTCCCCAGGATCCCGACGCCGAACAGGGATTGCGGAAGAAAGAAGGGCCGAATATTTCCCTCGGGCCGGGATGAACCGCACTTGCAGTCAGTGGAGCCAAGACCTTCGGAAACGTCAAGACATCCCGCTTGGTTCTAAGCGAATCATCTTCCCCTTATCTTTGAGAGGAGAATTTGCAGCCCACTTCCTCTAAGAATGTGGCAACGAGTCGATGGCAACACTGGGACAGAGGGGGCGACATGGCCAAACTATTTTCTCCAAGGAGAACCTTGGAATGGACTAGGAGTGGGTGCTGGGCTACCCAATCTCGTACGATTGCGATTCAACATATCTTGCCCGGCGTAGTAATGTGGTGCACCGCCTTATCACTTGGCACTACTTCCCAGGACGCTTTTATCAACAATTCAGCCTAGAAAATCTGTCCCTCCGAGAATTCCCACCCTCGATTGGCCAAGAAAAAGAATTTGCCGGTTTAGTCTGAGACCTTGCGGTATCTTGACTTCAGCAGGACTAGTGCGGGCGCCATTCCCTAAAACTGCAGATTCCCCCCGTACCCCTTTTCATGTGGTGAGTCAGAAGAAACTCGCAGTAAGTGAGGTCGGCACCCTCTGGATTGAACTTTGACAAGGCCCACTACTACAGTATGCAGTAGCACATCAAAATCTGCCAAGTGTTTGGATGAAATTGGGCGGGCGCTAGTCCCAAGCGGTACAGAATTTCACAGACGGGGCGAGGAAAGAGCAATCTCAGCTCACAAGAAAACATGATGGAAAAAGGACGACCCGCCCTGCCGAGCCATTAGAATTCACGACCCCTTCACATAGTCCAGGAACCTCCAAGATCACCGAGTCTAGAATGTGGTAGGTCGAGGCCAGCAACTGAAGGAAGGCCGAGCAGGCCTCAGAATGCTAGAAGCGACCGGTGAATCGAGGCTCCAACGAGCATGCCTCGAGTCGGAGCTCAGAGCTAGTCAGGTTGGTGGATTTCTAGGAAGCCATTGGGGCAATAAGGATTGAGTTACACGAGGAAGGCACAAAGTTAAAGGGAGAGGGGATGAGGGAAATAGCAAAGATACGAGGGTAGCAGCAGGTACTCACATGCCACATATGGGAAAGGGGATCAGATTTAAAGGCACAGTATGGTCGCACAGTCGCAGAAGGGAGGTAGCATTTGACACCTTGCCTTACAAGGTATGTGAAGTAACGGGCACTGTATTAACACTACGGGAACAGTAATGGCATAATCAACATCGGACACGTGGAATGATCGACCCGCTTGTGCCGCCACTCAATAGTGAGAAAGGTGACTGTCAGTAATGAATAAAAGACTATGGAAATTCCCATCAGGTTAGTCGGATGAGAATTGGCGAGGCAACTATTAAGGAAAATTTTCCTTAGGTGCCAAAAGCCCATGTTGACGGCCCCAAGCCCATCGCCTTCCCTAGGCCCCATGAGGATGTCACCAGTCCAAGCCATTGAGGGACCCCCTTGCAGCTCGGGCGAGCCCCTGACCTGTACAGGTCGGAGGCAACCACCCTCGTTGAGATGGGATGTTGCTGGAATAGCGCAAGAAACCTCGGTCGAAGGAAAGGGAGAGAAATACACCAAGAAGAAGGGACTGAACTGAGTAGTAATGGCAGAAGACCACGTCGCATTAAATGAAGATACCAGACAACCACGCCACTTTAAATGAGTGACACCAGGAGAACACGCCACATTAAAGACAGCATGGCACTGGAGGCTCCAGGAGAGGCCTCTCTCTTCCTCAGAATACAGGGTATGTGTTAAAGTGTCAACATTGCATAATTAAGTTGCTAAATTGACTAAATTGTTTAACTAAAAATGAATTAAGAACTTAATTATACAGTGAATTATAAACTGGAGTCAATTGTTAAATCATAATATTTTACACTTAAAAAGTTTGTAATGTAGTTGGCACACTCACATTGTTAAGACACACCATAATTAGTCTTCCCAGTTTACCCTTATATGCTAAAATTTTAACTCTAATTATGTAGGTCAATTTTGGAATTAAGTAATCAATTGGGCTAACCGACAGGAAGACCACACACTTGGAAAAGCAACAAGACCCCTGGGCGGGCTCAACAAACCCAAACACTGAAGTAAAGCTGAAAGGCGAGAATGAGGCACGTTCGTGACAGAGGGATACTCACGAAGCGGGGCACGGACGGAGGATTCTTGGAGTGGCCTAAAACTCACGCTGGCACAAACTGTGCTAGAACCAAAATTAGCAAGCGCTGGAATAAGAGAGAGAACCAATCTAGCATAATAGATCAAGCACGCACACCAAGGGCACTCACACGAGCCAAGCACGCACACCAGGGGCACTCAAACGAGCCAAGCACAGACAGATGAAGGGCACGATGATGGTGGCCTCACCACGGTGTTTGATATCTTGCTTCATTGGTGTTTATTTTTCTGCGATCTTTATTTTCCTTACACTAATTTCTCTAGCATTTATTTCTTTAGTCATTTCTTTTATTTTTACAACATTCAAAAAATTATTCTGTTAAAAAAATAGAGAAAAGATCCAAACCATTCTTCATTAATGTACTCCATATCAGTACATAAATACACTTTTCTTGTTTTTTTTCTTAGTTGTGTAAGTAGCTGCTTTCACAAACAAGTTCCACACACAAACAAACTCATTTTATACTTGCTCTTCATGAATATTGTTGTCCCTGTGGAAATGACCTTGGAACTCATCCATGTACTACTTTGATAGCTTCTGCACTTGGAAGACAGATTTAGAAACCATCAGTATGGCCTCCTGACTTGAGGAGTCGAGTATAAAAGGACGCCACCCAGAATTACGAGGTAAGGGAATCAATTCATGTACAAAACATTGTCATTAGACTTCTGAATTTTCTTTAATGCATTATCCTAAGAAGAGGACTAACTTAGGCATTAGAGGCTTCCCGGGCCACCGAGAGCCATTCATTTCCCTGTTGCAAGACACTGATTGAACGAAGGCCCAGACCGCTGAGCAGCTCGGCCTAAAGGCATATGAAATACTACGTTAACACCAAGCATGGGTGCTTGTTTGAGGCTGTAAAGGGCTTTATTTAATTTGCAAACATAAGAAGAAAGAGTAGGATGGATAAAACCTGTGGTTGTTCCATCAACTTGAAGAAAACCTTTAGCAACTAGGCGAGCTTTGAAGTGATCAAGGGAGCCATTGGCATTGAGTTTAGTTTTAAAAGACCATTTGCAACCAATAACATGCACATGAGGCTCTCGAGGAACATGAGTCCAAGTGTGATTATTGCACAGGGCTTGGAGTTCATCATGCATGGCTTGGGTCTAACCAGAATGGTTAAGAGTAGAGCAAATGCTATGAGGCTTTGTTGGAATATCTAAAATGGTATGGAGATGAGCATATTTGGGATTTGGCTTGTGAGTGCTGACTTTGGATTGGATGACCATTTGGTGGTGGTAGGAAAGGAAAGGTGAAGTAGGAGAGGGAGGATTAGTGATAGGGTCCAATGTAGGTAGGGGATGGTGAGGCGAAGAGACGATAGTGGGAGTAGGCGGGGTAGAACAGTGGATGGTGTTGGGAAGTGGTGCACCAATACGTGGGGTGAGGGAAATAGTGACAATTTCAATATAAAGAGGTGTTGTAGTGAAAGGAGCGTCCTGCACAAAAAAATCATTAGTATTGTTTGAAATAGTGTTAGGAGAGGTAGAGGAGCAATACTCTGTGAAAATCGACAAAATAGGTGAAGTTGGTGGAGCTAGATGGAGGTTGCTAGTTTGTTTAAAAGGGAAAGTTTGCTTATCAATGACAGCATGGATAGAGATGAAAGTGTGGCAAGTCTGGGGACAGTAGCATTTGTACCCTTCATGGTGAGTGTTGTAACCCATAAAGATGTAAGGCAAGCTTTTGGGGTTAGATGACAGATGCTTGAGAATGCCCCAACTGTTGATGCCAGACTTCTTTAGAGAACAACCAAAACTTCTTTGAGAAATGAGCTTTGTGGGTTGGGGACAACACGTACAGATTACCCTTTTGTCGCTTGGTTAGCAGGTCACGGTTGGTTACTCGTTCCTTAATAGCAAAACCATCACTAGTAAAATCATAGTTAACAAGATAATCAAGGGTTAGTTGTCCAACAAATAAGAGATTTTTGGTTAAATCTGGAACTAATAAAACATATCTCAATTTAATTTTGGAAGAGTCGGAGTCAATATAAGTATCACTGGTGTGTGAGATTCCATGTGTACTACCATCACTAACAAGTATAGTATTGGTACCTTAATAATGACATAGGTTTTCAAGGATACTGGATTGCCACTCATATGAGTTAAGGCACATGTATCAATAGTCCACTAATTGTCGTGCGAAAAATTCTCAAGTGTTCGCTCCAAGAGCCTGTGGAACATAGTCTGGTTGCAACACTTGAGTGCTGTATGCCCTTTCTTGCCACAGATTTGGCACACATCGGCTCATTTATCATGTTGAATATTAGGAACAATACCATGGGGAGGATTATTATTTAAGGTTGTAGCGCACGAGCCTTGGGTTAAGGGAATAAAACTGCGTCCTTTGGAGGAAAAATTTCTATTATTCCTAGTGGTGGTGCACTAGCCTTTGGAAGAATTAGCACTTGTTATTGTGAAAACACTCATTTTCTTAATGTGCACTCCATGGTCTCCCCTATATGGACCATCTATAGACTCTGACTGCTTTCAGCCCACCACAGGTAATAACCGGGCATGTCATTTTGTAACAAGCGATGCCTAGTTTTGTGCTTGGCGCATTTGTAGCCAAACATCCTCTAGGCTTTACTAGCAGAGAGGCAACATCGTCGACCCAAGAGTGTTACCGTCTCACCAGAACCCGTTGTTGCCCAGCGACAACCCTGGAGATGTTAATTAGTATTACGCGCTCCTAAGTGACTATATGAGCTCTATCGAGATAATGGCCTATCTCGGTTTGGGATCGTGCTACTCACAATCTAAAAACCATCAATACTAAAAAACCATCAATACTAAAAAATCCATTTAATCTAAAAACCATCAATACTAAAAAATCTAGTTTACTAGCATAGTTCACAATCTGATAGTAAGAATTCCAGCAGAAAATTATGAAACATAAAATAGGCCAATAATAAAGATTCAACAAATAATTACATGATGGAGAGTAATGCAGCGACAAATACATGATGACAACTAGTATATAAGGGGAAATTCCCAACAAGATTTACAAGTTGTAATTCAGTGCAAGGAAGGGAGTTTCCAGCTCATGTTCACAAGCTGGAAACCAGTGCAAAATTTAGAAAATTTCCAACAACCCATTGTGACTAAGAAATAGTGTGAATGAGGGTTGAGCTCCTACATCACAATGTAATGTAGGTAGAAATTTAAAACAAGGTATTTTCTACACTAATTACGCAATTGAAATTATAATTCAACTTTTAATGAAGGTTATACCAAAAACCACACATAATCACAACTTCACTAGGCTTTTGGCCACATCACAACAACATAAGTCAACCCAACACTTCACACGCCACTTAGCCACATCACATAACTACGAAAATCATCCCAACACTTCACACAGCACTCGGCCACTTCACAAAAAATAAGCAGTTCGCAATTGAAAATTTCTATCAACAGTTATTTTCAAGATTAGTCCAAGAGCCACTTATTATATAGAGGGGAAGAGTTCTAGATAATTGTAGGCATCTTGAGTTTCACTGCTTCTGGTGGTTGTTCCCGTCAGCTACAGATGAGGTGATCTCTCGTGTGGTTGTCTCAGGTAGAGAGAGAAATAGAGTGTGTGTGCATGTGTTGCGGGGACAGAGAGATAGAGAGAAAGATAGAGATGAGAAACCGAGAGAGGGTGGCCGGCGGCTTGAGCAAGAGAAGGGAGAGGGGTGCGATAGAGACAGAGATGGAAAGTGAGGTGCTAATGCAAAAAATCACACAATAGGCCAAAAGGGAAGAAAGAGCCAAAACGGGCATTGATCGGTATGGTTAGATGTATAACCGATCCGATTTGGTCCGGTTTTGGACAAAATCTAGGACCGAACCAATAAAACTAGTTTGCATTTTATAAAATTGATTACGCACTAGTTACCCCCTTAAACCGATACTTCCGGTTTTACAAGTTCCGGTCCGATCCGGTTCAGTTTTTCAATTTTAATATATTAAGTATATTAGTATTACTAATCTATTTATAAAAAAAATATATGTTGAAAATTTATTAGTCAATAAAATATGTTTAATATTTAAAACATATGATCAAATAATTATTCATGTTTAAGATTAAAATGTTATGTTATAAATTGTATATAACATACATAATTATATATATTATATATAAAAAATTATATATAATACAAAATATATTATATATAACATTAAAAATTAATAAGATATATATGTAATATGTGAACTGGTCTGGTCTAGTATTGGAAAACGTAAAACCGTTTTCGAACTGGATTTGACTGGTTTTTAAAATGAAGGAACTGATTTCGAATTGAACTGGTCGAAATCTGGACCGAATCAACTAGTCCGGTCTGGTCCAAGTTGGTTTTATGATTTTTCGATTTATTTTTACACCCCTAGGTGCAGTTTGGAGCCCCTGGTGGCAGTTTGGTGCAACTGTACGACGTCGGTGTGTACATCTATGGCAGTGAATAGAAAATAGATACAAGAAAAATAAAAGAGAGGGAGAAACACAAATTTAAGTGGTTCGGCACTGGGCCTACATCCACGTGTCTTTTGGAAGGAGAATCTACTTTAACATGGTTGTTTTACAGTCTCTTATGGTCTCTATCCTCATTGTACAACGGAAATATGGGATCTATTTTCTGGATATAAACCTGTCGCTGGAGCTCTTGTTGCCAAGTTGAAGATGCCGAAGCCGAAGAAGAAGTCTGGAAATCCCCAAGTCCCCTTGAAGTCATTTGGCCGTCCCCTTTTATCTTATTCGATCCCTCTTTCCTCATGCCCCTTTGAGTGGTGAGGAATGACAACCTTTTCTCTTGTGTACCTGACCTCCTATCGTTTCTCCACTTTCTCATTTTCATCGTCCTTCCCTTCCCTCTAACACATTTTTTCCCTTGTCCCCTCTTTGTCTCCTCCTCCTCTCTCCTTCTTGTTGTCTTTTAGTGGAAGCCCTTTGATGGGTTAGGCCTGAGATATTTTATCTCTTTCATGAGGAAAATTGAGTGACAACTGGAAGGAGGAGAAGTAGGCCGGTGAGAGGTGGTGGGGGTTGCCAGTGGAGACACAGAGAGAGAGAGAGAGAGAGTAAGCGTCAGAGATAGAAAGGAAGAAAGAGAGAATGCAAGGAAGAGAGAGAGCGGGGTGGATAGAGACCAAGAGAAGGAGAAGAGAGGAAATCAACCGGCAAGCACGGTTTAGGTTAGGATTTTTGAACCCTAATGTTGTGAGCCTCGAGCCTGAGAGAGAGGGAAGGGTCGACAACACTTACCACGACCCTAGGCTGAACAACGAACGGTGGACAGTGGTGACAATGGCTTGCAACCTTTGTGGGTAGCAAGCTGCAACACCTGAGGGATGTGAAAGAAAGATAGAGAGAGACAATGAGAGTGTGAAGCCAAGGGGGGAAAGAGGGAGATGGTTAGATAGGGGGGACAAACTAATTGATGGGTTAATGTTTTGTTGATCTTGAACCCTTTGAAGCCGAGGATTCAGAGAAAAACATTTGGTTAAAAATAAATATTAATTCTCTATGGTATACAGTACGGTCAGAATATAAACTAAATGATTAAATTCATATATGTTCGTTGACTTAAGTTTTTGCGATACAATATTTTATTGAAAGTTTTTCTAAAAGAATAAAAAGGAGTAAAGATGAGGTAAGTATATATTATGTAAGCTGAGAAAAAAAAAGTACATATTATGTAAAATCGTTTATGTTAAAAGAAAAGCTGTTTTTGAGTAATTAGAATGGATTATATTTTGGGCTCAGCGTACATTATATATGTTAGCATATAATTTAAATTATTAAATTAGCATTTTTTTCATCAGTTTAATCTTTTAGTATCCAAGTAAATGTCTTGGATTTGAAACTCGTTTCCACAGTACTTCACACCATGTAATTAAGGAGACGCCTTCCCTATATGTTAATAATATATTAAGAGTAGTATTAGGATACTATTTAAAATCACCCCAATTCTTAATATCCTTTTATCATTCTATAATATGGTATTAGATGATTTGAGACTATTTATGATGAAAAAAGTAATGATGAATAGATGTTTTCTTAAGAAAAAGTATACCTAGACGTGAGAAGAAAGAGGCGTTAGAATATAATTTAAAACGTCAAATTACCCCTAGCCAGTATTTTCACCAATATAGTTGAGTTGTAAATTTTATTGAGTAATATATATTAGTTATTTAAATATGTTTATTTATTTATAATAAGCTCAAACTTGTTCTCAAACTATGTGATTAATTTATTATTACTCATATAAAATAAACATCAACATTACTTGAGATCACATTCATTTTCATAAAGTCATATAAATCATCGGTATATCATTTTAAAAAAAAAAAAAGAAATTATTACCCAATATTATTATTATTATTATTATTATTTTTTGCAATAAGTCGTGTATAAATAATTTTAACTATATATGCAATAGATAATTTGTATCTTGTATAATGACTGTGTACAAATTTGGAAGAATCAGTACACTTATCATACATAATAAATACTTATAACTACCTCATTAAATAATTACAAAACAATATAGTAAATTAATATATTATCGTGCAATAAAAACTGTGTATGGAGTTTAAGAGGCCTGTAATGAATTTAAGAAATTAACAACTACAATTCTTATCCATGCAAATATGTCATACATTGTTACTCAGCTAAACTAATAGTTTATTACTAGAGAAATAACTACTGAAACAGAATCGATATCGAAATATTTCGTTTCAGTATCGTAATTGAAACAGTCATTGTACGGTATTCAAAACTTTGCTCGAAACTCATTATCAATTCTATTTCCATTTTGCTTAGAAAAAAAATCCTACAATATGCTTCAAAATAATATTTCTTAATACAATTAATGTATCCATCCCCCGGTTTTTAAAACGCACGCCGCACTCCTGACGTGGCGAACCCGGTCCGTCAGCGACATCACGGTTTAATCCACTTTACAAAATTCAAACTCTCAGACTCTCAGTGGGACGAAATTCATTCAGACGAAATTCATTCAAACTCTCAGACCTCACTCTTCCCTCTCACGATCCTCCCTCTTCCCTCTCAGGACTCTCACGACGCCGGAGTGACCATCAGACCCATAAAACAAATTCGCCTTTCACGTCCGTCCTCCTCCCTCTAATCCTCCCTCTTCTCTCTCACGACTCTCACGACGCCGGAGTGACCAAAACCCTCATACCCATAAACGAAAATTGGCCTCACACGTCCATCCTCTGATACAAGCTCAACAAGCTCAATACAATACCAGCTGCCTTTAGGGAAAAGAAAAAGCACTGATTTGAATGCTGGGACAAACTCGTTACTCCAGGAAAAAAAGAGGTGAAAAAAAAATTCTCTCTGTTAATTTGTTGCCGAAGACACCAAGGCTTCCAGTTTTAGGAGTTCTTTCCTTAAGCTTTCGTATACGGGTATGGCTTGCCTCCAGTTACATTTTTAAAAATCAGGATATGTAACTTCAGTCAAATTCAAACGCCAACAATGAATGTAACTTCAACCTTTGTGTTGATCAGTTCAAAGTTTTAGCTTTTGTGTAATAGTAATTAATGTAAAAGCAGTCAAATATTTCTTTTTTTCCCAAAATTTCCGACTCTTACGTCCTATGTCCATCTCTCCCAATGTTTCTTTTTCTATTAAACTTGGTTTCTACGCGCCACGACGACAACACCTAAAATAGTAACAAGAAGAAGCAGCGTAGCTACCAGTGGGAAGGAAGGATTATATCCAACCAAAAAGTTGGGACTTGCTGGGTTATCAAATCAAAAGCAACCAACTTTAATATTCTCAAGCAATAATACTGTAAATTGCAGACCCATCAACGAAAAAAATACAAAAATGACATTCAGCTAATGGAGAGCTGAAACCATAACAGAAAATTAAAAACGCGTCGAGACAGGAAGTGAACCCAGCCGGAGTTATGAAGCCAAACGGGCCGGAGTGATGAAGTCAAACGATCCGAACTGATGCACCCACACGGGCCGGAGAGAAGGTCAGGCCGGCGAAGGAAACCAAACAAATTCGTGGAGCAGAGAATGCGGGGAAGCTTTCTTGCGTCAGAACTCAGAAGTGAAGAAGAACGCGGGCCGGGGGGGGCAGAAATTGAAATGATGCAGAGGACCAAACGCCGACGTTTGAAAAAAAAATGCCACGTTGGCTGGAGTGAGGGGGTTGCGTGAACAGTGGGTAGTTGTGTAGTATAACTCTTCTTAATAATGTTACTTTTTTAGAAACTCTCTTATGTTTTTTATAAAATCGTGGTAGATGTGTTAACTAAAAAAAAAGATACCATTTAATTAAAAAACAAAGAAATATATAAAACTTGAAAGAGATTGGACCTTTCTTATATCTAAAACTTGCAGATCACCTTGATCCCTCCGGAGGACCTATGCATCCCAATGAGTCCATGCCCAAAATCACTAGTGGGCTATTTATTGGTGAGGTGGGCTTCCTAGTAAGTATAGTATCCCCCTCCTTTGCCTGACAAATGATGAAAATAATGTTTCGCTTTCATTTTTAACATAATTACTTATTTTTTGTCTCATATATTTTTTACAATATGTTAAAACAAATTATTCACCAGTAGTATTTATAATGCGGAAAGACCCTTCTAAAGAGTATAGCATTTGACAACTCAATTCGATAGAATTAATCAAACTTATTATTTTTCTATTTTCTATTAAATTTCAAATTTTTATAAAAAAATTAAATTTGAGTAAGTAAAATGTAAGAAATGAAAGAAAAATCACAAAATATAACTTTTACTCAATTCGGCGAGGTCAAGTTGTAAACAATAAGACTGTATTTGGTAAGTGAAGTGCTACTATTCGCAAAGAGTTAATTACTATTAATAAACTATTCATTCTTTTTTCATACTATTTACAAATCATTTAAGGTTACTTCAACATCCAGATATAGCTTAAGGCGTTGTTTGGGAAACACTCTCCAAAACGTTATAAATAATGTAGAGTTTTGCTACATACAAGCAACGTTGCGTATTAATTTGCGTACCAATACTGATTCCTTCATACTTAAAATTTAAATTAACACTGTTTTCAATAAAATCTAATTTTTGACCAATCACATTAAATTGGTGCGCAGATTAGTGCACAATTGTATTTGCAACTAGATTTTTCCAATAATGTAACCCACAATGTCTGGAACTCACATATTGTGTATTTCTTTCTTTAAATTATAGAGATTGTTTAAATTAGAAATATGTAAACAATTATATAATCCATAATTCAACATGGATATTTTTAACAAGTCATTGTTAAATGCATCACTATACAAACAACCCATTACGATTATAAAAAATAGAAAAATAAAATATTACTACCTGTCCTTAGTGGGAGGGCAGCCAACCGTCCTAGCCCGATACCTGCCTACTGCCTAGGCAAGGGGCCATATATAGCACCCATCGCCTGGCCGCATCTCGCATGGACGATGACTCATCTGGTTGTCTAGAGGCCTATTGGTTTGCGGGCCGTACGCCCACACTCGAGCCTCAATGTAGACCAATTGAGCCCATATCCTATTTTAGAGGCCCTTTCGACTTTTTTTGGGCCGATAACATGTTTTTACAGGCCCTTTTGACTATTTGTGATTCAATAACCTATTTCTTAGTTCAAATCTAGCAAAATAAACACAAATTTTAAAAATCTAAAAAATTAAAAAAATAATGTTTTTCTCTAAATAGAAATGAATCTAAAACTAGTTTCGACCCTAATAGTTTATTTAGAATCGAATAAAAGTATTACAAATAGTTTGAATAATTTAAGAATAATAAATCTACATCACAAAAAATGAAACAGGAAATAAAAGAAACAAATCCAACTTCCAACTTAGTCCCTCTTAGTCCAAGTGTTCAATAAAACTTGGAAAAAAAAAGGATGAAAATGAGAATATGATGTTTCAAAAGAAAATAACTTAAAATAGTTTCTATTTTGTAGCCTTTCGACTTACATGAATTTTAAAAATTAGAAAATGATTAAGTTACAATTTTTTTTTTAACTTTTTTATAATTTTATAAAATTAAGAGTTCATTTTTAATGAAGTGTCATATTTGTGATGGCTAATTATAAAATGAGTTGTAAAAATATATTACGTATTTCATTACGAGTAACAGTACATATTGCCTTATGTGTGCAAGTTTCATGCAAATCTTTTGTAAAAAATAGATTGTATTGTGAAAAAGTTATATTTTTACACTTTTTTTCAATGATGATAATTAAAACTTGTAAAAACATTACTCTCATCACCCTTAAAATTTATGCTATAGATATATAAAAATTAATATTTTATAATGTCTAGTAAGATTCGACTGATTGTATCAAATTATTTATTTTTTAATTATTATTAATGAGACAGAAATTTACTATTTTTTAGACCTTTCAGAATAATTTAAAATACATTTTCACCTATTTTATATATTAAAATAAATATCTCAATTTATTTATATTTAAATTAAATAATATTCATAAAATATTAATATTCACCAACCAACTCAAAAAGTCTAAAATCACCGAAGGGAAAATAGGAATGAGTAATACGTGAAATCTGATTGGCTGGCACAAATTTGGGCCCACGGGACGTATCTTCACGAGGATTTGGAGTGGAGCGGAGCGGAGTTCCCAACTCCGCTTCAGAAATCAAGCCACAGATATTTCCGCATTAATACAGACGGTCCAGATCCATCCTACTTAAACAAAGACGGTCAGGATCTCTCATCTTTCAAACCCACACGTTTTCGCGCTCCATTGTTCCTCATCACTCATCAGTAAAAATACGAACCCAAAAAGAAAAAGAAAACAAGCAGACAAACAAACACACAGTGACACACCCTGTATTCTGTAATCGCTGAAGTCAGAATTCGCACCGAAATCTCCACTACAGAGTAGGGTTTCGACCCAAATGTCAACCCGCAACCACGATCCCCCACCATCTTCGTCTTCGGCCAAGATGCCCTCCGTTTCGGACAATCCAACCGGGAAGTTAACCGCGGTGGCCAAGAAGTGACCCGCTCTCGCGGACATCACCAACCAAAGAAATGGCTCCAAGAGTAATTCAAGCACCTTGCTCCCTGAGTCCAGGCCCCTGGTGCGCTCAAACTTCTCTTAATTCGATTCTTTCTCTTTCCCTGTTCCTCTTATTCTTGAAAGGGATAATTGGATGATTGATTAAGAGTTTATAGTATGTATCATACAATGGACTTTTATAATTCCTCGTTTTTTTTTGGTAAATGTGCTACGCTGCTCCGTTGGGCTTCTTTGCTGCTGTGTAAGTTCAATATTCTCGTTGATTTTTATTTTCCCTACCTCTAAAATGGTATGGTGTGAATAATTAAAGGGACAGTTGTTTGTATGAAATCACCTCTTCAATAATACATTAGAGGCTATCGTATTTCCAATATATAAATAATGGTTTGTTACATAAGTTACAGGAGATAAATATTAAATATAAATCGGTTACATGGCTAAGATATTGCTAAGAGGATAAGGCTGATTGTGGCATGGAGCCCAAGGACTCTGAATGACCAATATCCCCCCTCAATCTGAACGGTACTGGAAGAACGTTGAGCTTGCTCTTGAGAAAGCTGAAACGTTGAGAGGACAGCGGTTTTGTCATAGCATCGGCAAGCTGATCTTTGCTGGAGATGAAGTGAAAGTCTAAGGCCTTGCGCTGAACTTGTTCTCGGACAAAGTGATAATCAATTTCGATGTGCTTCATGCCGGCATGAAATATAGGATTTGCCGTGACATACGTAGCACTTACATTATCACACCAAAGAGTGGGTGGATGAGAAAGAGAGATGCCCATCTCACGAAGGAGAGACTGAACCCAAATTGACTCGGCAGTGGCATTGGCAATGGCTTTGTATTTGGCCTCTGTATTGGATCTAGCAACTGTGGGTTGTTTCTTAGAGCTCCAAGATATAAGATTGGGGCCAAGGAAGACGCAGTAGGCACCTGTGGATTTTCGATCATCAGCACAACCAGCCCAGTCGGCATTGGAATAGATGGAGAGTTGAGAGGTGGATCCACGGCGTAGAAGGAGACCATGATCAATGGTACTCTTGAGATAGCGTAGGATGCATTTGACCGCCGCCCAATGAGTAATTGAGGGATGGTGCATGTATTGACACACCTTGTTGATGGCGAAGGAAAGATCTGGTCTTGTTAAGGATAGATACTGTAAGGCGCCAACAGTGCTCCGATATAGATGAGGATCATCAAAGGCGGTGCTGTCAAACTTGGAGAGGGAGGTGGATGTGGACATAGGTGAGGAGACTGGTTTGGCTTCAGACATCTTTGTTTTCTCCAATAAATTAAAAATATACTTGCGTTGAGATAAGAAGAGGCCCTCCGAAACTTTAGTAGCTTCCACTCCCAGAAAATAATTGAGGTCACCAAGATCCTTGAGAGAAAAGTCATGATTCAAGGAACAAATGAAGGATTCAACAGAAAATGCATGTGAGCCAATGATGATGATGTCGTCAACATAGACAAGGACAAATAGCCGAACACCACCCTTGTGATAAATAAAGAGAGAAGAATCCGACTTCGAATTCAGAAAACTAAAAGAGATAAGTTTCTCATAGAGACGAGAGTACCAGGCACGAGGTGCTTGTTTTAGGCCATAGAGTGCCTTGTGAAGATGACACACATGGTTGGGAAACTGAGAGTGGACATAGCCAGGCGGTTGAGCCATATAGACTTCCTCAGATAGAAGCAGGAAGGCATTGTTTACATCAATTTGGCGAAGAGGTCAGCCATGAGAGACAGCATGGGAGAGAACTACCCCGAAGGTGGCAGGTTTGACTATAGGATTGAAGGTATCAGCATAGTCAATACCTGGTTGTTGATGATAGCCTTTAGCAACAAGGCGAGCTTTACGCCGATTGAGAGTCCCATCGGAATTGAGTTTGGACCGGAACACCCACTTGTTTCCCACAACATTCATACCTGGACGTTGAGGAATAAGAGTCCAAGTGCCATTTTTCATGAGTGCCGAGAACTCTTGGTCCATGGCATGGCGCCACTCTTTGTATTTTACAGCCTCAGTATAACATGTAGGTTCATCTGGAATCTCCGCTTTCTCTGTAAACAAGGCCTTAGGAAGAGGGTACTTGATGGTCCCATCAAAAAATTGTTTTGGTTTAACGGTTCCAACTTGTGAGCATGTGGTCATTGGATGAGCTCGAGGAGTGGGTGAGAGCACCACGTCAAGACTAGGAGGGGTAGTGACCGAATAGGAGTAGAGGACTTGGTAGTGGATGAGGAAGAGGTAGAGAGATCTGGAGAAGATAAGGGACGTTGAGTACTTGAAGTGGGAGTAATACGTGGAGAGATAGGATGAGATGTGGGTGAATTGAATTTTGAATTTTCTGAAGAGTGACGTAGAGGAGTGATGGAGACAGTTGGACCTGAGGAGGAGACCGAATTATGAGGAGAAGGGACATTTGAAAAAGCGGGCTCATGAGTAGGAGAGTTCGTAGTCGAATGATGATAAGGTGAGGATGAGTTGATTTTGGAATTATTTAAAGAGTTGGTAGCCGAATGATGATAAGATGAGGGGGATTTGATTTTGGAATTATCTGAAGAGTTGGTAGCCGAATGATGATAAGGTGAGGTTGAGTTGATTTTGGAGTTATCTAAAAAGTTGGTAGCCGAATGATGATAAAGTGGGATTGAATTGATTCTGGCATTATCTGGAGAGTAACTAACCGAGTGATTGGAAGATGAGTTTGACTTCGGCTTGGAGTTATCTAGAGTGGAACGTATAGGAGAAATGGAGAAGGTTGAAGGGAGTTGGACCCGTGGCAATGGAGTCGGGGACGATGTGGTCAGTTTGTTGAATTGTGAGTTTGAATATGGAAACATGCGATCGTCAAACAACGTGTCGGGAGATGAAGACACGGTTTGACTGAGGGTCGAGACACTTGAATCCTCGATGAAATGGACTGTAGCCGAGGAAGACACATAGTTTTGAACGAAAGTCCATTTTATGTTTGTTAAAAGAACAAAGATAGGGCCAACACGCACAACCAAAGGTACGAAGAAGAGAGTAATACGGAGGATGGTGAAATAATTTCTCGAAGGGTGAAATAATTTTGTGTTTGTTAAGAGATGTGCAAGGAAGACGATTAATGAGATAGGTTGCCATTTGAAATGCAGAGTCCCAATGAGGTGAGGGAACACTAGCATGCGATAGGAGGGAGAGACCGAGCTCACCTATTTGACGATGATGATGTTCAATAGTTCCATTTTGAGGGGACGTGTATGGGCACGAAATACGATGTTGAATGCCAATTTGCATCAAGTGCTTGTGGAGAGGTTGAAATTCACCACCTCCATCTGTTTGGATAGATTTAATTTGACAATTGAATTGACGTTCAACATGTTTTTGGAAAGTAAGAAAAATAGAAAGAACATCAGATTTATTAACCATGGGAAAAATCTATAAAAATTTACTAAAATGATCTACAATGGAGAGATAATATTTGTAGCCATTAAATGATAAAGTGGGAGCCAGTCCCCAAATATCGGCAAACAAAAGCTCCAAAGGAGAGGAGGGCACTGACAAGGACGGAGAAAAGGGTAATCGATGACTTTTGCCTTGTTGACATGCAGAGCATACAATAGGCACTTTATTTGACGAGATAGGAAGGTTGAGCTGAGAGACAAGACGTTGCACTGTGGGATAGGAAACATGACCGAGACGTGAATGCCATACGTCCAAAGGAACACGAACAGAAGATAATGCATGGAGAGAGTCGTTGGAGGAGGAGGAGAAGGTGAGCGGATAGAGGCCACCCCTAGTCTTGCCGTGGTTCAGTGTTTTCCACGTGAGCTCGTCCTTCACACAAAAATAATTAGAGTGAAATTCAATGAAAACATTGTTATCACGAGTAAACTGAGAAACTGAAACTAAGTTTTTTTTTTTTTTTTTATATTGGGCACATGAAGCACATTGCTAAGGCTCAAAGTTTTAGAAGAAGTTGGGATAGCAGATGAACCAACATGAGAAATAGATAAACCTATACCATCGCCCACTTGGATCTGATCAGATCCCAAATATGGTTCGGAGTGGATGGTTAAATTTTGCAGGTCATGAGTGACATGGTTGGTGCAGCCGGAGTCAGTATACCATGCCGGATCTGATGGAGCCGAAGGAGAAGCAGCAAAGGCTTGCATCGGAGGTGGAGTCCCTTGGTAGTTATTATCAAAACAATGATAGCAAGCTGGAGCAAGGTGACCAGTGAAACCGCATAGTTGGCAGACGGGACGTGATTGAGAGGGAGAATGGCGGCCGTGCCAGCGTCCATGTCCACGTCCACGGTGCTGGTGATGCTGTGGTGTACGGGAGTTGAAGCCACCACGAGAGGAAGAGCCCCGAGAGGTGTCACCACGAGTGGCAATATTGGCGGAGCCTACCACCATATCTATGGTCAATTGCTGCTGTTGAAGGCGTAGTTCGTGAGTAAGAAGATGGCCGTAAATCTCGTTTGTAGGCATGGGATCCACACGGGTGAGGATGGAAGCAACAATGGACTCATAAGATGAGTCAAGACCTCCCAAGAGGTAGGATGTGTATTCAAGGTCATTTAGAGGTTGTCCAGCAGCAATAAGAGAATCTGAATAGGATTTGACCTTGTTATAATATTAAGAGATTGAGTTGTTGCCTTTCTTGACAGCAGCTAGTTGAAGTCGAGTGGTCATCACTCGAGCATGGGAGTTGGTAGAGAAAAATTTCTCAAGAGACGACCAAACCGCATGAGAGGTGGTGAGACCAACCACAGTTGCCATAATGTTCTCGGACAGAGAGGAAAGTAAGGAGCTAAGAATAACTTGATCTTGATCAACCCATTGAGTATAGGCGGGATTGAGTTTGGGCGCGGAGGTAGTGGAAGGCAGAAACTTGGCTGGGCAAGGAATACTAACATCGACATAGCCAAAAACTTTTTGACCACGAAAATAGGGAACCATATGAGATTTCCACAATAGGTAATTATCCTTGGTAAGGCGAATGGTGACAACATGATGAAGGCTGATAGCAGGTGGCGTAGAAGGGGTGATGGGGTTGGTGTTTGACATGGCTGAGGTGTTTGAGTCAGTGGCCATAGGATCGAGGAGGACGTGAGTCAGAGGAAATTCTCCGATACCATGAAGAATTAAAGGGATAGTTGTTTGTATGAAATCACCTCTTCAATAATACATTAGAGGCTACCGTATTTCCAATATATAAATAATGGTTTGTTACATAAGTTACATGAGATAAATATTAAATATAAATCGGTTACATGGCTAAGATATTGCTAAGAGGATAAGGTTGATTGTGGCATGGAGCCCAAGGACTCTGAATGACCAATATGGTGTTGCCTCGATCCAATTTCAGACCAAAGAGCTATTCTTCTGCCTACGTTGGTTTAATTCCTTTCATACACGACAACATGGAAGATGTTCAAAAAATAAATAAAAGAGATTAAGAACATGCTTAATGTATTTTCATGAATAAGCTTTCTTTAGATTAAAAGATGAATATAAATGGAGAGGGCAGCCAACAAAATACCCTGTTATAACCAATTAAACGCATATAATAAAAAATAAACAAGGGGCAATGGAGCCAATTAATTGATCTGAGCCTATATTTCCTCAAGTAGATTGAGGAGATGATCGCCAAAGGCCGTTTATGAAACAGAACCATGAAGGTTTTGTAGAACTGATCTGAAAGCCATAGTGGGTAATGGTGCACTGTAGTCGACTGCTTCAAGGAATCAATTTTGGTGGTTATATTTTTCTGAAATTTTGTTGTACAAAACGGATAGTCCTTCCTATTTTTTTTTTTTGAAAATTGTGTTTGTTCTTGAGAAATTCCGTTGCGCCATTGTTATCATAAGCATTTGATCTTTCGTCTCACAATTACATGGGTCAGAAGTTTTAGCTTTGAGCTTACTGCCACATCGTGGTGTAATTGTTTTAAAATTTCAGAGAGATATTAACTAAGTTTAGTATTTAAAGGTGCCATGTGTTGCCAAAATTGCCAAGACCAAGAAGAAAGTTTCTGCTTGCTCCAATACAGGCTTCCTTGAGAAAACTTTGCCTGCATCCTTGGGGCTTGAAATCAAGTGTCTTTGTTCTGTCAGAGGATAAATGTTTCCCCGGAAGTGATCAATCGGTGGCTAGTGTTGCTGCCCATTCTGCTCCATGCGGCTCTTTGTGCTCTGAGTAGCATAATTCGTGCTCCCAGAGGCATGGATATTTCTCCAAGTAGCTCGGCTAGTGGCTGCATTTCTTTGGACGAGAGCATGTCTACGTGTGAATCTTTGAAGAGTCCAGAATTTGAATACATTGACAATGAGGATGCTTCAGCTGTTAGATTGATCGAGAGGAAGACAAGCAGCAGACAATGCAGAAAAAGCAGGTTTTTATTCTAAATTTTATTTTTCACTGTAATTTAACTTCATAATGTTTAGCTCTTCCTCATTTAATTTGTAAATAGGGATTTGATATCTGTCCCAAGTATCATGCCCAATTTGGGCTGTAACATCTTGTTCTACTTTTATTAGCTGCAAAGTGTGTGCCTGGAATATTTACATCATGCCCTCCTAATTTATTTTCTCTGATATTGATTCCGGGGAATGTCTGTGAGATAGGATGCTTGTGGAGATGGAAACATTTGATCAAGTTGTAGATATTGATAACAATGTCATGGACCCTCAATGCTGTGCAACCATTGCTTGTGATATTTATAAGCACTTGAGGGTGTCGGAGGTTTGCATACTTCTCCACAATATGTTGTATTCACTGTGTTTCTCTCATTTTTTCTAGGTTCTGATTATTATTTAATGAAGTTCACATTTCTTTCCTAACCTGTGCACATTGTAATTGATTGATCATTTCTTCTGTTTTTAGGCAAACAAAAGCCCTTCCACGGACTTCATGGAAAGGATCCAGAAAGACATCAATGCCAGCATGCGTGCTGTACTGATTGACTGGCTTGTGGAGGTAATTTATGGTGGGTGATGATATTGCCTAAGTGATTTATATAATCCAAGAAGTTTCCACCCCTTTCCCATTAACAAGCATCAAATATCTTGATAAGTGGGGTTGTACCTGGTGTTATAAAGTTGCTCATTGTCAATATCATCAAGCATTTCTTTTAAATGTGCAGTTATTTTGGCCTTTTGGTTATCTTACGTTCTAGTTTTAACTTTAGGTTGCTGAAGAGTACCAGCTCCTACCTGATACACTATTTTTGACTGTTAACTATATTGATCGTTATCTTTCTGGCAATGTGGTGAATAGGCAACGTTTGCAATTGCTTGGTGTTGCATGCATGATGATTGCTGCGTAAGATTCTATAGTAGATTTGCTTACAAGTTTGACCCTGTGTTTGTATTTGTGCATGTGCATCTGCCTAAGTTATATCTATGATAGAGAATAATGATTAATAGCATGTTGTGCAATTGTACCCCCAAGGGGTTGGCCCAAGTGGTGAAGGCCTTGGTCTTGGGGTCTCACTCCCTTCAAGGTCCAAGGTTCAACACCTCATGGGTGCAAATAATCCTTTAGGGCCACACCCCCTGGTGAAAAGCCAGCGATTTAACCAGTTCCGTGTAGGGGAACTTCCGAGGGTGTGGTGCACGGGACCGGGGTTTGTTCTGCAGGGGTGGGTCCAAAGGGCCCTGCCTTGGAGAGGTTATGAAATTGTCTTGACAGCAAGTATGAGGAGATCTGTGCACCCAGTGTGGACGAGTTTTGTTATGTAACTGATAATACATACTTCAAGGAGGAGGTTTGGTTCCATTATTTGTTGTCTGAAATTCTACTATTGTATGCTTCTTTGAATTGGCTTTTTATCACATTCCCCATAGACATTGACCGAAGGAATTTCTGCAGGTTTTGCAAATGGAATCTGCTGTCCTGAATTCGTTGAAGTTTGAAATGACAGCCCCAACAGCTAAATGTTTTTTGAGGTGATAGCTACTTTTTTCTTATTGAGTGGAATTTCATTCATGTTGCTTTGGGTTTGACTTTTGTCATTCATGACAATTGTTCAGGCGATTTGTTTGAGCTGTTGAAGCCACCAGCAAGGTATCTCTTTCTTGGACTTCCAAGTGTATCAATTTTATGTCATACCTTCAAAAGACTTATTGGGATGATATCAGTGGATTTTGGCTGTTAATTAATGTAACATATTAACAATCTGTCAATTAAAATTGTAGGTCGAAACTTAACTGGTTTTTTTTGAGTATGTGAGATAGATAGTAATAGAAAAAAATGTATAAAATAATGCCTGCCAATGCTGTCAGTTTTTGTTATCAAGTTTGTTAAAATCGGAGTGATAAAATTTGTTTTGTTTCATTGTGGTGTTGATCAAAATCTTGTTATGGTGTAGTGTTGGTGCCTGCTACTTTCCCTAGGTTCCAACAATGCAGCTGGAGTGCTTGGCCAACTACCTCATGGAGTTATCCTTTCTCGAATACAACATGCTTCGTTATTCTCCATCGCTAGTAGCTGCTTCTGCTACTTTCTTGGCCAAATTTATACTTCTCCCGTTCAAGAGGGTATGTGTGGGAAATTATTATACAGATTGTACTTGTGGCCAAGATGTTTATTATTCCATCTCTTCTGATAAAGGTGTAACGTAGTTCAGTTTTGCATGTATCACATTTACAGAATTCTGTATTGAAGCATTACACGCTTACCAAGCTTCTGATTTGAGTGACTGTGTCAAGGCACTGCATAGCCTGTGCTGTAATTGCAGCAATCCTAATCTACCCGCAATCAGGGAGAAATACAGCCAACATAAGGTGTGCAAAACCTTTCTTCCAGAGAAAAAAATGAGATGCATCAGCACCATAGATTTTAAATCTGTTCAGCACAGCCCCTTTTAAGCACTTCTATACGTTCTATCTTCAGTTTAGATTTAATCTTTATATAGCTTTCTGGGTTTCGTTAATTACTGAGTTTCTATAAGAGTATTAGAGATGGTTGACACCAAACTGAAGATAGAAAATGTTGCATTGAACAACAATGGCACACAGTTTCTGTGAGCAAAATATTGTAGAGAGGTTTGTTTCTGAATGTTAAAATGTGCTCAGATATTTTAAACAAAAATAATTACTCCGGTTCAGGTCATTAAATCTTGCAAGTTTGCATTTGGTGCACAGGAGATACTGCGGTTGAATCTCATTCTTAGCATATTTTTGCGACAATGACAGAATCACACCAATTGTTTGTAGATATAGCTCACATCCTGACAACTTATTATTTTTAGTGATGACTCTAGATTATGCTGTATGGAGGTGTTGTGGCTTCCAAAACGAAAAAATACTGTGATTTTAGATAAAACTTTGTTTTTTTTTTTTTGTTTTTTTTTTTTTAAATTTCTGTTCAGCACAGCCCCTTTTAAAAAAATACTGTGATTTTAGATAAAACTGTTTTGAACTGACATGTTTCTTTCGACATCAGTACAAGTTCGTGGCAAAGAAGTACTGTCCTTCAATACCTCACGAGTTTTTCCAAGAACTTAGCAACTAGACATGAACATCAGTGTTCCAAATGAATTTGACGAACATGTCTTCTGTGAGTTGCTGTTTTTTGTTTTTTAACCTCAGATCATATGCATATAATTTTGTTTCCAGTAGTAGTGGTGTGTCTATAGTCGGATATTCAGGCGATTCTCTGATCGTACTGTTTTTCTAAACATAAACTCGTATCTTGTATCGTGTTCTTGAATTGAGTTTTCAATGTATAGTAAGGTTCAAAGTGTATACATAAAGCGGTTTTCACAAGGACTTTTATGATAAGTAATGATTTTGTTAATAGGTAATGAAAGCTAGAAAGGATAAATAAATAATGTTGGGAGGGATGATTAAGTAGTTAGTTGAGATGAGATGAGTTGAGAAGAAAGTTGAAAATTAAATAAAATGTTATTAGAATATTATTTTTTAATATTATTATTGTTTTGAGATTTGAAAAAGTTGAATTATTTAATCTATATTGTGTGAGAATTTGAAAAAAATGTAATAATTAGATAAGATGAGTTAAAAAAGTTTTTTGTATCCAAACCTCCACGATAAAAGTCGATCAGTTTTACTTTTTTGAAACCTAAATCCTTATGAATAATGATTTTCTGTGGACAAATGGTGCTTGCAGTCAGGGAGTGCACAAGTGTCGTGAAATCTCTTTGAAAAAAATGGGGAATTACAAGACCCACATAAAAATAAACTAATTTTTTAATAATAGAGCCCACTCTTTTTTAAATGACTGCATACTACTTTTAGTACACTATTAGATCTGTCTATGTTTGGTTTCTCATATGCAAGTATCATTTGTATCTTCATAATAATCTTATCGCCTAGTATAATTTATTTTACAATTCTATTTTTTTTTTTTTTGAAATTGGTATCTTCATTTCATTAAATAGAACTATGGCCTTCAGCCATTACATGAGTCCTTATACCAGAACTGTTACAATCAACCATAACCTGAGACTCAATACATGGGTTGATTTTATCAATGTCTATCACTTCATTACTAAAAAAAACAGCTTGTTGTGCCAACTAATGTGCCACCTTATTTGCATCCGTCTTGACATATTTTATAACCCAGTTTGTATCGGCCAAGGTAAAGTTGACATCTTCCACTAGGCAGCTCATCAACCCATGGTTCTCTGTGTTTTGTCTCATTGCATTCACAACCTGCATTGAGTCACCTTCAAACATAACATTCTGCAAACCTAGTTCTGTACACAAAATTGCAGCAGACACTAATCCTCTTGCTTCTGCTATAGTAGGTTGTGAACAAAAACTACAATGGTCTGCATTAAAGTAGCCAAAATTTCACCCTCACTATCTCTTATAGCCACTCCACACCTATTCTGTTACCTGCTTTTCTAACTGCTATGCCCGTTCATTTTGATCCAATTTGAGGTGGAGCTTCCCACTGTGTACTAATCTGTTGGTGAAAAGCTGGTCTCGAGCTGGCTTGTTTTCCTTGAATTTGTTGATACTCTTCATGTGCCTCTAGAGCTTGATTGAACAATGCTGATGGAGGTATAAAGCTGTCCTCAAAAACCATTTTATTTCTTCTAGTCCATAATGATCTTGCAATCTCTGCAAATAGACTAATCTTTGATTTGCCAATTCTTTTAAGTACTTGCAGGAAAATGCATCCAAAATCTTCCTCAGTAACTGAAGCTTTTTGAAGCTGCTTGCTACCTAGCAGCCATACATCCTTTGCAGATGGACAAGTCCATAAAATGTGGCCTGGAGTTTCATTTGTTTGCAAGCAAGTTGGACATAATGGGTCTGTGAGTATTTTCCTTTTGTACAAATTCAGTTTAGTAGGTAGAGCATCATTACATGCATGCCACATAAAGACTTTCACTGGGTTTGTGGTCTGCATTTTCCAGATCTGTTGCCACAGTTCACTGTGCTCTCTTTTTGATGAGGTTTCCCCTTTCTTGTGATCTTGCATCTGTTTACATTGGTGATAGGCACTTTTAACCGAAAATTTACCATTTTCAGTGTGTCTCCAAACCATCTTATCATTTGCATTAGTCTGAGTGATAGGTAGTCTTATAAGTTCTTTCACCTCATCTTCCCAAAAAATATCCTTAAGTAGCTGTAGATTCCACAACCCAGATTGATGATCAATTAAGTCAGCTACCTTTGCATTTGCTGGCAATATCTTCATAGGAGTCTGAATAGTGCCTGATCCTTCAGTTGGCATCCACTTGTCTTTCCAAACCATTATTTTTTCCCCATTGCCTACTCTCCATATCATGCCTTCCTTCACAATGTTAATGGCTGAGTAGATACTCCTCCAAGTGAAGGAAGGTTGTGATCCAATTTTAGCTTGTAGAATAGAAGTATTAGGAAAGTAATTGGCCTTGAAAGTCCTTGCTGCAAGAGTGGTAGAGTTGGTAAGCATCCTCCAAACAATTCAATAATTTTTTAATGAATTGGGATTCTAAGTTAAATTCACAGTAAAATAGGTCATAATGTAATTGAATAGTAAGAGGCGTGGAATCTTTTAAGACTTTTTATACAACCAATTTTTAAATTTAGTATTTTTGTATAATAATATTGTTTTTGTAAGTTATTTTATAAAAAAAAAAAATCATTTAAAACATGATTATGTAATGGATTATAAAAAGATTATATGTATCACTTTTCTATTAAAACAAAATTAGTTATGAGAATTGTATTTGACATCCAAATTAGCTTAAATCGGTCATTACAGCGTATGTAGGAGTAGGATACCAACAGTATAAATTAGCGGAAATAGTAACAACATATTTGGGGGTAGAGATGAGAATTTTGAGTTTGATATGAAAGTTTAAAATATTATTTTTTAGTATTAAAATTGTTTTGGAATTTGAAAAAGTTGAATTGTTTATTATATTTTGTGTAATTTGAGAAAGTTGTAATGATGAGATGTGAATTTTGAGTTTGAGATAGAATTCTCTATCCCAAAAATGCCCTATTTAACTGCCGATACCTTAGAAGTCAACTGTACATACGTGCAAAAGAAGTCACAGATGATGCGTAGGACACAATGCCCCTATTTATTTCCGGTCATTATTGCCGTGTAAATTAAGTGGCAAGAGTTTAATGTCAATGAACTAGGTATACAGTACCCGTAGATGTTTGATACAGTAACCTTAGTTTTACTATAGTACCCACCCGTAGATGTTCAGGGGCGCATAAATTTTGGGGATTGAATAACATATTTGCAGGGACAAATTGATTTTTTTTTTTAAACAACTTGTTCATTGATAAACTGTGTTAAGACACAGACAGATTACATGTTGGAGTCTCTTCCAACTCAATTACACATTCAGTCACTGTTAAAGCACTTTTCCCCAACAAATGAGCAACGTAGTTTCCTTCTCTGTTTACATGCTTAAACAAACTAGATTTGAATCTATTCAGTAAGCATTTGATATCTGCGATGATCATTCCAACGTAATTGTTTTGTTGATGTCTCTTTTGTATTGCCTGAACAACTAGCTGGGAGTCTCCTTCCATCACTACATTTGTCATACCAAGTTCAATTCCAAAATTTATGCTTCAAGAGCTGCCCTTGCTTCTGCAAGTAGAGGATCTGGAATAGATGTCATCTTCTTCCTCATTGTTGCCAAAAAATTCCCTTTATCATCTCTTACAGCCACTCCTATACCTATTTTACATAATCTTGATTCAACTGCAACATCCCAATTAATCTTGCAGTAACCCTTTGGTGGACATTCCCACATTACTCTGCCACTACTTTCAGAATTGTTATTGCCTTGTCTTCTGGTATTTACAGCAGCTGCTAAGTCCATTCTCAATTGTTTTACTCTGTATATCACTTGTTGTGGTTCAATGAAAATGTTTTTAAACACCAGTTGGTTCCTTCTCCACCATAAATTCCATAGTGTCAAGGTGAATTCTATCATTTCCTCTTTGTCAAGCTTCTGTTGCATTACCTGCATGATTTGTTTGATGTTACTTTGTGCCATTAAGCTCTTTTGAATCTTTCTGGAAGAGACACTCCAAACATCAGAAGCTGATACACAGTTCCACAAAATATGTTCCACTGTTTCAGGTTGTTGTAGGCACATTGGGCAGGTTGAATCTTTCAAAATTTTCTTTTTACACAAATTCTCTTTAGTTGGCAGAATGTTTCTACATGCTCTCCACAAGAAGTTTTTCGAGGCTAGTGAAATTGGGAGCTTCCAAAGTTTACACCATTCCTCATTTAGGAATAATTTGCTAGATGTCCCAGCTTGGTTTCTGTATTGCAGGTCCCCTTGAAGATGATATGCACTCCTCACTGTGAAGTCACCATGGGTGGTTCCTCTCCACATTAATTGATCATACTGTCTGCAATTACTGATGGGAATCTGAGTAATAAGGTAAGCTTCTTGACTGCTAAAAACAGTTTTGATCAAACGAATATTCCATTCACTGGTTTCATGTTGGATAAGTGTATCCACTTTTGCCCCCCTTCCCAATAGATTTCTGCCACTTTGAGGTTTAAACAAGTGAGGTTGAGGGATCCATGGATCTTCCCCGATTCTTACTGAGCTACCATTACCTATTCTCCAAATTAAACCTTGTTGCATCAATTCTCTAGCAGATAGTAAGCTTCTCCAAATGAATGAGGGAGATGTGCCCAGCTTTGCTTTCAAAAACTCTGAGTTAGGAAAGTATTTTGTTTGTAGAATCTTGGATACTAGAGAATTAGGATGTTTGAGAATCCTCCAACCTTGTTTTGCAAGCATAGCAAGGTTGAAGTTCTCAAAGTCACAAAATCCTAGTCCTCCTATATTTTTTGACTTTCCAAGTTGAGCCCAACTTAACCAGCTAATCTTTCTATCTTGATTGTTTTGTCCCCACCAATAGTTTGCCATTAATCTGTTAAGTTGTTGCAGTAGGCCTTTGGGAAATTTGAACACTCCCATTGCATAAGTTGGTATACCCTGAAGCAATGACTTGATTAGAATCTCCCTTCCTGCCTGTGAGAGTAGTTTCATCTGCCAGTTACTCATTTTTGCTCGGACCTTGCCAAGGATTTCTCTAAAACCTTTATTCCTTGATTTACCTATCAGATTAGGAAGACCAAGGTATTTCTCACACGAGTTTGTAGTCCTGACCCCTGCTACACAAGAGATGCTATCTTTTGTTGAGCTTTGAGTGTTTTTGCTAAAAAATAGTGATGACTTTTCCTTGTTCATTCTTTGTCCAGAAGCTGTTTCATAGATCCCTAAGATATGTATTAATCTGCTCCATTCCACTGAGGATGCCTTACAAAAGAGCATACAATCATCTGTAAAAAGCAGATGATTTACTTGAATCTGTTTACTTGCTACTGGAAGGCCTGTTAACTGGTTTTCTCTTCCTGCTTTGTTGAGCATTTGGCTTAGGGCTTCTGAACAGATGATGAATAGATAAGGTGACAAATTGATTGATCATAAATTAAAGATTTTCTTTACAACATGAAGAGGAACCATGCAATATATACTTTATGGCCAACCTGTAAAATGGGTAGGGCAATTCAAGAGTGTCGGCAAAAACAGTGGTTCAGTTATATATGAAGTTTGGGTGTTTATGCGATGAGGTAAGTAGTGATGACACCAATTATAATTTTGTATTCATGAACTACTCACTTAATAAATGAATTCAACTGAATTCAACTTTGGTCGAGCCGATCATTTCGAATACCTCGTCAAGTAGAATTGTTTATTTACAATTCTAATGGATGATATTTTGTAAAATAATAACACTATTACAACTTAATTTTACAAAACGAAAATAATGTATTTCTGCTTTTTTCTTTGAGTTTTTTTGTTTTAATTTGGAAGGAAAGATTTCAAAAGATAATAATATTTCTATTGAAAAAGTACTTTTGAAAAAAGTTGTCAAATTTATAAATGACACCTTTAATTTATAGCGAAGTTATGATATAATTGTACAAAGAAAAGAAAGTTATGCTTTCGTTATTTTCATAATTGTGTGGTTTATATGTTATTGCTGATCAACCATTAATATTGCTTTCAATTGCAGCTGTCTTTTTTAGGAAGGCGTGATTTATGAGATTCGCTCAACCTTCCATACTCAAAACTCTTTAATTGCCGTTTAATTTGTTTGTCATTATTATGTCTAAGAACTTTCCAGAAGCAATGGTCGAATTTTCTTTGACAGGGATCGGTCAAGTAAATGGATCAATTGATGGTCAGCAGGTTCTTCCATGATTGTGACTGATAAGATTATGATCATTACATTGTATAAAATTCAGATCTACAAGAAAACAAGGTTTTTCCATTGATTTTATATTCGTCGCAAAATAAATGATTTCAAATGGACATTATTTGCGACGTTTTTCATTTCATCGTTAAATTCCAACGTGAAGTTGGGGAATGATAGTTGGAGAATTCACTGTGCATTTTGTTACGGCAACTTTATACCATTGTGATAGTCTTTATCGTCACAAAAAACAATAATTACTGTAGTGACATTTTCTTTCTACCAAGCTGGAGAAATTGCCTCAAAATCCTATTTTTGCGGCAACCTTTTTTCACAGCAATAAAACTTGTCGGAAAGGAAGACTAAACATTTATTTGAGGCTAAATAAATCCCTATTTGCGGTGAAACTAAATNGTGGACATAATGGGTCTGTGAGTATTTTCCTTTTGTACAAATTCAGTTTAGTAGGTAGAGCATCATTACATGCATGCCACATAAAGACTTTCACTGGGTTTGTGGTCTGCATTTTCCAGATCTGTTGCCACAGTTCACTGTGCTCTCTTTTTGATGAGGTTTCCCCTTTCTTGTGATCTTGCATCTGTTTACATTGGTGATAGGCACTTTTAACCGAAAATTTACCATTTTCAGTGTGTCTCCAAACCATCTTATCATTTGCATTAGTCTGAGTGATAGGTAGTCTTATAAGTTCTTTCACCTCATCTTCCCAAAAAATATCCTTAAGTAGCTGTAGATTCCACAACCCAGATTGATGATCAATTAAGTCAGCTACCTTTGCATTTGCTGGCAATATCTTCACAGGAGTCTGAATAGTGCCTGATCCTTCAGTTGGCATCCACTTGTCTTTCCAAACCATTATTTTTTCCCCATTGCCTACTCTCCATATCATGCCTTCCTTCACAATGTTAATGGCTGAGTAGATACTCCTCCAAGTGAAGGAAGGTTGTGATCCAATTTTAGCTTGTAGAATAGAAGTATTAGGAAAGTAATTGGCCTTGAAAGTCCTTGCTGCAAGAGTGGTAGAGTTGGTAAGCATCCTCCAAACAATTCAATAATTTTTTAATGAATTGGGATTCTAAGTTAAATTCACAGTAAAATAGGTCATAATGTAATTGAATAGTAAGAGGCGTGGAATCTTTTAAGACTTTTTATACAACCAATTTTTAAATTTAGTATTTTTGTATAATAATATTGTTTTTGTAAGTTATTTTATAAAAAAAAAAAATCATTTAAAACATGATTATGTAATGGATTATAAAAAGATTATATGTATCACTTTTCTATTAAAACAAAATTAGTTATGAGAATTGTATTTGACATCCAAATTAGCTTAAATCGGTCATTACAGCGTATGTAGGAGTAGGATACCAACAGTATAAATTAGCGGAAATAGTAACAACATATTTGGGGGTAGAGATGAGAATTTTGAGTTTGATATGAAAGTTTAAAATATTATTTTTTAGTATTAAAATTGTTTTGGAATTTGAAAAAGTTGAATTGTTTATTATATTTTGTGTGGAAATTTGAGAAAGTTGTAATGATGAGATGTGAATTTTGAGTTTGAGATAGAATTCTCTATCCCAAAAATGCCCTATTTAACTGCCGATACCTTAGAAGTCAACTGTACATACGTGCAAAAGAAGTCACAGATGATGCGTAGGACACAATGCCCCTATTTATTTCCGGTCATTATTGCCGTGTAAATTAAGTGGCAAGAGTTTAATGTCAATGAACTAGGTATACAGTACCCGTAGATGTTTGATACAGTAACCTTAGTTTTACTATAGTACCCACCCGTAGATGTTCAGGGGCGCATAAATTTTGGGGACTGAATAACATATTTGCAGGGACAAATTGATTTTTTTTTTAAACAACTTGTTCATTGATAAACTGTGTTAAGACACAGACAGATTACATGTTGGAGTCTCTTCCAACTCAATTACACATTCAGTCACTGTTAAAGCACTTTTCCCCAACAAATGAGCAACGTAGTTTCCTTCTCTGTTTACATGCTTAAACAAACTAGATTTGAATCTATTCAGTAAGCATTTGATATCTGCGATGATCATTCCAACGTAATTGTTTTGTTGATGTCTCTTTTGTATTGCCTGAACAACTAGCTGGGAGTCTCCTTCCATCACTACATTTGTCATACCAAGTTCAATTCCAAAATTTATGCTTCAAGAGCTGCCCTTGCTTCTGCAAGTAGAGGATCTGGAATAGATGTCATCTTCTTCCTCATTGTTGCCAAAAAATTCCCTTTATCATCTCTTACAGCCACTCCTATACCTATTTTACATAATCTTGATTCAACTGCAACATCCCAATTAATCTTGCAGTAACCCTTTGGTGGACATTCCCATATTACTCTGCCACTACTTTCAGAATTGTTATTGCCTTGTCTTTTGGTATTTACAGCAGCTGCTAAGTCCATTCTCAATTGTTTTACTCTGTATATCACTTGTTGTGGTTCAATGAAAATGTTTTTAAACACCAGTTGGTTCCTTCTCCACCATAAATTCCATAGTGTCAAGGTGAATTCTATCATTTCCTCTTTGTCAAGCTTCTGTTGCATTACCTGCATGATTTGTTTGATGTTACTTTGTGCCATTAAGCTCTTTTGAATCTTTCTGGAAGAGACACTCCAAACATCAGAAGCTGATACACAGTTCCACAAAATATGTTCCACTGTTTCAGGTTGTTGTAGGCACATTGGGCAGGTTGAATCTTTCAAAATTTTCTTTTTACACAAATTCTCTTTAGTTGGCAGAATGTTTCTACATGCTCTCCACAAGAAGTTTTTCGAGGCTAGTGAAATTGGGAGCTTCCAAAGTTTACACCATTCCTCATTTAGGAATAATTTGCTAGATGTCCCAGCTTGGTTTCTGTATTGCAGGTCCCCTTGAAGATGATATGCACTCCTCACTGTGAAGTCACCATGGGTGGTTCCCCTCCACATTAATTGATCATACTGTCTGCAATTACTGATGGGAATCTGAGTAATAAGGTAAGCTTCTTGACTGCTAAAAACAGTTTTGATCAAACGAATATTCCATTCACTGGTTTCATGTTGGATAAGTGTATCCACTTTTGCCCCCCTTCCCAATAGATTTCTGCCACTTTGAGGTTTAAACAAGTGAGGCTGAGGGATCCATGGATCTTCCCCGATTCTTACTGAGCTACCATTACCTATTCTCCAAATTAAACCTTGTTGCATCAATTCTCTAGCAGATAGTAAGCTTCTCCAAATGAATGAGGGAGATGTGCCCAGCTTTGCTTTCAAAAACTCTGAGTTAGGAAAGTATTTTGTTTGTAGAATCTTGGATACTAGAGAATTAGGATGTTTGAGAATCCTCCAACCTTGTTTTGCAAGCATAGCAAGGTTGAAGTTCTCAAAGTCACAAAATCCTAGTCCTCCTATATTTTTTGACTTTCCAAGTTGAGCCCAACTTAACCAGCTAATCTTTCTATCTTGATTGTTTTGTCCCCACCAATAGTTTGCCATTAATCTGTTAAGTTGTTGCAGTAGGCCTTTGGGAAATTTGAACACTCCCATTGCATAAGTTGGTATACCCTGAAGCAATGACTTGATTAGAATCTCCCTTCCTGCCTGTGAGAGTAGTTTCATCTGCCAGTTACTCATTTTTGCTCGGACCTTGCCAAGGATTTCTCTAAAACCTTTATTCCTTGATTTACCTATCAGATTAGGAAGACCAAGGTATTTCTCACACGAGTTTGTAGTCCTGACCCCTGCTACACAAGAGATGCTATCTTTTGTTGAGCTTTGAGTGTTTTTGCTAAAAAATAGTGATGACTTTTCCTTGTTCATTCTTTGTCCAGAAGCTGTTTCATAGATCCCTAAGATATGTATTAATCTGCTCCATTCCACTGAGGATGCCTTACAAAAGAGCATACAATCATCTGTAAAAAGCAGATGATTTACTTGAATCTGTTTCCTTGCTACTGGAAGGCCTGTTAACTGGTTTTCTCTTCCTGCTTTGTTGAGCATTTGGCTTAGGGCTTCTGAACAGATGATGAATAGATAAGGTGACAAATTGATTGATCATAAATTAAAGATTTTCTTTCCAACGTGAAGAGGAACCATGCAATATATACTTTATGGCCAACCTGTAAAATGGGTAGGGCAATTCAAGAGTGTCGGCAAAAACAGTGGTTCAGTTATATATGAAGTTTGGGTGTTTATGCGATGAGGTAAGTAGTGATGACACTGATTATAATTTTGTATTCACGAACTACTCACTTAATAAATGAATTCAACTGAATTCAACTTTGGTCGAGCCTATCATTTCGAATACCTCGTCGAGTAGAATTGTTTATTTACAATTCTAATGGATGATATTTTGTAAAATAATAACACTATTACAGCTTAATTTTACAACGCTACCACTTTCCAGCCCTGCCTTCAAGATAAAAGCAGGCTATCGACACCCTCTCATGGCGTGGGATATCATAAGTCAGAAAATAGTGGTGGACCTTGTCCAACCACTCATAAGGGTCACCTCCGCTATATTTTGGGAAGTCAACCTTAGGCCTCTTGGGTCCCCGATCCTGATGTCGGTTTCCCCTTCTATCTTCATAGTCGTCCCTCTCAAAATGTGGCCCATGATAGTCACGACCAGGTTGTCTTCTCCATGCTCTTGGCTGTTCATGATAGTAAGGCTCCTGAAAGCCTTGCTCGTGCTCAGGCTCGTGGTTCTCATGGTGAATGCTCGGGCTCCTAGCCCGATAGCCAGCCAATGGCTCCTCTTCCTCAAAAGCTTCATTCGGAATCCACCTCTCATGGTAACCCTGACGGTTCTCCACACGGCCACCATGCCTCAAGTCCTACCTTGGGGCCGCATGCATGGGCTCGGTCACACTGGTCTCCAGTCCATCAGCATTAGCATCGCCCCCATGGGGTGGTGTCCTAGGACGGTTCTCGGCTAGTCTCTTTTCTAGCCGCTCCAAGGTTGCGTTCGTCTCTCTCCTTACATTCTCCATGGCCATCTGGTTATCCTTATTAGAGGTCTCCATGGCCACACGTAGCTCGGCCAAATTGTTGGTGACACCATCAAGAATTGAAGTAATCTTGTTAGTGTGATCCTCTAGTACTTCTAGCCGAGCTCTATTAGAGATGCCCATGGGCTCCTCTACAGACTGCTTCTCTTGCATGTTGCCTTACTGTTGCTACTGTATCACGGCTGAGTGGCTTGCAAACTGACCTACACAGTTGGTTTAGGCTTGCAAACTGGTGAAAAATGGGCTGATGGTGGAGGTTCGTGGTTCCAACCTTGGGTCCTTCACCTTCAAGGGTGACCGACCCCAACCATAAACTTAGTCCGACCTTGGGTTGCTCACGTTCTAGCGTGGCAACCGCTCCAAACCTATCTACTCCTTCCTCTACCACAACCCCCGAACTTCACAATTCAATGCAACAACAGAAAGAAAAATGCAACAACGTCGGGATCCTCCGTGGATCCCCCAACCAAAATCACAAAGATGAGTGATGGGTTGCCTACCTCGTCAGAGAAGTGAGAACCTCTCTTGAACCTTCAAGCACGTGGCTGCTCTCAATGAAAGCACCAATTTGGTGATAGGGTCCTCAATCGAGATCCTAGACACCAAGCTGTCGCGCCCCTTCTTGCTCCTTGATGACCGATGTGAAATGCCACTTGCTTGACGGTGATGGTTTTGGGTGGTTTTGGTTGAGTTCGTATGAGGGCTCAATGGCTGATGGTGGGCAAGATTCTAGTCACTAGGCGTGCATGCATGCATGTGCAGTGGCTGAATGGGCTAAAAACGGTTGAGTGGGATGAGGCGGTTAAGTGGCTGGCTGACCAAGTCAGGCACACGTGTCTCCTGCTGGTGGGCTGACCAAGTCAGGCACACAGGTGTCTCCTGATGGTGGCTGACCAAGTCAAGCACAGGTGTCGCTTGCTTGGGGGCTGACCAGGTCGAGCACAGGTGTCTTCGGCTGCTGAAGCACACGTGGCTAAGGGTGGTTTTAGTGGGTTGGCCGAGTGGGTGATAGTTGAGCGGTTTAAGGGATGGTTGGTTACTCCCTACAAAGTAGGGGGGCGGTTATGGCTTGACAGGTGGCAAGGGCTGGGCGAGTGGCTTGGCTGATGGGTGGTAACTGTCAGCTTGTCCCTGACCTTGCTCCAGATTCGACCAGGGTGGTCTGGTGCAGACCAGATGCCCTTCAATGGCAACTCGTGGCTGCCTTATGCGGTGCCCCACTCGAACGGTTCAAAATGCTCAGCAAGCAAATGTGAATGCAATGCAATAAACACAATCCACAATGCTGAAATACCTCAACAATGCATTAATCAAAGGAAAAACAATGAAATGAATAGGTTACCCTGATTCACGAATTGCACAGGGTGAGCCTTCTCCTTTGGGATTCACGGATTGCACCCAATGGAGCCTAAGTGACAAAGCACCAATGTGTCTATGAGGGCTGACAAGCCAAATTCGTCCAAATGTTCAAAGATAAAGATAACTGATGTTCTAGTGCCTAATTTTACTAGAAAGCAATTAAAATGATTACAAAGGAAAATGGTTGCTGGGTCCATGCCTCCTGGTTAAGGCCTCATGCTGTCAGTGGCCTATGGGTGGCCTGGCTGACTCACAGCATGGGCTGCTTACTTGTGTGCGTGGGTCTTCTGGTTGGCCTGCCGGGCTAGCCTTGGCTGGTCCATGGTCCTTGCATGTGTGGCCCAGGTTGTGTGGGTTGGGCGCTATTGGTGAGTTGCTGGGTTGGACCATGGTGGGTTCGAGCATGGCAGGCTGCTGCATGGCCCAGGCCAATGGGGCCTGGGCGTTGGTTGGCATGGCCCAGGCTATGGTGCCTGGGCGTTGGTCAGCAGGGCCCTGGCCAAAGCCAGGGCGTTGATCAGCATGGCCCTGGTCAAGACCAGGGCGTTGAGCGGCAAGGCCTTGGCCAAGGCCAAGGCGTTGAGCGGCATGCCAGGGGCATGCTGGGCAGCCGCACCGTTAATTCCAAAGTGGGCGTACATGCGTGCGCAGTGCGGGCGCCTAGGCCATGCATGCGCGCGGTGTGTGCGCGTAGCCCATGCGTGCATGCTGCACACGAGCACTAGGCGTGCGTGCAGTCTAGCCGTGCGCTGAGCATGGTTTGCCAACCTCGCTTGCGTGCGCGCGCTGACTGTTCGCTGCCTGATGGGGGGTGACCGTGGCCTAGCATTCACCAAGGGTTCGGTCTGTGGGTAATCAAGTGACGCCAATAGTGCTGCTGGCGTGCTGTCCTGGCACGGGCGGGTGCTGGTCAAGGCATGGCCCGTGGCCTCCTGCCTTGGGGTTTTGACATAATGATAGTTGGAGAATTCACTGTGCATTTTGTTACAGCAACTTTATACCATTGTGATCGTCTTTATCGTCACAAAAAACAATAATTACTGTAGTGACATTTTCTTTCTACCAAGCTGGAGAAATTGCCTCAAAATCCTATTTTTGCGGCAACCTTTTTTCACAGCAATAAAACCTGTTGGAAAGGAAGACTAAACATTTATTTGAGGCTAAATAAATCCCTATTTGCGGTGAAACTAAATTGCGGCAAGTAAACTTTTACAAATTAAAAACAATTTGTGCATAACCCAAGCCATCAAACAAGCCTCACTCCCACACCCCTCCCTCTTGCCCTTTGCCCTAAGCCCTCCCCCTTCGAAGCTCTCTGCCCTAACCTCACCCCCTCCATCTCAGGAACCGCATTCCTCCCCCTTCGTCTCTACCCTAATCCCTCTCCCTCCATCTTAGTCCCGCTCGAAGGTAGTGGGAAGTGACGAAACCCTCCACTTCAACATCGGTGACCCCTCCCCCTCCATCTCAGTCCTGCCCGAATGAAGCTTTTTACCCGAAGGAAGCTTGAAACCCTCCCTTTCATCTCCTATCTCACAACTGTGATTTCCCCCTCCCCTTCTATGTGATTTCCCATCATCTTCGAAACTGAATCATGCCCTAACTAGCCTCTCTCTCTCTCTCTCTCTCTCTCTCTCTCTCTCTGCTTTGTGATTGATTTTGTATTTACGTAATCTCTTTGTTTCTCTGTCATTTTAGGGCATGGGCGGCGTCTAGAGATCTACGGAAGAGAACCCACCCACGTCCAGAGATCTGCGCCACTGTATGATATTTTTATGTGTTTCCTTACTCGGGTTTGTGACTAAAAAATACCTTACCCACAAACTAACATTGTGATTGTTCTTTGATGTTTTGCGCAAACACTCCCCCACCAAATAGTATTTCATTTTTACATTTTGCCCTGTTTGATCTAAAACGTTCACATGTAGTTCAAAAGATAGTAATGTCCATAGTGACTTGTATTCCTTTTCTTTGTTTAATTTTCTAACTGCTGCTGTATGAATGGTTTGAAAATTGCCACCCTAGTTTTGCATTTATAGAGTAATGAGGCTTATAGGGATTTCAATTTTTCCGATTGGTACATTATTGGGTGTTTGACTCTGTATCTTCTTTCTATTGTTTCGTGTGACCAACATGAAGGTATGAGTACTTGTTACTTCTTTTTGTAGTCTGTTGCATTGAAATGTGACAAAAATGATGGATTTATTTTTGTGCTTCAATAAGGTTTAAGAATTTCAGATTCTAAAGCTAATATCTTAACTTTATTGGATGTGGTTTGGATGTCTAATGGCAGAAAACTGTTAGGTGAGATGTGTGTGTGTTAGGCTAACATTTCAGGAGCACCCAGATTACAAGCCAAACCATAGCATAAGTGAAGTAGCTATGTTAAGAGGAGCCTTTATTTATTATTGCTTAGTTTTCTTGGTAACCAAACAGGGGGTTAATAATGATGCTGTATTCGTAATGAATTCATATGTTATGTTTAATGCTTTGTAAATTCTTGTAGTTGCTACTGAAGTTTGATGATGAGTGAGTGACAGAAGAAGATGGAAAGAGGGCATTAAAGGAGCAGCATGGGTGAGGTAGAGGTAACATCTATCTGCCTGTTGGTTCTTGTAGTGCTAATTTTTGCTAGTATAGAAAGTTGTGGAATTCCTTGAGTCTTGATATTGTCATAAACATGTCCCATAGAAGTTATAACTGGAAAAAGTAAGACTCTTTCATTAAAGAGTCTTTCTTTTTTCAATTATAAAGGTAGCTATTTTTCAGACCTTGTCCCACGGCTTCTAAGTTTGGGAATGTATCAATTGACGCATGAACACCATCAGTTTTTTCTTTATCAGATGCTACGTGCATTAAAATTTATGCATACAGGTAATTTTTTGTGTTAATGGCTGTCCTATGTTTATGAAGATTGCTTCTTTTTGTGGTTGTTACTTCTGCAATTAGATTTCTTTTTACAGCTAAGGTATATGGCTTGCATGTATTTACAACTAGTCGTTATTTTCATCCAATGACAATATTATCTGAGTATGGCCCACGGCTTCCTAGACTAAAAAAACTGGTTCAAATTGGTGCAGTTATGCTCTTTTGTCTTTGCTCTAGCTGCCCCTATGTTAGCTGGATGGATCCACACGCCATTCCTCCAATTTGTGTGACTTAAGTTGATGGATTTAATTTATTATGCATGCAACTTGTTTATCTTTTCATACTTCTTTTGTTTATGCATTTCTTTCCTTCTGTCAGATTCAATACTTCATTCCCATGTCTTGATTGTTTCCGGTAATTATTTATTTTGCAGACATCTGTCTTTACTACTTAACATTCTTTAATGAAGTATTTTACACGGGCATCTGGAATAGTCTTCTCTCCCTTTTAGCTACTCTAGGTCATTTGTCCTCTACCCAGAACAAAGTGGGTACTACATTAGAAATTATGCATGTTTTGGAATATCTCCTTAGCGCTTGTAACCTAGTGCTTCTAACACAATTCATGATCTTCTAACACAAGTGCCAAAAAATTACTACTGAAACAAACAACAATAATTTTGTTATTTATTTATTTTGTAATTGAGTATTTCCGGCGAGTTTTAGTTGCCAGAAATAAGCATATTGCTATTACAAATGAGCATTCGCATCCATTACCATCAGTAATTGAAATGACGATTTGCAGCACATTTTGGGTATTTTGCGTCCAATAAATATCGATGCAAAAGACATAGTTTTTGCAACAACTTTAGGAAATGGATGCGAAGCTCAGAAATGATCAATTTTCTGAATCTAACGGCCAACGATTAAAACCCGATGCTAAAAACTATTTGTATCAAGTTTTCCTATTTTTTGCAACCAACACAAACGCTGCAAATGGCCATATTTCTTGTAGTCGAGAATATTCAACAACGTATTAATGATATATAAAATGACAAACATGATAGAATTATCTTACAATAGAGTTTCGAGAGTCCTTAAATAATTAGAAACAACCCAATATCTGTGGGGTTTACAAATTAAGGAAAGCACAACTAGAAACACATATTATATATGCACACATACACACATAAAAAACCAACATTCCTAGCTAATTAATGAAGATCAAACTAAAGCCTTGATCATAATTATTTGGTCAAATTTCACACACAGAATTTGCTTGACTGGTAATTGTCATTCTAGTCTTGGCTAGCTTGCTTACTTGAAAAGCCTATTTTGTGATCGGAAAAGGAACCTCTTAGTGTAGATTGCTGAGCGGAATATATCAAACCAAAGGCTATGATGTAGGATAACAAACAAACTAATTGGGACAGCAGGCCCCGCCACAATTATACGTATTGGAACACTTGTTTTGTTTTTGAGGACCAAAAAACAGGCTGCAGAGAAGGCTATCAACATGCCTACTATTGAGATTAAAAGCGTAGCGAGTCCCAATGCCAACTTACGAGGTAATGATGTGAGGAAATCATTTTCAGTATAGCGTGACGTGAGAATTGTCAAGAAAATTAGTATTGAGGATGAAGAGAATACCATGGCTACTGCATCGGATACGAAAAATAACGTAAACCAGTTGCTTTCCAGAAAGATAGGAACGCCTGTTTCTTGATTGTTTCCACCCGGTACTGTGAAGGCAGCTGGAAAAACCACAGTGGCAATCAGTACTGCCACGAGCATGCAAGAGTTTGCCGTGTCCTTCATCCACTTTTCACCATTCATCTGTAGTTCTTCATGGGTTCTCACAAATATATCCCTAGGTGTTTCTCGTGATTTTGAAGAGTTCTGCTGGTTCACATGTGACTTTGGCACGATTTTTTCTATCTCCTGCAATAACCAATTACTTGTCAATTAAAACACATAGAAAGCTAGGGGAGACCATGCAATATAAACATGTTTGACGAGAAGAAAAGAAGTTGACATTATTTTTAAACACCAACACATACATACTTGAAACCATAACAACCCTCGTTGCATTTGAAGGGCGGCTCCTGAGACGATATTCAGTCGATCTGAAGAAGGCAATTGTCCAGCTAAGTGCAACATGTTGTTTTTATCCTCTTTTGCAAGAAAGGTCCCGAGGTTGCTCTTTGCAACACCTAACTCATGTTGAAAACCACCCAAGTATGGCACCGTTTCTTAGCTTGTTTTATTAGGCACCGTTTGGTGCATCAAGTTCCAGATTTCTGCAGCAATTTATGCCCATAAATTGCTGCACCGAATTACCCACAGTAGGGTTTCCTCTCCTATAAAAGGAGAGCTCCTCTTGTGTAAAATGCAGTGGGAAGCAAGAAAGAAACAAGTGAGTGCAAAAACAGAAGAGAAGAGAGGGTACGTGAGAGAGTTGAGAGAGTTTTGTAAAATTTTTTACAAACTCAGTAAAAGAGGCTCCAGTGGACGTAGGCAATTTGCTGAACCACTTAAATATTGTTTTGTGTGATTGTCGGGCAGGTTTCAGGTCAAACAACTCATATATTAAATTAAAAATACGCTCTTGTCGATGTTTAACAGCAACGTGAAATAAACTTCCATATTCCGCGTCAAATTGCCATATGAGATCGGGATAAGAGTGGTTAAGTATAACTAGAAATTCAAGGTTCCCTACTTTTGTAGCTTCAACAAGTAGTTTCATCATATGCTGGTCATCAGCCTCAGTTGACGAGAAATATATGGCATATCCGAGTTGTTTCCAAAGGCGGTCAACTAATCGATGGGCTGATGCTTGCATCAAAGCTTTGCTGCATAATCGACCTCTGAAGCCTAGTAATTAAGATTAAGAGAATTAAACAGAAATATAATCTATATGCCAAAAGAATATCATATCATTTGGACATCATATACATTTCATTTTCCAACAGTATATATGGGTCTTAAATAGCAAATCACACTGAAAAGAAGAAGAATTAACACTAAAAAGATCTATACGTACATTTAACATTTATAAGTAGTTAAAAAATTAATATGACGAGAAATGCTAATCTAAGACCTGATCTACACCACACGTCATCCATACGGCATAATTTGATTTGTAAGATTTAAATTTTAAAATTTATTTTTTAAATTAAATTATATAAGATAGTTTGTGGCGTACAAACTAGTTTGGTTCCCAAACACTCCTCAACTCACTTCATCTCATCATTATAACTTTTTAAAATCTCCATACACTTGTTCAAATTTCTATATAAAATATAATAAAAAATTTAATGTTTTCAAATCCCAACTCACTCATAATATTTAAAACTAATATTCTAATAATATTTTATTCAACTCAATTTAACTCAACTTAACCCACCATCCAATCACAATCTTAATAATAGAGTTATTCATGGCCTTCTATCTACTTCCCAATGCCACGTGCAGGGATATATATAAAACTATGAGTGAACAAGAATTATGAGATGACTTCCTAGCCAATGGTAGCAGCAGTCTACCACAACGTAGAGGCACGCATGACACCTCTGTAAGGCCGGACACGTACACTTAAATTTATATACTCGATTAATGAAGAAATTCCTCCAGTCCAGTTATAAATATACACGTGCATACTTACATATATACATACACGCATGCATATATTTAGGTTAATAGTTTGGGTTGGAAATAAACTAACATACAGGAGTTTAAGCATCTTTCCCATACTGATGGCTGACTTTTGCTGCCAATTTCCGAAGGTTTTCTGGCCAACATTTCCAATGAATCCCAAAGAACTTTATTTCCAGGTGCTAAATTTAGATCATTATCCAGAATTTTGTGTGCCGTATCTGTTCATAAAAACCAAGATATTTGCCATTGTTATTTAGTCTATTTTAAATTTTTAAGTAACTACGTACCATTTAATAATTGGTTAATACATGTATTAAGTTATTTATAACTACGTATCATATTACAAGAACAATAGCATTAATTGTTCATAATTAATTGTCTCAAACTGATTATCAAAAGTAAGGGTTTTCATCTTGACCGGATTTTTTTCCGGTCTGGTCCGGGAATCCGGAATCCGGACGGTTATCCGCCCGGATTACACCAGGACGGTTTAGGAAAACCCGGATCCGTTTACTGATCTGGTTTTATAATCCGGTTATCCGTAACTGGATTATACACCCGATTTTTTAAAATTTTTTTTTTTAAAGTGCTATATATTTTTTTTTAAAGTTATAAAGTTTTTTTAAAAATAAAATATTACAAAATCCGGATTGAATCCGGTTATAACCCGGATCCAGCTTTTATCCTAAAATATAAACAAACAATCCGGATATCTGGATTGAATCTGGTTATTCGCCCGGATTGAGTCCAGATTCAATCCGGGTGGATAACCACCCGGATTTGAAAATCTGGATCTGGATCCGGATTTGTCCGGATTCGGATCCGGATGCACACCCCTAATCACAAGTGTAGGCCACATACCATACAAATCGGTGGAAATAGCAGCCTTAAGGAGCTCAATGCGATGCGCAGAAGCCAACTTTTCAACAGGAGTCACAGAGTATAAATACGATACCATATCTCTATTTCCAGTCTTTATTGCCGCGTAAAGTGGTAAAGATTGGAAGTGATCCTCGGGGATCAATGGAAGATTGTTGTTCTTTTTCACCATCACCTCTGCAATTGTTACGATATCTGATTGAGCGGCATAAAAAAGGGCCGTGGCGTTTCCTCTGTTTTTCAATTCTAATTGTTCTGGTGTCATCCGTTCCACGAGTTCTTCTACAAAACGGGTGCGTTTTGCAGATGCAGCATTGTGAAGAGCTGTCCCTTTCCATTTTGTTATGGGGGCTCCAAGGCAGTCTAGGCCGTTTGCCCGTATAAAATCTTCAGCAGCTTTCCAGTCATCTTGCAAGGCAGCTCGTAGGAGAGGAGAGTAAAAGGTTCGAGATCGAGATAATGAGCTTTCACCCACTTCCATTATTTTCCTTGATCTTTTCCATGATTGAAAATTAAAAGAATTAATACGATATTATATGTATGTATGCATCATTAGACGCTTAATTAATAGGTGAATAGATAGATCAAAATATAGCATGGCCTGGTCATCATGATCACGATTGAGAGTTAAAAAAAAAATTAGAAAAATAAAAACCTCTGAAACATAAATTAATTTTCTATATATTTCGACATACATTCATGCATTCATGTGACGATATTACTGATCATGATTTTTGAGCCAATATAATTTACAGGACAATCAAAACTGCTAACCTTTGCAATTGGAAATTGATGAGCTAGCTTCAGAGAGATTGCGTAGTAGTACACTCCAAGGAAATGAGGTTTTTGATACTCCCAACCTTCCACGAGGGTTTCGCTACAAAGTGGATTAGATTTATAGATCCACCGGACTCCACCATTACAGTGTTAAACAAGTAAGGAATATATTGCAATTTACAATATTTCCCAAATTAAAAGATAGAAGAAAACACGTTATTCCTTTCAATATGGATATGAAAAGTGTTATATCTATAAAGAGATAAATATAAAAGTAAACATATAAATTGATATAGATTCATATGATATGTTAGATTTATTTTTCAATAAAAGTAATTTTATAATCTAACATACCATATCAAATCACATTAATTTGTAGATTTGCTTTTATAAAATTAGGTTGTTAATATTGACTAAATTAAAAAATTGACTAGATTTAAATACATTATTATTTCTTCTAATATTAACGAGAAAAGTGCTAGTACAATCACGGAGAGATTTTACGATAAAAATAATTTTATAATTTAATATACTACGTTAAACCATGTCAACTTATGAAATTATTTTATGGATTTTTTTTGCGATTAAATCAATTTTTTATTTTTTTTGGAATAACTTCTTCTTGAGAACTCCAAGGCCAACACGTGGTAAGCATTGATGATGGAACTCTCATACTATGACTCAAATGGATACTGAAGTGTAATTGTCTCCCAAGTAACTAAAGACACATCCACTGACCGTTTGAATTCAAATTCGAATGTTCATTAACCTACAACCTTAGTATAAGCCAGGCTGTGACCTTCGAAAATGTAACCGATCACTTTATCCTACGTGCCGTCACCTGGTTCGTCTGTGATGGCTCCGAAAGACTTGAGCTTAATCAAACTCTCTCTCTATCTGTCTGACTCTCTGAGTAAAGCTGTTGGGTCGTTTAGCTTAGCGTTTTATTTTTTCTTGTTCTTGAGCTTTCTTGAACCCGAGCTGCGAATTGGGTTTGATTCGAACTGTCGACCCAAAATCGTCGTTCTTCGTTTTCTTCGTCAACGTCGTCATTGGCTAAATGAATCACCAGTACATAACCGGAAAGGAATCTTAACAATTAACGCCAGTCAAAATAGAGCTCTCATAATTAGGAACAACATATGAAAATTTTGTCAAAATTGTATCACAACTAATTCCTCAAAACTTTGACGGAAGTGTGAGAAAAAGTCCTAACTCTTTCGTAGGTAAGACACTCCCTTTTCTTTTCTTTCTCTTCACCCACACCCCACGTCACACACAAATACAACCTTTTAATTATACCAAAATAGGAATGCTACACAACCTCTTAACACTCCACACTCCATTTTTTTTAATTTTTTAATATTTTTTTAATATTTTTTTTTGAATTTATTCTTTTTAAATTAATTTAATTCTTTTATTTATTATTTATATATTAAATATTTGATAAAAGATAAAATAATAAAAATTAAAAAAAAATGTGGAGTGTGGAGTGTGTGTGAATAGTAGGAGGTTGTGAAGATTTTTTCATACCAAAATGGCATGGTAATTAGGGTTCGTTTAAAGAGTGAAATTAGATGAGAATTTTGTGAATGGTTATAAGTAGTTTGTGAATAGTAATGAAATAGTTTGAGTTGAGTATTTTTTAAGTTTTAAGAAATGAGAGAGAAAAAGTTGAATAAAAAATATTATAAAGTTAAAATATTGTTAGAATATAATTTTATAATATTAAATATTATTTTTGTTTAGAGATTTGAAAAAGTTGAATTATTTTTTATTTGAAAGTTTGAAAAAGTTGTATTGATTAGTTTAAAAATTTTGTATTTGAATTATGTTAGGAAGGAGATAGATGAGATAAAATGAAATGAGATGAAAATTTTGGAATGAGATCTATTTTCAAACAAGCTAACATTTTAAGCGGTTGAAAGGGATTTCCCTCACATGAAAGGACTCACCCAACATTTTATTCTATTTTTTTTTAACACTCTTCCTTACGTGTAATTCAAAATATCTCTATCATTAATGGACCTAATACATAAAATATTTAATTAAATAAATAGAATGCAAAGTCAGAATTCGAATTAAGAACCTCTGCTCTATACTACGTATAATAATTATTAATTCTAAAATTTTAAACTGATGAGAGTATGTTGATTTTATTATTTATATTATATTCTTAGAAAGCGTGTCAATTGGGTTGGATTCAACTTACCAATTAAGAACATGAAAAATCAACCATGCACGCATACGCGCACCAGACCTGCCACCTATGCATTGCAGATCACCTCCACTTTCCCAGTCCAAACCCGTGCCAACCCTACAACTCAGACGAAAATATCTCTTCTAGTTTTAGTTGAACTTCACTGATTATTTCGGTTTTTCGAAATGAGATATGGAAATTGAATTAAATAAGAGAAGTTAATTCCTTTTCTTGGAGAAATGCTGTCTTCAATCTCTTTATTCTTAATATTATTATCATCTCAAATCATACTTGCCGATATGACATAAATATACGTCATCTCAATGAATAATATATGTCATGGCTTAATGGCGATAACTATTTAAAATGCGTTAAATCATCAAGTATGATCAGATATAACAAAATGTAGAATAATCACGAGGAGTATTTCTCTTTTCTTGAAAATAGAGTTGAGTATTGGCTGAATTGGTTTGTGACCAATTGCATAGAAGAATTATCTCTCAGATGCATTGAGTATGATATGCTTAATTTGTTATGCTCCATCATCACTTGTACCTGCTTCGGCGACTTTCTTGGCCAAACATATACTTTTCCCTTTTCATAAGAGACAATGGGTATGTTAAGATGTGTTGAAATAAGTTGAATTGAGTTGAGTTGTGAGTAGTAGTATTTTATAAGTCTAATTGAGATGGCTTTAACTAGAGATGAGTTTAAGTTTGTAGATTGAAATATGAGGTTAAATTGAGTTCAACTTTTTTATAAAAAATTAAAAAAGTAGTGGATCACATCAATAATTGGTTTAGAATAAGTTAAAATGAGTTGAATTTTAGTCTAACAACCAAATACAGCCTTCAAGTATTGCTAAAAAGCTAGTAGTTGGTTTCAAGCAATGGATCGAATTCTTTTCTTGCCTTTTCCTTTCTTTTAACCCCACATTGCGTAATGCTTTATTTTCTTTGATTCGTAGTGAAATTTGGGGCTTCAAATGATTTCTCACTTGCATGTAAATGATTTCTCACTTGCATGTAGCCAATATGTTTACTTTTTTCACCCTAATAGACAGTAGGGGGTCGCAAAGCACCACATGCAGAACATGAAGAATGATTAAAGATTTCATCACTCAAAAGCTTAATTAAAACTGTGGGTATTATTTTTTAAGTAGACATACCAAATTTGGAGGCATCTAAAATGTAGTTTGGATAGTGAGTTGAGATAAAAATTAAAAGTTGGATAGAATATTGTTAAAATATTATTTTTTAATATTATTATTATTTTAATATTTAAAAAATTAAAATTGTATATTATATTTTATGTATAAATTTTAAAAAAATTATAATTATGAGATAAAATAAAATGAAACGAAACGTTTTTGTTATCTAAACAGGATCTAAAGCTTAAAATTGGACGGTGGAAGCTTTAAACAGAAAAAGACAAAAAAAGTCCATTGGACTTCATTATAAAGCATAGACATTCATGGAGGCTTCGACGTACGTCATGTCGGACTAGCTAGCTCACGTCAACCGGCCTGTCTAAAAGTACAATTAATGTTCTTCTCTTAATATTCAAGTTACGAATATTGTCGGATTTATGTCGTTATTATGCATGCATTTTGCATTTTTTTTTGTTCAGCGACTTTTCCACGCGGGTTGATCCTTCGTTGGACCGTTCTACAGCCACCAGCCGGAATCTCCCGCTGGGCTTAGAAAAATAATTTTTTTTTGTATAATTTTTTAATACTTCTAAATATTTTTAAAAAAATAAAAAAATTCATAACACTATTAAACAAAATTTTTTTAATCACTAAGAAAAAGAAAAAAAATAAAAAAATAAAACATTAGGAGCGGTCGCTCCAAGCGGGATCTCCCAGCAGGGGATCTAGTATTTTCTTTTTACTTTTCTCAGTCTATGTTTAATAGAAAGAAAATGGACGGTGCTACACACATCGCTGAAAGCTCTCGCTAACGATATAGAATTTTTTTATTTTTATGTATTTATTTTTATGTATTTTTTTAATATATTTAAATATTTTTAAAAAAATAAAAAAAATTAAAATATTATTAAAAAATATTTACTTAATTATTAAGTAAAAAATAATAATAATAAAAAAATAAAAAACACAACGATAAAAACAAGCGGTAGAAACCAACGGTAAGCGTAGCATTTTCCATCCTTCGTTACTTCTTAGCGTACGTACATTACAATTATATATAGATCAAAGTACGGACATGTAGATCAAACTCATGACGATCAAGTACGTTGTTACATATAACTACCAACAATGAGATTTCTACACCTATTTTATATTATTTTACAATCAGTCAATGTGATGGTACTGCAACCTCAAACAAACATAAATTGGTAAATTGTATTGATTTATGGTTAACTGCCCTACGATAGAAACAAAAATTATGGAAAAGTACTGTAGGTTTATGATTACTCGTGAACTTCTATATGTAAATCAGGTGGTCCATGCTCAAGAAATCACGTTGAAAATAAAGTGCAGATTTTACAGTACTTCGTTTGCACGCTTTTTGTGATCAGTCTAGAGGGATCGGAATGTCTGATCTTTCAAGTAATCCCAGTATCTGATGTCTTGAGTAGGCACATTAACTAATTATATGCTTGAGTGGGCACATCTAATTTATATGTAAAGGATGTGTCCCACTACCTATATATAAATTAGGTGGTCCATCCTCAAGAAATCACGTTGAAAATAAAGTGCAGATTTTACAGTACTTCGTTTTCACGCTTTCAGTGATCAGTCTAGAGGGATCGGAATGTCTGATCTTTCAAGTAATCCCAGTATCTAATGTCTTGAGTAGGCACATTAACTAATTATATGCTTGAGTGGGCACATCTAATTTATATGTAAAGGATGTGTCCCACTACCGAACGTGGTCATTAGCCTGCAAATCAAAGGTTGATGGCATTGGATGCTTGGGACTACTTTGATGCTTAAGTCAGTAAAATGTAGTGTATAATTGCTCAAGTATATGATAAAAAAAGTAGTCTAAGAGTTATATGTTACCCATATATATGCGTAGGGAAATATTAGATCAGCATTACGACTAGATTACTTTCACACAATACTTAACCGTGCAATCTATCCCTAAGTAATAGGATTAATTTGCTTGCCATATATATTAGTGTTTATCCATTCTACTGGTCAATAGAATAACAGGCCTTTATGAGCCTTTAGCCTCTAGTTTGGGCCATATCCATCATCATAATTTATAGTCGGGTTGGGGCACTATTGGACCCTCCAGTTACCCCGCTAGTTCCCTATGCTCATAGGCATAGGGAATTCAACTTTAGCTAATGCATCCTTACAATTGTGCCGATTTATTTCAAAGTCGCAAATTTACTTTTCGGGCTGTTCGTGACTCGAATTGGACTCTGGGCTTTTTAATTACCTCACTGGCCCTTCAAGTATTTTATCCCACCGTTTTCACATTTCAAGAATCAAGAAATGGGATTTCAAGAATCAGGACATGGCAATGGTTACAGGGTAATGTACAACTGTTCCGCTTCCATTGCATCATGTTGTCAAGTCATAATACTGGAGCTGTTGTCCCCTCATATTCCCCATTTAGTTTGCATGCTATTATCTTTTCCCCATTTTGCCTTTCATTTACTTATCCTTTCTATTTTCTCCCCTCCTGTTGCTTCCTTTTTGCGATTTCTTGCTCTCTCGGCATTTCTCATCCTATATCCTTTCTGATCCTCAATGGTTGAACACGACATTTCTTTTCGTCTCACCGATGTCGAATCTTCACATGCCTGGTTGTCTTGACCTTTGAGGGGTATGGGTGGTGCTCTTCTCTTAGGCCTCATGATCTGAAGACTCTGCGGGAAGATTTTGGCATCCGAGACACAACTTTCCTGGAGATTCCTGGTCGCAGTTGCATAGACGAAGAAGGTTTTAGTGGCAAGGTTGTCCTAACTATTTGTGTTCTGACACATAGGCTAAGGCTCCCATTTTGCCCCCCCTTACGCGACATTCTGGACCTTCTTCGCATTGCCCCTGCCCAACTTCATCATTATGCGTTGAGGGCTTTTCTCTATGCATGCATTGTATTTCGCGTGGCTCTTGAGCCTACTGGGGAAGAATACCCCGATCTAACTGCCAGGGAGTTTCTGGCCTTTTATCATCTACAACCGTCTACTAAGGGTAACGTTTTGAGCTTCTGGAAGAAAGACAAAGTATAAACCCTGGCCCGGTTCAAGACTTGCCACTCGAATGCTAATAATTGGAAGGGAAAATTCTTCTTAATTTCTGATAAGGGTTAGGAGCTTCCGAGACTCTTCCCAGGGATTTTACCATTAGGGATTGGGCAAAATTCCTGAGGAGAAAGGTTTGTTGGTGGCTATAGAACCCTTGTCCCAGCGGGAATTGGCCCTAGTTGAAATGGTTTGTGCTTGGGCAAAAGGCCATCCGGATGATCTTTGGATTGAATACCTATTGACTCCTCTGAATATGGATTGCTTCCAGACAACACCTGAACGTTCCCATGTCAAAGGTTGTTTGTTCCTGACCAAAGCCGTGGTGCCTACCTCTCCACCGAAACAAGTTTCGAAAAAAGCTTTGAAGTGACATGCTCGTTCAAAGGATGCTTCTTCTCCAGCCAAAAAGAAGAAAGCTTCTGGAAAGAGAGTCAATGACTCTTTCCAGACCATTTCCTCAGTTCAGTAATCCACCTTCTACGTTCAACACTTTGCCTGCACACATAACTTCCCCAGGCCTTGGCAATGCCGAGGGTTTAGCAAGTCAAGCCCTCTTCGACTTGGCTGCAACATTTGAATTTGAAATCCCTCACTAGTCGCTTATTTCAGCTCCAATCTCATTTTTGAGTTCCCCGTGTTGGGGAACTTGGTGGGGGATGGCGAGTTGAGTCCCAATGTTGTTGCCGCCCTTTGTTCTGATTTTGTTATTGAAGAGTTGTCTTTTTTTTTTGCCCGGGGGGGGGGGGGTCCCCTTTTGGGTGAAGAGGAGGCTCTCGCCTGCTCGATGAATGCTGGCGGGCATGACAATGAAATGTATGCCAGCCTGGGTAGAGAGGCATATACTACCCATAAGGAGAGTCAAGAAGTTTCCCCGCCAGGCAGCGATGATGGTCGGCCAATTCATGAAGATGCTAAGGTGGTAGGCTCCCTTCCTCATTTGCTGCCGACTACTACCTCTTGGGGGAGACTCCCTCCTTTGGTGCCAGGGTGAACACCTCTCTATCCCTTCTCCTTTCTTTTCCTCCTTTGGAGGTGACAATGGGTCCTCTCTCTTGGAGAGAGGCATTTCCCTAGGCAGTCTTGTTGTGGGCGAAGGCGTTTGCTTGGTTGACATGGACCTTGCTTACAATAGTGCTACTCGCCCGTTGAGAGATCTTGGTGCTCCCCTTTAAGGGGGGGAGGGGGGGGGGCTGATTCGGCTGCAATGCCTTCCAGGGCCTTTTTGCTTGAAGATGGCCATGGTCGTGAGGAGATTTGAGGTGGTGTGTCCTCTTCCTTCGCCATTGCTCAAGGTGACGCCACTACCAAGATGGCTGATCGATTGAGGAACTTTCTTTTTGTGGTAATTCTAACTACTTATGACCCCCCCTCCCCCCAAATTTTCACTTGCTTTTTTGTTTGCTTGTTAGTTATCCCATTTTGGTATTTGTCTTTTGCAGGACGTCGATGATTTAGTAGCCTGGATCATGGTAGATCGGGCTGATCTAGAGGAGGAAGTTCAGGAGAGGAGTAAATTTGGCTTCTATGCCAAGAAGGAGTTTGAGAGGTGGAGAACCGAGAGGGTGGAGTTCGAGGTGGTGTTGGAGCATGCTGGGGGCTGTACTTGCTCTCTATACGGCGACATAGAAATCCTTTAGGACGAAGTTGTTCACCTTCATGATGAACTTCATCATGCCAGGGAGGAGAAGGTCAGAGACAACTTTACCTTAGGTCTATTGGAGTCGGAGTGAGACTTTGCTAGAGCTCAACTCTCCCTTATTCAAAGGGATTTTGAGTTCAGGCAAGGTATCCTTAATTCTGATCTTCTACCCCTTAGGGAGGAGTTAGACTCTGTTCACTTGGAGCTGTCCAATTGTTAGGACCGTAGTTGGGGACTTATGCAAGAGTTGGCGGCTTCCCTGGAAAATGGGAGGTTGGCTGAGGTTGACCTCTCCGAGACTCATGGCTCTTTAGTAGAGTTGTAGCAGCGGCATAAACAGTACAAAAAGAGTCGAGCATACACCGACGAGGAGCAATGAAAGCTGCATCTGGCTATCATGGTGAAGGACTGTCGTTTGAATGAGAAAAAAAGCTGAGATGGCGGCCACAAGGGAAGAGATTACTCGCTCGCACCCTCAATAGGCCTCTGCCTCTGCGGCCAAAGACCGTGCATTTGCTTATGGCTATGGTGCTGGTGTACTGAGGCTTAGGTTCTACTTGTTTGCTAATCCTTTTGCTAATTTGATGCACTTGGATATGAATTTACTCAAACCTGATGCAGCTTCTCATTGCTTTGCTGACACTTTTGGCCAACAGAAAATGCCCGACACTTTTAAGGATATTCCTCATTCTCCCCCGCGCTCTGGAGGCTATAACGCTTGAATCTTATTTGTAATAGCACTTTTTCTAACTCATAAGAACAGCTGTTTTGGCTATACATAATTGTTTGGCTTTTCATGTGCTGGTTGGTTTGTAATTTTCTTCTTATGACTAATTGCCTTGTTTTTACCTTTTGTTTTTCTTGCCGTTGGGTGGGCACTGGGGTGATGCAGTTTGCTCCCCTTTATTTTTGTTAGCCCTTTCGTTAATGCTATACGTAGTGAGTTTTGAAAATGGGCGCCCTTTATAGGGCATCAAGATTCTTTTAGGCTCGGCGTTGGTGTTTAAGGGTGGCGTGGTCTGTTGACCTCCGTGCCTTTTTTTCATGGCACCGCGAGTCATTTAGGCTCAGTATCGGGGTCTAAGAGTGGTGTGATCTGTTGACCTCTGCACCATTTTTTCATAGCACTGCGAGTTGTTTAGGCTCGTCATTGGTATTTAAGGGTGGCGTGGTCTATTGACCTCAGCGCCATTTTTTCATGGCACCGCGAGTCTTTTAGGCTCAACATTGGTGTTTATGAGTGGCGGGGTTTGTTGATCTCTGTGCCTTTTTTTCTTGATATCGTGTGTCGTTTAGGCTCAAATTTTGGTGTTTATAGGTGGCGGGGTCTGTTGACCTCCGTGCCGTTTTTGCATGGCACTACGAGTCGTTTAGGCTCGGCATTGGTATTTAAGGGTTAGAATGAGCACTTTATTCGTAATTGGATAAAATAATGACGAAGTTCGAACAAATGGTCAACAAACATAAAAACTTGCAAAAATAAGGGTTGTAAGAGTAGAGAGTAAAGCATTATCAAGGGAACAATTTCTTCAAGTACTCTGCATTCCAGGGATGGAGGAACTCTTTGCCTTGGCTCCTTTAGGCGGTACGACCCTGGCTTGTGTTTAGCCACTACCACATATGGTCTCTCCCATCGAGGCCCTAACTTGCCATCTTTTTTGGTGGTGACTCAACTCCCTTTCAGGACTAGGTCCCTTATCTTGAAGGTTTTGGGCTTTACTTTCTTGTTGAAGTATTATGACTTCGGCTGCCTCGTTTTCTTCTTCCAGAAGGCCGAGTTACTCCACCGTAGGATGTTTAGGAATGAAGTAGTTGTGGTGATTTGTTGAAGAATTGATGAAATTTGGTGTTTCTTCGATGTTTTCAGGGCCGCTGAGTTGACTCAGCCATGGCTGAGTTCGATTTTGTTACCATTCGAATGCTATTAGTTGGCATTCAAATGGTTAGAACCAAATTAAACATGAAGGGTTTGCATTTGAACACTGTTTTAGAGGTTCAAATGGTGTGAACCATACCTGAGTTGTTACTGTTTGAAAGCTATTAGTTGGCGTTTGAACGGGTAGAACCAAATTAAACACGAAAGCTCTGCATTCGAACACTGTTGTAGACATTCGAATGGTGTGAACCATACACGAGTTGTTGCCGTTCGAACTGTTAACACTACTGTAGTTTGAATGGTACCAACCAAAAAAGTTTGTCACTTTATATTATAATTATCAAATTTATTAAATATTAAATGACTAATAAGTAATATTAAATAATTAATTTATTTTTATCACATTTTGTTGTTCTATCAATCTTCATGTTAATGAACAATATATTGTAATTAAATTCATATAGAAATTTATATCATTTTTTTAAATATGAAATTAATATTAAATTAGTAATAATTGATTTATAATTAATATTAACTAAAGAATTTATTTTTATCATATTTTATTGTTCTATCAATTAATTTATTAAATTGCTATTAGTATATAATTTTGTGAATTTTTATTTAGAAAATGCTACGCCCACCGCTTCCTCGTCCCACTTGATGTGGCATGCCCCCGTGGCGTTAATTTAATATTAAAAAAAATTGAATCACTCGGCTTCATTTCATTTTGTTCTTCTCTCCTGAAACAAACCCTAGCTCCTCTCCACTTTGTAGTATTTTGGACTACCCTGGGCGAACCTCAGCCTCCCGAATCTTCCTTTTTGGCTCATAAAAGTTTTTTGAATCAATCGGCTTTTCTTCTTCTCTCCTGAGCTTCGAATCGGGTAGCATTTTCCCATGCCATTTTTGAAGCAGTTGGCTAATCTTTCCACTTCGTAGCATTTATTCTCTCCTCCCTTTTTAATTTTATGCCAACTGAAGCATTTCTTCTCTCCTAACAAATTTCTCCACTTCGTAGCATTTTCCCCTGCCATTTTTGAGCAGTTAGCTTTTGAATCTTCCTTCCCTTGCCCTGGATGAACCTCAGCCTCTGCTTCGAATCGGGTAGCTTCATTTCTTTTTGTTCTTCTCTCTCGGAAAAAAAAGAAAAAAAAAAAAAACCCCTAACTCCACTCTCCACTTCGTAGCATTTTCCCCTGCCATGGGTGAACCTCAACTTGTAAAGGTATTTATCTGCAATTCTGAATAATCCATGGGAAAGAAAAACGTACTTTTGTTTGTACCTCTCTTGCATCATGCATGTGGTCCTCTTATATATGATCTGTGCATGCTTGCATTGTTTGTTTGTTTACTTTTCGGATAACTGGAAGAATACGTGTGAAAATAGGAAATACTATTTTGAGAAATATTACTTTTATTCATTCTTGATTTTATCGATTCTACTATTATTTGGGTGAAAAGGCTAGCTTTTTAAGCATTTAATGAATGATGTCTTTAATGGACACAAGTGTTTGTTATGGGCATTATTAAGATGCACATCTCATCTGCGCCTTCTTCCATCCTTTGCATTTGCTCCGGGATTTTGTAATTTATTTATTTTTATTAATTTAGCTTTGTATTTTGGGATTTTGTAATGGTATTTTGCATACAAATGCCTGCTTTTTTGATGAGTATTGAGATGTTGAGCTCAGTCTTTCCCACTTATGGTTGTTAATAAATGTCTTAGTATGAGCACAAACTATTTGACTAAATGTCTCAGTTTTCCTTCTTCCAAAATGCTTGCATATCTCTTGGTCTTAATAAATCATGGGACACAATAATGATTCAGCTGCTTTTATGTTAGTGAAATGGAAGGTGTGCCTACATAGTGTGAAGTGGGGTGCAAGGATGCAACATGCTAGAGATTGACACTATCTAGTAAGATTTAAGTTGGCAATGTATCATCATTATTAAGAGTAATAGATGGGGAGGTTGTAATCTTAATTTTATTAGGAGGTCATAAATAAAAGCTTAGATTCTATTTATAAAACTTTTGTGGAAAACAGATTCCATTTTAACGTTTAATTGTTTCAAAATTGTTTAGTACTAGGTGTAAATAATTATCTATCTTGGTTATGTCATATTATGGAGCTATGATCCTAATTATCGGAAATTTTTTTTGCTTGAGATCTGAGACTTTATACTTCTTTTTTTACACCTGTCCATGGCTTGAAATCTTGTCAGAATACTTAATAATTAGGTGTGCCACTGAGGTGAAGAAAATGCTAAAGACCTTTTAAGTTGGTTTAGAAGCTTGCCTATTCACCAGCCAAGAAATTTGCAGAAATTGGGTGTGTGTGTGTGTACGGTACTGAGGAGTGTAAGTTCCTAGCTGAGCTTTGCCATTTAAACCTGTTATTTTTTATTTATTAGACTGAGGAACACGGCTACATCATATTTTGTGTATATATGCTATTTTTTTGGCAAATATTCTATATCTTGTTTAGACTATGGTTGAATTACATTATTCTTCACTCTCATGTATAAGAGAATACATGCATTCTTATCATGTCGGTTTTCTTAGCCTTTTTGTTGAGGCACCGGAAAAAAAGTTGGTTTTCTTAGCCTTTCTTGTTGCTTTCGGCTTAGCCATTCTTTCTATTACAATTGGGTTAAGTCCTACAGCAAGGTTGCTTTATGCATGCTGTATTGTTGTCTCCTTGAGTGAGGGAAGTGAGTGTTGTGCATTCGTTGATAAAATGGAATTGAGTGTTTAGTTGTCATTTGTAATAGAAACTTGTTTAATTATGATGAATGAGTGCCATTGTTCATGAAAGGTTGGAAGAGTCGGTATGCAATCCTTGCATCTTCAATAATTAAGTTGGGTTGCGAAGCCGAGCGTGGCTATGATTAAACATTTGGTAATCTATAAATAGAGGCTATCAATATTGACACAATGTCGGAGGCATGTATTAGCACTAACAATATTGCACGCTCAAGAAACTCGTCAAAATGAATACTCAAGAAACTCATCAAAATGAATACCCAATATGCTTTTGTGATATTAAAGCATGTCGACGAAATGCCCATACGGAGGATAATGAGGGGCGCTGATTTTTCAGCTGCCAAAATTTTGAGGTATATTATTTAACGCTTGTTTGCTAAGAAGTTATTAAGAATCTTTGTTTGCTAACATGTGTTGGTTGATTTTGCAAGTTGGGAATTCCTGCCATTTTTTTGTTTTGCTTGTATGACCCAGAAATACCACCGTATGGCAAGAAGAGAATCAACTGTTTAAAAACTGAAATTCAAAATATACAACTAGCAATGGATATCCAAACAACTCGATATTGACTAGAAATAGAGATTGAGAGGCGCAAGAGAAAGTTTAAGAGGGTCAGTGTACTTTTAGTAATTTCAATGTTGTGGGTAGATTGTTTAGGCATGCTTTTTGGGAAATTCTGAGAACAAGTGAATGTAATATATTTTAGTTTAACTTTCACGGGAGGACTGGTAAACTTGTAAGGAATGTTTATTGACGGCTTTCTATAGTCTATCCCAGTTTGTTATTTTTTTTTTTCTAAATTTGTTGTATGTGTTCTTAGTGTGGGATCACCATGGAAATTTGAAACTCTTGGAATCATGGCTGCTTGAATCGGGTCTTTGTGAGGGACTTTTACCAACCCTCAAGGTTTTGAGATAAAGCACGCAGGATGAAGCTTCTCTTCAAGTTTAAATTTTAATTTCACAACTTAGTTTAAATTTAATTTCACCACAACTAAAAAAGTACCCAAAAAAGGGTTGACCAAATTAAAAGGCAAAAAACAGGCCATCTATTTTGATTCAATACAGTGCATTAAGAGGAAGCTGCTTAACAGTTTCAGTTTCTATGGGAGATCACTCATAACTCAGTTTGCTTCACTCTTCAATCTTTTGATGTTATAACAAGGAACCCCAATGCACCCATAAGGGGGGCATCCAAATGGGGACACCCAAACAAACAGGAAATATATCATAATGTAGCCCCTCCATTCATTTAATCAACTATAAAAATGTAGTTTCATTACAAAATGTGGAGGAACCTAAAAAATGGAGTAAATATACAATTGGTCCCTCCCAAAAAACTATAGCTTCATCACAAAATATCTTGTAACTCCAAAAATGGAGCAAATATACCATTGGACCCTCCCCTCATTAATCAACCAAAAAAATGAAAGAAAGGGATCATATATATACCAGCTATCTTCCAAAATATACAAGGTCTTCCAATCACCAAAAGTGGCATCATTTATGAATAATTTCTTGGATCATTATCCTGAGAGATGCAATCTTCTCCATTGCGCCTAAATGAACAAAAAGTAACTACTATCATCTAAAAAACTATTATAAAACTAAATATAATATTTCATGTTCATTCCAACTATAGGTTCTTCAATAGTTTCATCACATTCAATCTCCNAAAGAAGAACCATTAAATTGATCTCTCCTGCTTCTCTAAAGAAATCCCAACGTAAAGAAAATAAAACTGAAAATAAAATGAGGCTGAGAAAACAAAGAAAATAAAATAAAAACAACAACTGTCCAACCTACGATATGAACGAAAAATAAATAAATTAAAACTCTACTTTACTGCACCTTCATCTAAACGAAAGCAAGAAGAAAAAAATAAGCTGCTTCTCCAAACGAGAAGAAAATAAATAAAATTCAAGACTACTCTACTGCTATAAAAAAATAAAGAAACTCCGTCTAAAACTGAAAAAGAAAGAAAGGAAAAAAAAATTATTTTACTACCTCTAGCTAAACAGAAAAATAAGAAAACTCTAGTTGCCGAATGAAATAAAATGAAATTGAAACTCAAACTGAAAATTTGCCTCCGTATACTATGTAGAGAAAAAAAAATTTGATCCGAAGTGTTCTCTCTTTTTTTTTTCTGCTACGTAAACAATTAAATACATGGAAAAAAATTTTCTTCCATCCGGTCTGAAAACAAAAATAGAAAATAAAACTAACTATACGTATATTGCAGAAAATTAAACTGAAACTGAAAGCTAAAAAAAAAAACTGCCTCCTTTATCAAGTCTGAAATGTAAACACTAGAAATGAAGATTTCAATCAAACAAAATGAAATGCTGACTACTTCCGAAAAACCAACGTAAGAAAGGCATGAAAGAAAAAAAAACTGAACTGACTCTTCTCCTTCCTACGTAAACCGAAGAAAAACAAGAAATAAACTGAAAACAAAACAAATGCTTCTGCTCTATGTAAACTGCAGAAAAAAAAAATCCGTCTAAAACTAAAAACTCCTCCCAAAGAAAAGAAAACAAGTCTGAAATGAAAACAGAATAAAAACCAGCCTTACGTAAACTTAAATCTGAAATGAAAACAGAAAAAACAATTTCTGCTGCAACGTTCAAGTGCAGAATAAAATCTGTGTGTGTTCTCCTCTAAGCTTCCAGCCCCTCAGTATTTATAAGTCAGCTTGTGTTTTGCTGCCCTCTCATTTTCTGTCCGTGATTTATGCATGTTTTCGGTGCATGAATTCCAGCTTTGATTGTTTATTCTGCAGGTGCAAGTTGCTGCCTTCGGTGGATTCTTTTTCTGCATTATTTTTTTCTGCATTGATTTTCTGCTGCTGCATCATTTTTCTGCATTGATTTTCTGCTGCTGCATCATTTTTCTGCATTGATTTTCTGCTGCTGCATCATTTTTCTGCATTGCTGTCCGAGTGATGCATCTCCCGTGGGCCCAAGTGTTTCCTCTCCTCTGCATATGCATGTGTGTTGAGCTGTTGCCTTGCATGTGTGTTGAGCTGCATGTGACGTGAATGACTTTGTTTTCCTGCATGTGTGGCTGTCGTGAGTTGCTGTCTTGACTTTCTATTTCTGTGCTTTATATTTTCCTGCTTGTTGTGTATTTTTCTGCAGGTGGTAGTTGCTGCTTTCGGTGCATGCTGGTTTTGTTTTATCTGCTGCAAGTGTTGAGCTTGACTTCCGTGAGCTGCTGCTGCCGTGATTTGCTGCTGCCATTAGGTGAGTGATGCCCGATTGGTTCATGTGTGCTTAAGTTGCCGTGTATGATCTGCATGTGTGTGGGCTCCATACAGCACAGTGTTGATGAACCCATATCCCAGCAATACCATAGCAATCGTTTATAGGACCCAGGAGCCGGCCAAGCCAGCCAGGTTCATCGCCAAAACCATCCCATAAGTCATAGTTGGGTTCCTCTGAACCTGAAGTGCCACTATATGCCTCATTTTCACTGTCACCGGCATCTTGGATTAACCTCTTTGGTGGTTTACCATCAGTCCCTCCATCTTCAGCTTGGTGTGCCGAAATTCCAACATCGTTTGGATTTTCTCCTTCCTCCCCACACTCTGATCGTTCCACTTGCTTATCACCAAGCTCCACAGTTTCCACATTATCATTGCCAACACAACCCTCCTCTGTCAGACAAAATCAAGGAAGAAGCAAGCTGCTCTCTTCCTTTCCGATAAGTTAACCCAGCAGCCGTGGCTCCATGATTTTCATTCCGACAATTCTTTCAACATTTTCGGCTGCCCAAATCTACTGCTTTGAAAAACTCATATAGCATGCGCCGTGGCTCAGAATCGGATCTCCTTTTTACGTCCAACTAGCCCACCGAAAGCACCCCCAGACAACGCGTGAAACTGCTTCTTGACTTTACGTAAAAGTTTCACCGTTTGATCTCGTGAATTTTATTTAAGCTGAAAATAAAGAAATAAAAATACATTCGAAATAAATTAAAAAGAAAATAGATTATTTAAAAAAATATTATATATGTGAGGAAGTATTGTCCAATTAAATCATAGTTATAAAATTAAGCATAAACATGATATTAATCAATTAAAAATCATAACTCGAATTTATGCTTATTAACTATTTTTCCATCTAAAACCAATAACTAATGTCACGAAGCAATTGAAATACATTGGTTTTAAATAGCTAAAATATGCAATATTTCAGCTCAATCAGACTGCAGTGTGCGGTGGAGGTCTGACGGAGGAATGCGACCCTAGGGAATGCGACCCTGAGATACGCGACGTGTTGGGTGGTGCAGGCACTAGCTTGGCACATACGACACCATCGCGGAGGTAGCATCTCGTGCGTACAACGCAACGGTAAGGTAGCTGAGAGGAAATGTGAGGATATGTTCGACTTCTGAAGACTGAAGAGGAAAAAGGGGGGGTGAGACATTGGACAGGAGACGAGTTTTGCCTTTTATTTTTATTTTTTTTTCAATTACAAAAACACGTGGCATGCCACGTCAAGCGGTAAGACAAATCGGGAAGCTACAACGGTAACTATAGCATTACCCTTTTTATTTATTATATTTTATCACTAATGTTGCATATATATTTTTTAAATTTCAGGTTGAGAATGTCTTCTAGAGGATATAAGCGTACCAGACCAGGTGAGACTTCCATGCAAATAGGCAGAGAGAGGAAAGTCTACTCGAGCAGCAGGTCAAGATTTCAGATTTCCTGACTCTTTTATGGGAGGGTCATTCCCTACCATCAATATTCAGTGATTGTGGTTGGGCACCAATCTTATATCAGAGGGAAGAAGCTTTTGAGCTTGTGTCTTAAATTGACATTGTCGCTGAGTTGTATCAATAGCTCGGTGGTACCAACCCAGATTACAAAGGGCATTCAAGATCTCTATCTGTGGAGCTCCAGTTATATTTTAGCAGATGTACTCGCTGAATTTATCAGTATTCCTAGGCTACGCGATGCATATCCGAATGTGGTGCCTAGAGAGTCTCCACCTTCGGGTAATGGGTAGACGCTTGAGGAAGCAGTTAGTTTATACAGCCCTCGCCGATCATGAGGTGAAGGACTTGGTTGTCAGTCCAGATGCTCCTATGTATGATGGGATGAAAAGCATCAAGTAGACAGATCTATCTCCTTTCTTCAAAATCATGAATTTGGTCATTGTTAATAATATTGACCCGCGGCAGAACAAGACAGAGGTTGGCATGGATCAGGCGAAGTTTATGATATGCCACTCTCGTGGCGTTCTTATCGCCTAGTGGGGAATATATTCAATAAGATTCGATCAGAGTCTCGATACATTACGACATATATATTGCCATTCGAGATTTGATCACCTGATTTCTGCTATTTGCTGGGGTCCTGCCTGATATTGCAGAGCATAAACAGGAGTCGATGGGACTGATCAACAGCACCACCTTTTCATGAAGCATGGGGCAGTCAAGACTTTGTCTTCGTGGACCTGTTCTAGACCCCGTTGATCCTCAAAGAGATGCACAGTTGAAAGATCGTGGAGTACCGGTTGGTGAGACATTCACGCAGGCCGAGGCATCATGCACAACTACTCATGGGGAGATGGCCGATATAGTGCGTGTAGTGATCAGCGGGCAGACATCAGTTGTGATCGATGTAGTGCATATGAAGGTCCGTACACAGATTACTGCTAGCATCTCTGACTAACGTACAGAGAGTAATGCTAGCATCTTTGAGTTACGTATAGAGATTGATGCCATGTCAATGACCTAAGTCATGTGACTAGTCGACTGACATAGATAGAGGAACGCTTAGCTGCAGTGGAGGATGTGTGCCGAGAATTAGGGTCTTAGTACTTTCTATCTTTTACTTACATTTTTTTAAAAAAATTTTGGAATGGACAATATTTGTGTTTTGTAAATTTGATTTAATTATGAATTAAATCCTTTTTGCCTTTTCTAAATTAGTTATTGATTTATATTATTCATATTATTTAATTGATAACTTTCTTATAAATTACTAGTTAATATAAGAATAATTCTGAATCACAAAAAAAAATAATAATAATAATTCTACCTATTATCTCTAGTACACACCACACACTTAACCCATTTTATTTTTTCATTTTTCCTATAACAAGTATATAGTGTATGAATGATAAGTGGAACAACTTAATTAGTTTAACAAGAATAAAATAAAATTAAAATTAAAAAGTAATTGTTTTTTTAAAATATGTATAGTAGGATTCCTCTAATCTTCATTCGAACACTTAATTTGAACACTAATTAATATACCATTCGAACGGTATAGTAATATGTTCCGTTCAAACGATAAGTCAATGTTCGGCCAAAATTTATTGACTTAACCCGCCAATTTCTCGAATGATCATAAATAATATATCTGTTCGGACATTATTTAGCATTAGCGTTTGAATGTTTTTATTTAATGTTCGAACGCTAACTCAATGTCCTACTAAATTTTTTCACATGACGCGCCAAATTGTTGTTCAAACAAATGTAATTTCCGTTCGAATGTTTATTTCACTATGTTCGAACATTAATAGTTGGCGTTCGAATTGTTTTCTTATTAGGAACAAAATTTTTTGTCCCCAAAAATACCATTCGAATGTGCACCTTCCATCATTTTTTTGGAACAAAATTTGAAATTCGTCCATACATCTCATTTTTTAGGACGACTTTCATTTCATTCCAATCAATAATCATCCCAATAGCTCTTTTTTGTTGTAGTGATGGCACTTGCGCACTCCACTATTGTATGTAACATTACACTTTGTCAATATTATGTCTAAGAACTTTCTAGCAATCATAAAATTTTCTTAGATAGGGACTGGCCATCAGTGAAGCAAATGGATCAGTTAATGGTCAACTAACTGGTAATACAAATGGTTTCATGTGATATATTCAACAACATATTAGAGATATATAAAATGACTAACATTAAATAATTATCTTACAAGAGAGTTTACAAATTAAGGTAAAGCACATACGAGAAACACACATATATACATATATGCACACTGTACACATAAAAACCAACATTTCTAGGTGCTAATTAATAAAGATCAAACTCATGAAGCCTTTGATCATAATTTGGTCAAATTTCATACTGAGAAATTTCAAGACATGCCATTCTTTCCCTAGCTAGCTTCCGTACTTGACAAGCCTATTCTGTGACCGGAATACAAAGTAGGATGCTGAGCATATAATAAACAAAAGTTCATAATATAGCCTAACATAGTAAATAAATGGCCGGTAAACAAGGAGGCACGTCCCACCAATTAAATCGATCAAAACACTTGTTAATGAGTTTAAAGACCAAAAAACAAGCTGTAATGAAGGCTATTAGCATGCCTGCTAATGAGATTGAAAGCATAGCTACTCCCAACAACAAGCTATTAGGTAATGATAAGAATTAATCCTTTTTCAAGTAGAAAATTGACAAGAAAACTAATATTGAAGTCGAAGAGAATAACATTGCTACTATATCTGATACGAAGAATGCCATAAACCAGTTGCATTCTAGAAAGCTAGGAATGCCTGTTTCTTGATTATTGCCACCTGGTACTGTGAAGGCAGCTGGAAAAGCCACAGTGACAATCAGTGTTGCCACCAGCATGCAAGTGTTTGCCGTCATCTTCATCCATTTTCACCATTCTTCTGTAGTTCTTCATGGGTCCTCACAAATATATCCATAGGTGTTTCTCCTTTTTCATTCGGTTGGTTCACATATGACTTCAGCACGATATTTTTTATCTCCTGCACGCAATAACCAATTACTCGTAAATTAAAAACTATTGAAAGGGGAGACCATGCATGCAATACGTGTGCAACAAGAAGAAAAGAATTAGTTGATATGATATTTAAGACCCATATGTACATACCTGAAACCACAACAACTCTCGTTGCATTTGAAAGGCTGCACCTAATACGATATTTAGTCGATCGGAAGAAGGTAATTCTCCAGCTAAGTGTAGCATGTTGTTTCCCCCTTCAGCATTATAGGTTGCAAGGATGCCCTTCAAACCACCTATCTCATATATTAAATTAAAAACTCGCTCTTGTCGATATTTAATAGCAACGTGAAATAAAGTTCCATATTCTTCTTGGTCAACTTGCCATATGAGATTGGGATAAGTGTGTACAAGTATAATTAGAAATTCAACATTCCCTACTTTTGCAGCTTCAACAACTAGTTGCTTATGATGTTGAAGCATATGATCATGAGTTGAGAAAAAACTGTTGTCTCGAAGTAGCTCTCTCCAAAGGCGGTCAACCAATTGATGGGCTAATGCTTGCATCATAGCTTTATTGCAGAATCGACCCTTGAAGACTAGTTATTAGGATTAAGAGAAGATCGTTAATTTGGTTAAAAAGAAATTTTAATTCTATATATATATACGCCAAAATAATGAATTAAATGATTAAATTCACATTCCCATGAGTTAATTATATATGCTCGATTAATTGGCATTCTGTGTCAAATTTTTCATGCGATTATAGACATGATCTAATATATATATATACTGGGTCTGTTGGAGTCTTGAGCCTAATTGGATTTGTGAGCTGGAAAAGGTGTAGACAGATTATTAGCTCAATTGTTGCTTGACTTGGTGCTAGAGTGAAGCTCAAGCAGTCAGTTGGCTTGAGGTGCACTTGAAAATTGCCTTGAACAAAGCTTGGACATAAAGTTAGCTCGAGGTATGCTCGATGGAGAGTTAGAGCGAAGGTCAGACAGAGTTTGCTTGAGGCTCACTTGACTGTCCGCTCGAGCCAATGTTGGATTGTCTGTTCGCTAGTGGTGTACGCAACATTTGTTCAAGCAAATAACCCAATTTTGCCACATTGGGGTTTCTTGTCACCATTTGTTAAATATATATATATTTATTATGTTTTGGAATATAAATGTATTAGATTGAACTAAGAGGAATAGAAACTGTGTAGAGCAATCTTGTGAGAGAGAAGAAAGCCCTAGGGAGAGAGAGAGTTGAGATTTTGTGAGAAAGGGAAGTTCTTGTAACTCACTGTGTGTTTGTAATCTCCTCTAGAATAAAATCCCCTGTAGCATTGTAGACGAGGGCATGTTGTAGAATCATGTTAAATACTGTGTGTCGTGTGTGTGCTTGGTTCTTGTTTTTCCGCCTTTATTTCATTGTTTGTCTCGATATCATTGTGTGTGGGTGTTGTTGTGGTTGCTCTGGTGGTTTTCCATAACAACTGATATAAGAGCCCAAGGTTCTAGAGTTTGGGGCTAAATGATGTCCGAAGAAGACGTGAAGGTTGGAACTGAGAGGTTCGATGGTACATATTTTGATTACTGAAGAATGTAGATCGGGGATTATCTCTATGGGAAGAGGCTCCATCTTCCTCTGTATGGAAAGAAGCTGGAAAGCATGGTCGATGACAAGTGGAATCTGTTGGATCAACAGGTTTTGGGGGTTATTTGGCTCACCCTATCTAAATCCGTTGTGCATGAAGGAGAGAACCACAATGGATCTTATAGCTGCTTCATCAAGCATGTATAAAAAGCCGTCTGTGAATAATAAGGTGCATCTGATGAAGAAATTGTTCAATTGGAAGACGTTAGAAGTTATGTTTGTTTCCCAACACTTGAATGAATTCAACACTATCACAAATCAATTGTCGTCGATCGAGATTGAGTTTGACGATTGATTGAGCTATAATATTGTGATTATTTTGCACTTAAATTCAAGTCAATCACACTTTTCTTACTAGTAATTGAATGGGTTTGGCCTCAATAAATAAATTCTAACTCAATTGATAACAACCTAATTTTATGGTCTTAATCTCTAATTTATTACATGAAATTGAGGAAGTTAATCGTTGTGCACATGTGTAGGTGAGCCGTGCAAAAATTTCCACACTGAAGACACACTTTTGACGAACTCATGTGACTGAAAATGCAGCAGAACAAAAGAACTCACGCCATTGCAAATTTAAAAGCATAGCAGGCTTGACAAATTCCAAAGCACTTCACACAAGCCTCCATGCTTATCTTCAAATTGCATGTAACCAATCACAAGGAAAAGCAACTTCAACTCACATGGAAAAGTGTTGTCTTCAAGTGCACATGCTTTGAAAAGCACTTCTACAAGCTCAACTTGCATCAAAAGCAAGCAAAAACAAGACTTATCTTTAGGACCCACCTTTACCTTTCTTTCCAAAAGGCATAACACGTAACTTTGTTGTAACTTCAAGTGGTCTTCCGTCAAATGAAAAGCAATGCCTCTCCCTTATCTTCAAGTGGACCCCACGGCCACCTGCATCACCAGATGAAGACTTCCACTATTATTCAATGGATTTAACTCCACCCTCACGAAAATTCTGCACAAAAAGCAAGCACATTCAAGCACTTGCGTCTCTCCTAAAGGCATAACACGCAGATCACAGAAATCACCTTGAAGACCACGACTTCCTATGTCAAAAGCAAAAATTAGTTCACGTCCAGCCGCATCCTTTTCACTAGATGGATACCAGTTCACGCGAGACGTTGCTGCAGCAGAGCTTCTTTCCCTTCTTGGACATACAGCTACTGCCAATAGGAAAGGCAACTCTTTTGTTACCTTAAGGATGGGAGAAAATGCAAGAGAGGGGGAGAAAAAATAGTCGGTTTTGGTTTTGTTTTGTTGGAGAATTTTGGAGACTCCAAAACCCATTTTTCCTTTTCATGTTTTCAGTTTTTACATTTTCCTTGCTTTGTGTTTGATTCAAGCTTTTATTTACGTTTCATCTACATTAATTTGTTCTCATTTTAGTTTATTTTCAGTTCAGCCGAACATTTCTAATAGCTATTATGTGGAATTCATTTCTGTTCGTATGTGTTTTTTTTTCTTTAACTTCCATTCATCTTCACGCCACTCTTGTTTCGTTCATGTTGGCTGCTTGGGACTGTTTGTATCTTTGCGTTAGATTATCTTCATTGGAGTTGATTAGTCTAAGTAATGTAATTTTTTCTGGTTTAGATTGAACTCTATTGGATGGAAAATAGTGACTTTTTGGTTGGCATACATGTTTGATAAAATGTCCCTTAGAATGTAAACTTCGTGAACTTCCTTTTATTGCTTGGAAACATTGGATTAGATGACGTTGATGAATGTGGTTTAGCTTCTTAAGTGAGGATAATCATAATTTAATCAATGCACGTTCACGAATCCATTTAATGTATGGAAGCGATTGAAGTAGCCTCAATATACATTAGAGCAAAAATTATTACATACTAGCTAGATATTTCCTACTCTCCACTTGTGTTAACACTTTAGTTTACTCATTTTTCTTGCATATTTTTAGAACTCATTCACCATCTCATGCAAAAAAGAAATGAGGGCATGTTTTTATAATGTCCAAAAAAAAAAAATCAATTCTCATTGTGAATATCATCGTAGATAGCCTTAACTAAAAATTTTATTTTAATTTCGATAGTGAATGAATTTGCATTTTAAACTAATCGTTCCTTGAGGAAATGACTTAGGGACTTCCCTGTTATTACTTGACAACTCTTATATTTGGGAGTAATTCTGAAATAATTTTTTAATTGAGTCAATGATGAGATTAGAGGTTGATTCTGTTAGCATCATTGCCTAATAGTTGGGAGGCCATGAGAATGGCGGTGAGTAATTCAGCCGGTAAGATGAAACTAAATTATGATGATGTATGGGACATGATCCTTTCTGAGCAGGTATGCAGAAAAGACTCAGGGAGTTTTCTTGTATTGGTTTGGCCTTGAACGTTGACGATCAGAACTGGAAACCTATCAGGTCTAAGAACAGGGGTAGGAGCAAGTTGAGATATGGGCAGTAGATCACTTTGCTAGAGTTGCGGCAAGCCGGGCCACATCAAGAGACACTGTTGGAATTAGGAAAAGTACTAAGGTTGACTCTGTGAATGCGGTGACTGATGAAATATAGGACGATCTATTTCTTGCAGTGCACAGTCCGGTTGAGGATTGGGTAATGGATTCAAGAGTTTCATTCCATAGCACCTCATATCAAGAGATCATGCAGAACTATGTTACTAGTGATTTTGAAAAGATGTACATGATTGACGGAAAGGCACTGGATGTAGTGGGAGTAGGAGATGTGCACATCACACTTTCAAATTGGAGAGTGTGGACTTTGTAACAAGTCAGACACGTTCTAGATATGAAGAAAAGCCTGATCTCTGTGGGATAGCTTGACGACAGCAGTCATAAAGTAGTGTTTTCTAAAGGAGCGTGGAAGGTCATGAAATATGCACTGGTCTTGGTGCATTGTTAGAAGACTAACACTTTGTTTTTGACATCATGATCCAGGGATGAGAAGGTAAATGCAAAGTTGTAGCAGAGCAGGCTTGGGCTTGCGAACAAGGTGGAGAAACAAAACGGAGTCAGGATATCTACAACTATAGTTGATGCTCATACATAGGGGTGTAAAAAAAAAACCGATAAACCGGTAAACCGGACAGGACCGGACCAAACCGGTGGCATCGGTCCGGTTCCAAGGTTGGTTCGGTCCGGTACCGGTTTTAGTTTTCTTAAAACCGGTCAAAATCGGTCCGGTTTCAATTTTTCTTTTTCTAAAACCGGACCGGACCGATTTATATATATATATATATTAATTTTTTATATTGTATATAATATTTATATATAATATATAACTATATATAAAATAGTTTTGTATTATATGATAAATTACTAATTAATATAGCATTAAATTTTAAAATCTTATATCATTTTGCTTATTGTATTAATAGTTATACTAATATTATATAGTGCATATTAATAGTTATACTAATACTATATCACTATATATTATAATATACTATAATATATCATTATAGTCTATAATACAATTATAATATATATTATAATATACTACAATATATTATCACTATAGTATTATATACTATAATATACTATATTATATATATTATATAATATATAATTTAGTACATTAAAACCGGTAAAATCGGAGTACCGGTTTAGTAGGGTAACCGGTGCATAATCGGTTTTGAAGAATACAAAACAGGTACATACCGGTTTGGTCCTAAATTTTGTCTAAAACAGGACCGAACCGGACCGATTACATCCCTACTCATAGAGCTGCCATGATGGCCAAACGTCCATAGTGGTCACCTACCTTGAACTATGTCATGCTAACAGAAGATGGTGAACCACACTACAAAAGCAAAATCTTGTGAGACAGGACATCGTGCAAGTGGTAGTTAGCTGAGAGAAGCTGATTGGACTTCCAAGAAGGAAGTGGAGACTGCACAAGAGATGGGCAAGTTGACTGAAGACTGAAGGAGGAGGTGGGATCAGGCGGCCACATCATAGAAGGGGATGTCAACTACAGGTTCTCTGATGTTTGCTAGGGTAAGTTCGAGACTTGTATTCTCTGCGTAGTGAGAGTTGTGAGTTGTCTAGTAGATGTGCTAATTGAGGGCGATGTACATGAGAGACTGAAGTTGGGTTTGACTTCAGTGCATCTTCTAGGTTGAAGATGGGAGCTATGAGCTACAAAGGTGATAGGGCTTGTACTGGAGATGATGGCTAGCTTGTGGAAAATCTGTGTCCAAGTGGGAGATTGTTGGTTATGGAGCTTGATTTGTTTTGTGAGCTGGAAAAGGTGTAGATAGATTGTTTACTCGACTGTCGCTCGACTTGGCACTCGGACAAAACTCAGGCATTGAGTTCGCTCTCATTTGACAATTTACTCTAAACAATGTTGGATTGGTTGTTCACTCGCAGTGCGCTTGACACCCGCTCTAGCGAATAACCCAATTTTGTTGCATTAATAGGGTACATTTCCTGACACCGTTTGTTATATATATGTTATGTTTTGGAATAGAAATGGTGTAGAGCAATCTTGTGAGAGAGAAAAAAAAAGCCCTAGAGAGAAAGAGTTAAGATTGTGTGAGTAGAGGTAAACTTTTGTAACTCACTGCGTGTTTGTAATCTTGTATGGAATAAAATCTCATGCAACTCTGTGGATGTAGGCACATTGCCGAACCACGCTTAATACTGTGTATTGTGTGTGTGCTTAATTCTTGTATTTTTGTATTTATTTTACCATCTGTCTCGATATCGTTATGTGTGGGTGTGGTTGCTCTGGTATTTTTCTACAACAATGTCGTGACTTAATTCATTGCAATTAGCAGTATTTTAGCTCTTGATAATTGAGTATAAATATTTGAAAACTTAGCAATTAACAATTTACTTTAATTAGGTGATTATTTCGACATGTTAGATCTCAAATTATTTGCTATTTCTCAAATAGCAAATCGCACTGATCAAAAGAAGAATTAATACTAAAAAGATCTATACATTTAACATTTAGTAATTAAAGAATTAATATATATATATTTATATAATGGCCTCCTATATATCTACTTCCCAAAATCGCCACGTGGGGTATAAAACTATGCGCGAACAACAAAATATGAGATAACTTCCTAACGGCAGCCGCGGTAGCCTACCATAACGTAGAATTAGGCACATGACCTCTCTATGCATGATGAACAAAAAAATATGAGCAAGATGAACCGTCAGTAGGTGAAGCACAAGCAGCCCTACTACGAACCGTCAAGCAATTAAGCTCAAGCTAGCAAAGGGGATGGACTAGAGGATTTCAGTTTTTTGACAATAGACTACTAGAGGATTAGCCCTTAATCAAGAATATTAATGCCGCTAGATTAAAAGGAGTTGCATCTTGGTTAATTAGCTCAAAAAGTTCACAGAAGAGGGCCAATTTTTCTGCGCACAAGCGGCACAAGTACGTGCCTCGCGGCCAATTGGACCGCTTCCTTGGACATCACAAGGAGCGCCATTCCCATGAGATCACTCCCCATCATAACTACACCCCCTCTCTTTGACCCCCTGACTTACTTAATTTTATGTGTTCCCCTTTCTCCATAAAAAAAGTGAAGAGAAAAGGCTAGCTTCTACCCAAAAAATCTGATATGCTCTTGCGTCCATGTATACAAAGTACAAAGTATCAGAATTGTTATAAGGCATTTCAAATACAAATTAAATAGCTAATTATCTAATCAATATCTAAGATCATGAAGCAAGACTGCTTTATCATTCCAATTACCAAGGTGACTTGATATAACTTTTCATCAAATTGTTATAATATTTGTAACAAAACAACTGGCGTGACACTTAGGATAAAGACTTAAAGTGTCAACTTAGTAAGCTAAACTGTTAAAAAAAAGGTGCTTCTTTACACATTTAAGGCCAGACATTTGGTAAATTTATAGATCGACGTGTTTAATAAAGAAATTCCTCCAGTCCAGTTATAAATATACACAATATGCATACTTTCATATATACATACATATATTTAGGTTAATAGTTTGGGTTGGAAGTAAACTAAACGGAGTTTTAAGTATCTTTCCCACACTGATGGCTGCCTTTTGCTGCCAATTTCCGAAGGTTTTCGGGCCAACATTTTCAATGGATTCCAAAGAAGTTCATTCTCTCCAGGTTCTAATGTCTTTAGAGTATCCAGAATTTTGTTTGCCGTATCTGTTCATAAAAACGAAGACAATTATCATTGTTATTTAGTCTATTTTAAGTTAACTACCATTTAATAATTGGTTAATATATGAAGTTATTTGTAAAAATGTGTCATATTACAATATTAATAGCATTATTCATAATTAATTGTCTCAAACTGATTATCACAAGTATTGGTGCGTAGGATAGACGACATACCATACAAATCATTGGAAATAGTAGCGTTAAGGAGCTCAATGCGATCCGCAGAAGCCAAGTCTTCAAGAGGAGTCACAGAGTATAAATACGATACCATGTCTTTATTTCCAGTCTCTATTTCTGCGTAAAGTGGTGAAAGGCGGATGGAATCCTTGGGGAATATCGATGGCAGATTGTTGTTCTCTTTCACCTGTCAACGAGGAATATTAGGCACCGTATGAAGAGAATTATGGAGGAATGTTAGGCACTATTTGTTGTATATAATTGACTTTCCATGTATAGTATTTGTGGCATAGTTTATATAATAAAGGAAAATCTCAAGGCCAAGGTATCCGGCCATTCACACAGAGTTTTATCTTATTTTTGACATGGTATCAGAGCTGTGTAATTTTTTTTTCTACGTTTTTCTATTCTCGGCACTTTCTGGTTAGTTTCTCGGATTTAGTTTTCTGGGTTGGTGCTGTCGGCACTTTCTGTTCCCGGTGGGATCACTTTCGGCAGCTTCTGTTCACGTTTCGGCATCTCAAAATTTCTGGTGTTCGGCAATTTTTGGTGGTCTGTCGGCACTCGATTCCCTCCTCCTCAACCTTCGCCTTTTTTAGCTTCTTATTTTTTTATTCTTCTCCGAATCCTCGGCCTTCCAATTCACAGGATCAAATAGCTCCGAGCTCGTCTCGCTCCTCTCTTCCGCCTCCTTGATCTCCAAAGTCTTTCGCTTCTTCTTCGTCTTCTTATCGGTAATAGGAGAATCAGCTTCTAGAGTTGCGTTTACTATTTCCATACTCTTCATCTTCTTGTTCTTCTTCTCCTTCTTGTCCTTTGGGGTATGGGAGAGAAGAGGATCAGCTAAGGCTAGTGAAGGCATGGCTTTCTAGTTTCGTAAAATAAAAAAAGGGTACGTGTGTGCACAGAGAAAGAGAGAGATAGAGAAAGAGTGGAGGTTCTTGATCTTCTCCTACTGCAGAAGGAGTTGCATAAAGCGGGAGAGGAAGAAGGGCAGGTTCTCGGCAAACCACACGAGACCTATCATCCTGTTGGCTTCGTGTTCTGCAGGCTCGGTAGGTTGTGTTATTTCTCTCGGTCTCCTCTCGATTTTTTTTTTTTCTCTCGGTCTCATTTCTCTTGGTCACAGTCGGTGCTTTGCAATCCAGATATATATTTTTTTTCCAGCAGCTTCACGTGAACTGTTAAGGTGCTGTGTTGTGTTAAGCTTCTGGTGCTGTGTTAATGTGGCTGTCGGAACAACTAATTTCGGCACATTTATTAATTTTTTTTGTCTTCACGTGTTGAGAGTTTTTTTTTTTTGGGCAGCTCAATTAAAATTTTTTTTTCTCCTTCACGTGGGTCTCTTTCTTCACGGGTTGGCTCTAATTTTTTTTCTATGGATTCTGCACCTGTATGTATCAAGTTTAAGGGCAACAATTATTCTACATGGGCGTTTCAGTTTGAACTCTTTCTTAAAGAAAAAGATCTTTGGGGTCATATTGATGGCACGAATGTCGCCATGCCCCCTGCTTCTGAAAAATCTCCGGATGACAAGTCTTCTCCGTCATGGGCTGTGCTTGATGCACGCATCATGTCTTGGCTTCTTGGTTCAATGGAGCCTCATATTGTCACAAACTTGCGACCTCATCGCTCCGCTCAATCTATGTGGGCTTACTTGAAGAGGGTTTATCATCATGATAATGATGCTTGTCGTTTTCAGTTAGAACATGCGATTGCCATGTTTCAACAGGGTAGTCTTTCTATCCAGGACTACTACTCGGCTTTTCTGACCATTTGGCATGAATATGCTGATTTGGTTATAGCGGATGTTCCTGATGCCGCTCTTTACACTATTTAGACTCTTCATGCGACTAGCCGCCGTGATCAGTTTCTTATGCAGCTACGTTCGGAATATGAATCTATTCGCTCCTCTTTACTGAACAGATCTCCTGTTCCCTCTCTTGATATTTGTTTTGGAGAGTTACTTCGTGAAGAACAACGTCTTAGTACTCAAGCTATTTTAGAACAATCTCATGGCAATTCTGGGATGACTACTGTAGCTTATGCTGCCCACGGACGAGGACCACCTATAAATTCTAAAAACTTGCAGTGTTTCTGCTGTAAGGAATATGGGCATATTGCTGCCAATTGTTCTAAGAAATTTTGCTCTTATTGCAAGAAGAAGGGTCACATTATCAAAGAGTGTCGTACTCGCCCTCAGCATCGTCCGGCCTAAGCATTTCAGACTTCGGTTACTATTCCTCTTGCAGCACATGGCTCTCCTTCCGATGCATCCTCTGATTCTGCACCTCCTGCAATGAACTACTGCACCCCCGACATGGTGCAACAGATGCTCATTTCGGCATTATCAGCAATGGGGTTCCAAGGTAACAATTCTACTAAACTCTGGTACATGGACTCGGGGGCCTCCAATCACATGACTAATAATCCCACTGCTTTATGCCATGTCCGGCCCTACACTGGTCAATCTGCTATTCAGACTGTCAATGGCAGCTCTTTGCCCATAGCTGCTGTCGGAGATGCCTCTTCGAAGCTCACTGATGTTTTTCTTGCTCCTCAGCTTTCTACGAATCTTATTTCTGTTGGCCAATTAGTTGATAATAATTGTACTGTTAATTTTTCTAGTGATGGTTGTGTTGTGCAGGACCAGGAAAGGGGGGAGCCGATCATGAAGGGACCTAAAGTGGGGCACTTGTTTCCACTATTTTTGTCTGTTCCCAATTTCTCTCCAGTTTCTTCTATTAAGGCTTTTGCTTGTAATAATGTTTCAGATCTTAGTATAGTATGGCATCGTCGTTTAGGTCATCTTCATACTCAAATCTTATCTCATGTATTGAACTCTGGTTTACTTGGTAAAAAAAATCGTTCTTCTTTATCTCTTGAATGTGATTCTTGCAAACTTGGTAAAAGCAAAACTCTTCCCTTCCCTTTGCATGCTAGTAGAGCATCTCACTACTTTGATCTTATCCATAGTGATGTTTGGGGACCTTCTCCTGTTCCTTCACATGAAAAGTTTAAATACTATGTGACTTTTATTGATGATCATAGCAGATTTACTTGGATTTACTTTCTTCGCTCTAAATCTGAGGTCTTTCGTATTTTTACTGAATTTTTAGCGTATGTTGACAATCAATTTTCTGCTTCTATTAAGACATTACGCACAGATTCCGGTGGTGAATATTTGTCTACTGAGTTTCAAACATTCTTGGCTTCTAAGGGTATTATCCATCAACGTTCATGTCCCTCTACTCCTCAACAAAATGGAGTAGCCGAACGCAAAAATCGTCATCTCCTAGATGTGGTACGTACTCTCTTGTTAGAATCTTCTGTTCCATCCATGTTTTGGGTCGAGGCTCTGAAAACAGCTACTTATTTGATTAATCGTTTGCCTTCTCAAGTCTTAAATATGGAGTCTCCCTATTTCCGCTTATTTGCTACACAACCTAGTTATGATAACCTTCGTACTTTTGGTTGTGTATGTTTTGTGCATTTGCCTCCTCATGAGCGACATAAATTATCTGCTCAATCTGTCCGCTGTGCTTTCTTGGGATATAATGTGTGTCAAAAGGGATTTGTGTGTTATGATCATACTTTACATCGTACACGGATTTCTAGAAATGTTATTTTCTTTGAAAATCAACATTTCTTTCCTGTGTCTTCTGTGTCATCCTCTTCTACTGTGATTCTCCCCTCCTTTGAACAGCCATTCTCAGATAGTCATCCCGTCAGTTCTCGCTTTAGACCAGGTTTTGTGTATACGAGACGCTCCCGCCCACAGTCTCTTCCGGTGGCTCCATCGATATCTGATCCTACCATGCTCCAGGACCAGTCAGTTGCAACACCTTCAGAGCACTTGGCACGTCGCTCTTCTCGAGTGTCAGTACCTCCGGATAGGTATGGATGGTTTGCTTCTGCCCTTACTGCTACATTATCTAATTTTGATATTCCCACATGCTACTCACATGCTGTCAAGCAAGATTGTTGGCGACAAGCTATGCAAGAAGAAATTGACGCTTTAGAGGCCAATCATACCTGGGATATTGAGCCATGTCCTCCTACCATTGTTCC
>QGSO01000572.1:146889-224457 GCA_011037825.1 Carya cathayensis
AACCTTTGAGGATGTGAAAGAAAGATAGAGAGAGAGACAATGAGGGAGTGTAAAGCCAAGGGAGGGAAGAGGGAGATAGTCATAGAGGGTAGACAAACTAATTGATGGGTTAATGTTTTGTTGATCTTGAACCCTTTGAAGCTGAGGACTGGGAGAAAAACATTTTGTTAAAAAGAAATATTAATTCTCTATGGTATATAGTATGGTCAGAATATAAACTAAATGATTAAATTCATATATCTTCATTGATTTAAGTTTTTGAGATACAATATTTTATTGAAAGTTTTTCTAAAAGAATAGAAAAGAGTAAAGATGAGGTAAGTATATATTATGTAAGCTGAGAAAAAAAAGAGAGTATATATTATGTAAAATCGTTTATGTTAAAAGAAAAGCTGTTATTGAGTAATTAGAATGGATTATATTTTGGGCTCAACGTACATATATGTTAGCATATAATTTAAATAATTAAATTAACATTTTTTCATCAGTTTAATCTTTTAGTATCCAAGTAGATGTCTTGGATTTGAAACTCGATTCTACACTTCACACTGTTTAATTAAGGAAACAAACGCCTTCCCTATATGTTAATAATCTATTAAGAGTATGATTAGGATACAATTTAAAACCACCCCATTTATTAAGAAAAGAGTAATGGTATTCATCATTTTAATTTTCATTATTTTCTCATTATTCCATAATGTGGCATTAGATGATTGGAGATTATTTATTATATTTTACTTATAAAACACTACAACAGATTGCATTTTTCCCGGCGATGATAAATCGCTGGGAAAAGCATGAAAATCCCCGCCATACATATATCCCGGCGATTTCTATGTCGTCGGATGTTCGCCGGTACTATTCAGCCAGTTCCTATATACTACGCGGAAACAAAAAATCGCCGCAAAAAATGGAGTCTATGGCAGCGATTTCTAAATCGCCGCAAAATAAATTCAAAAACGGAATCTCACTTGGCAGCGACAATTTACTCGCTGCTATTTTCTTTACCAGCGATTTTTTAATCGTTGCTAAATATATTTCCTGTTTAAAATTTCTTTCCCAGCGATTACAAAATCGCTGGTATATGATATGGCAGCGGTATTTTTAACGCTGGGAAAAGTTTTTTGAGCTCAAATTTCTTTCCCAGCGATTACAAAATCGCTGGTATATCATATGGCAGCGCTATTTTTAACGCTGGAAAAAGTTTTTTGTGCTCAAATTTCTTTCCCAGCGATTATAAAATCGCTGGTATATGATATGGCAGCGCTATTTTAACGTTGGGAAAGTCTTTTTCTTCTTGAAATTTCTTTCCCAGCGATTACAAAATCGCTGGTATAGGATATGGCAGCGGTATTGTTAACGCTGGGAAAAGTCCTTTTCTTTTGAAATTTCTTTCCCAGCGATTTTTTAATCGCTGCAATTTTGTTTTTGGTTGTATAATACTATTTGCCGCGCAAAAATACTTTTTGCGGCGACTTTTAGTCGCCGCAAATAGTATTTTAAAAAATTAAAAAAAATATTAAATCAACCTATATGGCTGTTTTATAGTGTTAATTCTTATATTTTATTAGTTTTGAAATATTTATTTTTCTTACTTAAATTTGAACTTTATCATGGCCTACTAAGGTCTCCATACTTAAAGACAAATATTAATAAAAGACAAAAAAATGAAACACATACGTAAAGGTAAAAGTTTAAATTTTCAGAAAATTTACAGGAAACTTACCCATAGGTCTTGTTCATTTTTCCCAGCTATAATCAATCATGTCTTTCATACTATTAACCACTTCTGATATCTACAAGCACGAGAATGATAATAAATTACAGAGTGATCAACATTGCACATAATTATCAATATATATAGTTCAAGAACTGCTCAGAAGCTATTATTTTTTATCCTCCAAAAAATGCACAGTTAAGCAGTTTAACCAGTGCTTACCATTGTGGTCTATATGACATAAAAGAACCTGTACCAATGAAGGATGGGTCCTAGGTACTAGAGCTTTTTCAGTGCTTACCATTGTGGTCTACTGGTTTTTTAATAAGTAGGCATATAATTGGAACCACAACTATCCATGATGGAGGCTGCATTGCAACTACAGAGAAAAGGAAGTTTAGAAGACTTGGCAGTGTTTTTCTTAGTGGCTTGGGGTGTTTGGTTTAGGAGGAATAAGATGGCTTAAGACAAAGAGAATATTGATCTGAGAAAAGCCATCAAGCATGCATTGTCATTACAGAGGATTTTTGCAGTGTGAAAGGACCGACCTGCTATGAAAGCCAAAGACTACTTCAGTTGGCAATCTAACAGATATATATATATATATATATAACAGACCCAGGAAGAGAAAACCTTAAATTTAATACCATCTGATTATAACTTTGCACAGTGCATATTGCAGCTTGTTTAAGGAGAACTTTACATCTAGAAATACTTCATTTCTTGGCAGCATGATAGATTAAAAACTATTTGAGCTTGTGATGGATATCTACAGATACTTTATTTTTTATAAGTACGATATCTATAGATACTCAAATTCTTTTTCCACTCAAAATGATATGAAAGAACTACAAAAGCTTTACCTTACGATGGAATGATTAGTTACAAAAAAGAAAAATAAGAAGAAAGGGACAGAGTGAGCTTTCTTAAAAAACCAAAAAAATATAGTAAAAAGGTAAAATATTGAAATAAAATTGAAACCAACAATTGCTTAACTAATGTTTCCAAGAATTGCTATAATAACATGGTTTCAATCATGAGATCAAAACCAAAATACCTGCATTCCAGACTTGAAATTATTTTTTGTCAACATAAGATTTTATACAAACATTGTATGATGAACATGATGATTCCAACTTCCAAGCAAATTAACCAAAATTGGAAAAGAAAACATCCCAGTACCCCCTTCCTACCTGGTCAATGTCAATCTTATATGTCTTCACGTGAGGGTATTTCTCACTCAACTCTTCAATGAGAGGAGATATGAACCTGCCTGCACAATAAGGATATCCCATCATTCAATTCAATGAAAGAGGAATTACAAAAAAAAAAAAAGAGAGCTAGGAATGCAATCAGATAATAAAGCACCTTTTAATTCACATTATTTACTAATCAACCTAAATAATTAGAAACTTACAAGGTCCACACCAGACTGTAGTGAAATAGAAAACTGCCGGCAAAGATTCATCTGCCACAAAAATTATAGCAAAAAATTGCATAAAATGTATCTGTGGGACATCATATACACATCCCAACTTGGTCAAAAAGGAAAATAAAAGAAAAGATACCAAGAAAAAAGAACATGTCATATTTTCTATTTCCAACCAAAATCGTTGCAAATCAGTAAACCACCATCAATTTTTTAATTTACATTATATGGCCATGGTTACATTATACATACACAAACACATGCCACTGCAATTTATAAAAAAAAATATGGAATAACAACAACTAAAATATTCTATGTATCCATCAATTTACTCTAGATAAAACCTGGTATGGGTTTGGCATGCACATATTTGATAGCATCCAACTACTTCAATCATATGGTATAAAACAATGAGAGCTACTACTAATGATAGCCTAAATTCAATAGCATGCATACTCTTGGTATAGGCTAGCATGTACACATCCCGTACAATTACAGAAATTAATTAGCTTAGCACAAAAACAGTCAATAATGGTTTGAGCATATCAGAAGCAGCAACATCATCTACACACCTCTTCCATTGATTCATTTCTTGCTTCTTAAGACATATATAAAGATCAAAATGACCAGGGCATAAAAGACACAATAAATCTAAGAACTAACAGGGAAGGTTTGAAAACAAGAAAATACACAAGCTATAGGCTGTCCTTCTAGTGCAGAAAAAATTCTGCAACTTCAACCCTTGATTCCTATTAAGTTTCAGCACCTTAGTTTGCTTTTATTTCATCTCTTCAACTCAGCCTCAATATGTGACATTAGTACTACCGAATGACCAGCTACAAAATCTTTGGCCAAAACCGGCTCTAAGTAGCTGAAACTGAGGGCATTAGCAACACACACAGCAACAGCAGAAAGTATGGTGGAGGAAATGATAATTTGGTTAAATATTTGGTTTTCTTTTGAAATTTTTTTAAAGAAAAGAAATATGGCCTTAATTTTGTAAGCATTCCCCTCCATTACTGGGATCTCTTCCTAACTAATTATTTTCTTTATACCACCAGATAACTATAAAATGCTTGACTTGAGATGGCACTAGTAGAGGATAAGAGGTATTGGCTGAAATAGCTTAGTCATGTACAGCAAAGACCAATGACAAAAGCCAAGAAATGATATCTTGTGCTCATGTACAGCTAATAACACCTGGGTAATGACTGACCTGTGATGACTGCATAATTTGGACAGAGATGTACTGTGACACAACCAGCAACACAGGCAAAACAAGATAGAAATGGAAGATCAGAAATGGAGGAAAATGAAAAATATATATCACTACTTAAGGTGTATATAATAGCAACATGGTTTCAGCAGAAAATTCGTAAGGATTGTATAAAACTCGATTCCTTTCAAATTCTTTAATGAAAAATAGTTCTTGAATAAGAGAGCAAGGTTTCATATTTGAAACTAAGACACTTACTACATAAGGGAAAAGCCAAGAGATGCCACTGCAATGGTGGTTGGACCAGCCAGAGAGGGTATCCAGAAGAAGCCTTCTGAAAGGAGTCCCTTTTAAGAGGCACAGGCAATCAATTAGGCATTAAGAAACAAAATATTTGAAGATTCATTGGTATATGGCCATTCTCAACTATATGGTATTAACTCATAAAAAATGTATTCATCTATTATTGTGAAACTAGCTACAATACATATTACAGATAAATAATGGCATGACAAGCAAACAGCAGGTTGATGGCATACACACTGTCTCCCTTGCAAGAAGTTCAGGATCTTCGAGGCCTCTTGATTGTTTATATAAATCAAGATCACAACACCGTAGTAGGGAAGCACCTACATGCTTAAATCCCTCTATGCACTGCAACATGATATTTTCTGCAAATCAAGATACTCCATACCTGTTTCAACGGGGGACAAGGAAATGAATTTATTCAAGTCACTCTACAAGAAACTTATTCTTTCTTTTCCATTTTTCTTGTTTCTTTTCTAGTATGTGGAGGCACATATATTTTTCACCCTACTACTTATAAAAAAATATATATATATATATTTTTCACCCTACTGATATTAGCATCAATTGTCTAGACTCAACTAGCCAATTTACATACATATTTATACTAAGAAGTTTAGAGATCTGTTTTCTTTTCTAACCCAAAAAGTAAGGAGGCACAACCAAGTTAGATACAAAGTGTACAAAGCAATGCCCTAACAAAAAACAGACTACTGGATCAGAATTCAAAGTTAGGAAAATTGCTTGATACTCGAAAAATAACTTTGAGTATCAAGCAATTTTCTTAACTTTGAATTTACAATGATCATTACTTCATATTTGAATATTCAAGATAATATTTCCAAATAAGCTTCCAGGAAAGACAAACCTGGTCAATCAGATCAGGGTTTGACATTCCCCAACCTTTCTTTCGATATGCTTCACGAACATCTTCACAGGAATTACAACATTCTTCATCTGACTGCAGTAACAGAAATAGGTGCAGGGGGGTGAACCCAAAAACATAACACAGAAAATATGCCTCATGGAAACAAATAACAAGCAACCCTCCATATCCAATTGCATTTTTACTCTGAAGCTAGTGATTTCAAACGTGCTTGAGTGTCCATAATCTAGACAAAAATAATAGAAAAGCGTACCAAAATACTGAATTAATAGGCAGGCATTCATCCACTAGTCCATATGGTGATATTCTCACAATGCACAAACAGCTTCCAACAATTTATGTTCAACAAGCTACATACAAGATACAACTTCCAACGTTGGAATTGGCTGAAGAGAAATTTTCCAAAAGCAAGATGAGAAGCGCAAGACTTAATGGGGATAGGTTGAAACTAGAAGGTATACATAGCTATCAAAAGGATAGAAACCACCAAGATATATATTATAGCTACGTATAGTCAGTATATAGTGAGAAGAGTTTCCAGCTTGATTACAAAGGAGAGAATAAATCAAGCTGACCAAGCCAATTCATTACAGCCATACAATCACATAGTTGAATAACATATAATCGAGCACCAAATAACAGTTGTAAAATAAAAACCAAGCAAGAGTTCATAACATTGTATTCGACACATCACGGGGTAGCTGAGTATGGTGGAGAAAGATGCATGGTTATGAACCTAGAATAGTTTAACTATTCTACTCCTTGAATTGATGCTGGGTTCTAAGTAATTAGTTTGGGTATTAACTAATTACTTAGAACCCATGTGCAGATGTGATATGTGCTTACTTTGATGCAATTAGTTGGGGTTTTAACTAATACTTAGAACCTATGTGCATCAAACTATATGTGCATAGTTTGATGACAAAGCCAACGAACGCTTTTGCTATGCAATTTTTTAGTAAGCCAGACACAGCAGATCAGTTTTGTGTCTGGCTGTTTGAACAGGTTGTTAATAGGCTTCGACTCGCCCATATTATCCTTCATAGTTGACTCCAAACAAATATCAAAGCAGCCATTAAAAGTAGGCCAAAAATTAAAGTTTAAATAATGTAAAAGTCTCTGGAATGAACATATTTGCAGTGGTAGACAGAAAGCTTGAACAAAAAATTGGCATGTCAAGAGATGTATATGTAAGAATATTTTGGAGGCAGATAATAAAAAAACATAAAGAGAAAAGGGGAAGAAACAAAGTTAGAAATAGAACAGGGAATCTAATTAATTATTGGGAGAAAGTATTGATGCTTCTAAAATATGGAGAGAGACATATTAATATTAAATCTGTGAATATTAAGATTATAACTTACACATACTATTTCTTCACAACCTATGTTGTTAGTGTAATCACAAAAAAAATGTGAAGATTGCAGCCCCAAGTTTCCAATCTTAGAAGTTTCAAAACATGAATCAATGGCATGAAAAGGCATTCTTATATTAAATTCTGAATTTATCCTCTGAATATATATATATATATATATATATATATATATATATATATGGCAGCTGGCCATATACATATATATAAACATAACTCAATGTCATTGGGTTTGATGACAGTACCTCAGAACATAGTAAAAAATTCAACCAACATCCCTCTTGACGGTTAAAGCAAAATTTGGACAAAATTTCAAATTCAATATTTGGCAATCAATTTGAACTTGTTTTTCATCTGTAATTTCAAACAAACCAACCAAATTTCAGTTTAATAGTTTGTTGTCTACTATATTTTCCTTTGGTTTGAGTTTACAGAGGAGACATAATATGGGCTTTTGCATAGACAGACTGTATTGAATCAAAAGAACACAGAAATTAAGAGGAACTCCAATCATCTTATATTATTGTGTTTACGTACAGATCCTCTAGGTAGTCTTCTAAAAATTAGTTTATACTGATCATAATAAAACTGCAAGAAAATGTGAAATTAATAGATATTAATTTTCAACAAACATTGATCAAGTTGGTATATTGAAAATATCTAGCTCCCAGTACTTAAAATGGTGGAACAGCATCAGGCCAGCTCCTCTCACATTTTAAATTCATAGCTCAAGTCTCATTGGAGCTTTTATTATATAATATTTACTCTTCAACATGATTGAGGTAGTTGAACGTCTAGTTAGATATCATTAACATTTAAATTATTAGAAAAAGACAATTTTGTTTAAGTACACATGCCAAAATGGAGTAAGTTCCCTAGAGTTCCATGTGCATAAAGTTGCCACTAAAATTAAATAAATAAAAAAGTTGAAAGATTTTTTTAATTCGTCCATAACAAGTGATCAGAATTTAGAATCCTCCTGATGATTTCAACAGTAACATAATTTTAATTAGAGCCCCTAAAATCAGATGTCTAAACAAGAATTTCATTCACTCGAAGACATTTTATATACAAATGGTGCTGAAATGTCAAGAAAAGGACTCGACCATGACTTGCATGGACATTTCAGCAAACTACTCCTATCAAGGACTCGACCATGACATGCATGTGGCAATGTAAAAAATTTATATTATATTACTTACAACCGCATATCAACACTTCTAAGCAAACAAAATGCTCCAATAACATAACAGTTAGTTTTCAACAAATACTTTTTTTCACCCCCCTAAATTTTCTCTTAATAAGTTAGTTTTCATTCTTTTGTCAAAAATGGAATGAGATATGTACCAGCAATTGAGAATGAGTACTCCTCACAACAAACATTATTAATTTAAAAAACTAGAGCAATTGATCGGAAATATATGTAGATATATGTATAGAAATTACCACAATGATTTGGCGACGCGCTGTTAGCAAAGGGAATTGTTTCTATTGAGCCCCCGTTCTCTTCATAAGCAGCTCTTAGCCGCCCAATGAGGGAATCTAGGCTTCCCCAAACTTGTCTAAGTGGGCAGGTACCAGTGCTAATCGGCGACCACTGATTGGAGGACAGGACGGAGGAGGCGAGCTGGAAAACGCTTAAATGGGTTAAGGGCCCACGAATAGCCGGTTGGGAAAGATAAAAAGGGGCGATTTTCAGCTGAGGAAATCGCGTGAACCAGAAAATCACAGGAAAAAACCTTCCTTTCGGCAAAATGGGTGGATGAATCGTTGTTAGTGGTGGTTTCGGTGGAGGAGGACAGCCGTGTATTTCTGGTTTTTGGGTGGGTTTCGGAAATCGCCGTGCTAAACGCTGGGAGTCGAAAATCGTTGGCGCTGGGTTTTGGTGAAGAAATCGCAGAAGGCTTTCGGGGGAAATGTGTTGGTAGGGGGAGGGGGGAAGGGGGCGGGGAAACTAAAATTAACCCAAGTGTTTTCGCGCCACACGAGAAATGCAACGAATCTGATTAAAATTTAGATTTGGCAGCGATTAACCCTCGTTGCCAATAAACCGAATGTTAAGTTGGTTTTAAAGCTCACAGCGATTTATTAATCGCTGTCAAAAGTACATATTTTCCAACGAAATAATTTGCAACGAGTAAGAAATCGCTGGGAAAGGCCAGATTTCTTGTAGTGAAAACTATCATCTAATCCCACATCATAAGGTAATAAGATATGATGATGAGAAAATTTATAATGAATAAATTTTTTCTTGAGAAAAAAGTATAGCCTAGACGTGAGAGGAAAGAGGTGTTAGAATATAATTTAAAATGTCAAATTACCCCTAGCTAGTATTTTCACCAATATAGTTGAGTTGTAAATTTTATTGAGTAATATGTATTGGTTATTTAAATATGCTTATTTATTTATAATAAGCTCAAACATGTTCTCAAACTATGTGATTAATTTATTATTTCTCATATAAAATAAACATCAACATTACTTGAGATCATATTCATTTTCATAAAGTCATATAAATTATCAGTATATCCATTTTTTTTTTTGAAAATGAAATTATTACTCAATATTAATTTTTTGTTTTTTTTGGCAATAAGTCATGTATAAATAATTTTAACTGTATATGCAATAGATAATTTGTATCTTATATAATGACTATATGTTCAAATTTGGAAGAATCAATACACTTATCATACATACATAAATACTTATAATAACCTCATTAAATAATTACAAAACAATATAGTAAATTAATATATTATGGTGCAATAAAAACTGTGTATGGAGTTGAAGAGGCCTGCAATGAGTTTAAGAAATTAACAACTACAATTCTTATCCATGCAAATATGTCATACATTGTTACTCAGCTAAACTAATAGTTTATTACTAGAGAAATAATTATTGAAACAGTATCGGTATTGAAATATTTTATTTCAGTGTCTTAACTGAAATTGTCACTATATGATGTTCAAAACTTTGTTCTAAACTCATTGTCAATTCTATTTCATTTTTGCTTAGAAAAAAAAAAATCCTACAATATGCTTCAAAATAATATTTCTTAATAACGTTACGTCTTTAGAAACTCTCTTATGTTTTTTATAAAATCGTGTTAGATGTGTTAATTAAAAAAAAAAAAAAAAGATACCATTGAATTAAAAAAAAAACAAAGAAATATATAATCTTTGAGGTGTTGAGTACAGTACATTTCAAGAACATTTGGGGTGTACAGTGATTCTACTGTGAATACTTCATACTATAGACGTTGAATAGTCCTATACGTACGTATAATTTTATGTACAGTATTATATGTAGTGGGTGACAATTTCATTTTATCAGTTTTTTTTTTTTTTCAATTTAAATTTCAAATTTTGAATTATATAATTTTCTTCATTTTCAATAACTGATACATCAACGTAAATTAAATTGTAAGTATAAGTATCATTGAAAACAGGAGGTGAAGTTGTTTGAAGGTTTTTCTTCTTCTTTTTTTCCCCCCAAAACGTATCTACAAAGATATTTGGAGGAGCAGATGCCTAATGTTATGGATCACTTAAAAGAGATTGGGCCTTTCCTATATCTAAAACTTGCAGATCACCTGATCCCACCGGAGGACCTATGCATCCCACTGGGTCCATGCCCAAGATCACTAGTGGGCTATTTATTGGTGAGGTGGGCTTCCTAGTAAGTATAGTATCCCCCTCCTTTGCTGCCTGACAAATGATGAAAATAATGTTTTATTTTCATTTTTAATATAATTACTTATTTTTTGTCTCATATATTTTTTACAATTTGAATAAATAGTTATATAAAGTAGATCCTCTAGTTTTCGATGTTAAAACAAATTATTCACCAATAGTATTTATAATGTGGAAAGACCCTTCTAAAGACTATGGCAATTGACAACTCAATTTAATCGAATTAATAAAACTTAAACTTTTACTTCAATTAAAAATGAACTTCAATTTTAAAAAATTATATATAAAAAAAAAAGTTTTCCAAAAAATGTAACTTAATCATTTTCTAATTTTTAAATTATAGTATGAAATACAATGTGATAGGTTTTATCTTGTTGAAGTCCTACATTTCCGAAATCCAAAAATTCATGTAAGTCAAAAGGAAACTATTTTTGAAGTTATTTTCTTTTGAAACATCATATTATCATTTTCATATTTTTATTTTTTCCAAGTTTTATCGGACACTTGAAATAAGAGGGACTAAGTTGAAACTTGGATTTGTTTCTTTTATTTCCTTTTTTTTTTGTGATGTAGATTTATTATTCTTCAATTATTCAAACTATTTGTAATAGTTTTATTCAATCTTAAATAAACTATTAGGGTCAAAAATACTTTTAGATTAATTTGTATTTAGAGATAAACATTATTTTTATATATTTTAGATTTTCAAAATTTGTGTTCATTTAGCATTTGGACTGAGAAAGAGCTTTTAGACTCACAAATAGTCAAAAAGGCCGTAAAAACATGTTATGGGCCTAAAAAAGCCGAAAGGGCCTCTAAAATAGGACATGGGCTCAATTGGCCTCTATTGAGGCTCGAAAGTTGGCGTACGGCCTGTAGGCCAATATGCCCTCTAGACAACCAGACGGGGTCACCGTCTATTGGGTAACTATATATTGGCCTTGCCTAGACAGATACGCTAAGGCCGGGTAGTAATCTAGTATGTTATTTTAGAAAATATTTTAGCCATAAGAGATTATATATAAATAAATTTATAAATTGATGTAACTTAATATAGTACATTAGATTATAAAATTACATTTAGGTTCTGCTTGGTCACTGAAAATTTTCAGATGAGAATTTTGAATTTTAAGATAAAATATTAAAATATAATATTTTAATATTATTATTGTTTTAGAATTTGAAAAAGTTAAGAAAAAGTTGAATAGTTTATTATATTTTATATGGGAATTTGAGAAAGTTGTAATGATGAGATGAGAATTTTATGTTTGAGATGAGAATTTCTTGTGGCCAAACACAACCTTATTATAAAATAGATCTAACGAATTCCATAAATCTACACCAGTTTATAAGTTTATTTTGTATGATCTCTTTGAGTTTATATTAGTTCTATTTTATTTTACTATTTTTTTGTAATCGTAATGGGTTCTTTCATCTTTGGTTAGTGATGCATTTACAAAATATCCATGTTGAATTATGGATTATATAATTGTTTAAAATTTTTTAATTTAAACAGTCCCTACCATTTAAAGAAAGAAACATACTGTGTGGATTCAAGACATTGTGGGTTACACTATCTATAGCATCTTGGAATGTGTTTTCTAAACAACCCCTTAAGCTACAATTCGATATTAAGATAATCTCAGATGATCTGTAAATAGTAATAAAAAAGTGATGAATAATAGTACTTCACTTACCAAATACAACCTTATTGATTACAACTTAACCTCGTCGAATTGAGTAAAAATTATATTTTATGATTTTTCTTTCATTTCTTATATTTTACTTACTCAAATTATATTTTATGATTTTTTTATCCAAATTATAAATTTAAACTTGTAAATATGACCATAATTTTTTAAATTTATTAGTGCATATTTTGTGCAAGTTATATTGCAATAGGTGTGACCTTTATTTAGGAGGTCAAGACACAAAAATCTCATTTAAGCAATGTGTGACTAAAATGTAACCTAATAATTTGAACACTACATGATCTTCTGTATTTTGATTTTGATAACGTGATATTTCGTAATGAATTGTGCTATTTATAAAGGAAAAATCCTATTACAAGCAGAATTTGTACACCAATTCGCTCACCGATATTGATATGTAAGGCATATTTTTAACGAAACAATATGACTTGAAGACAGAAATAATTTTCATAAAATAAGAGATTTTCTTTTTCTCTCAAAAATTTTTTATTTCTTTTTTTTTTAAATAAAAAAAATCATCGGTATGCGAATTGGTATACGAACTTGCTTATACCCAGCAAAACTCATTTATAAATTTGAGATCACCCCCACATACCATAGGACTTACTATATTCATAAAAAAAACTTAATGACAGATCCAGCATCTTCACCCATAGACATGCATGATCGAAATCTATCATGTTAGGTTTTGTTTCTCCATCAAAGTCTTTCAAAACAAACAAATAACTATAAAAAAAGCCACGAACATCCATCCAACACTCTCAGTTTATCTTTGCGAGTAACGAAAGTAATAACAAAGCAATTACTCACAATCTCATGAAATTCTAGCGGCTTACTGACATTTCAAACTTTCTCCATCATAGACCTTGCAACTTCCTTCCCTATCCTGCGATCCGAAATAATTTTCTCCACCAGACTTCGTTTGCTCTTCAATCTCATCGATCCAATTGAATTTTGCTAAATCTCAATCAGACACTCCTCCTCATCATTCAACTTCAAACGCCTTCATACTTCTTCCATCATCTCCTCTGCTCACAATCGCAAGCAAAGAATTTCTTCCTTTCTCAATCAAGAGAAAGAAGAACGGTTGAGAGAAGACTCCTATAATGCTTTAATTGGACTCGAGTAATATATGTTAGTTATTTAAATATGTTTATTTATTTATAATAAGCTCAAACTTGTTCTCGAACTATGTGCTTAATTTATTATTTCTCCTATAAAATAAACATCAACATTACTTGAGATCATATTCATTTTCATAAAGTCATATGAATCATCAGTATATCAATTTTTTTGAAAAAGAAATTATTACTCAATATTAATTTTTTTTTTTGCAATAAGTCATGTATAAATAATTTTAACTATATATGCAATAGATAATTTGTATCTTATATAATGACTATATGTACAAATTTGGAAGAATCAATCCACTTATCATACATGAATAAATACTTATAATAACCTCATTAAATAATTACAAAACAATATAGTAAATTAATATATTATAGTGCAATAAAAACTGTGTATGGAGTTGAAGAGGCCTGTAATGAATTTAAGAAATTTGCAACTACAATTCTTATCCATGCAAATATGTCATACATTGATACTCAGCTAAACTAATAGTTTATTACTAAAGAAATAATTACTGAAACAGTATCGGCATCGAAATATTTTTTTCAGTGTCTTAACTGAAACAGTCAACGTACGATATTCAAAACTTTGCTCTAAACTCATTATCAACTCTATTTCCTTTTTGCTTAGAAAAAAATCCTACAAGATGCTTCAAAATAATATTTCTTAATAACGTTACTTCTTTACTCTCTTATGTTTTTTATAAAATCGTGTTAGATATGTTAATTAAAAAAAAAAAACGGATACCCTTGAATTAAAAAACAAAGAAATATATAATATTCGAGGTGTTGAGTACAGTACATTTAAATAACATCTGGGGTTGTACAGTGATTCTACTTCATACAATAGACGTTGATGAATAGTCCTATACGTACATTTAATTTTATGTACAGTATTATATGTAGTGAATGAGAAATTCATTTTATTAGTATTTTTTTAATTTAAATTTCAAATTTCGAATTATATAATTTTCTTCATCTTCAATAACTCATACATCAACGTAAATTAAATTGCAAGTATAAGTATATTTCATTGAAAACAGGAGGTGAAGTTGTTTGAAGGTTTTTATTTTTTTTCCCCCCAAAACTTATCTACAAAGATATTTGGGAGAGCAGATGCCTAATATTATGTTATGGATCACTTAAAAAGATTGGACCTTTCTTATATCTAAAACTTGCAGGTCACCTTGATCCCACCGGACGACCTATGCATCCCAATGGGTCCATGCCCAAGATCACTAGTGGGCTATAGTTACAAAGTATTCCCCTCCTTTGCCTGACAAAATTCAAATGATGAAAATAATGTTTCATTTTTATTTTTAACATAATTACTTATTTTTTGCCACATATATTTTTTACAATTTGAAGAAATAGTTATATCAAGTAGATCCTCTAGTATTCAATGTTAAAACAAATTATTCACTAATAGTGTTTATAATGTGGAAAGACCCTTCTAAAGAGTATAGCATTTGACAACGATAGAACTAATCAAACTTATTATTTTTTTTGTTTTCTATTAAATTTCAAATTTTTATAAAAAAATTAAATTTGAGTAGATAAAATGTAAGAGCATAATGGCCTAGCTATTACCAAGTCTAAAATTTAGCTAGAATCTCACTTTTTGGCCGTAACATCAATTTTTCGCTAAATAAGTCCACATTGGATTAATCATCTTAAAGGTAAAATAATAATATAATATAATATATTTTAATAATATTTGATTAATTTTTTTTATATTTTATAAATACAGTCATATAGTAATTAATAATTTTATTCAAAAAATAAAATGTGGTAATTTATTTCAATGTAGTACTTACTGGAGAGCCCCCTCAATTTACTGTAACTTAAGTGTTGAGTTTTAAACTTTTGGCTAGTCCAATGTGAACCCTTTTTCTCATATCTAACTAAAGTTTAGACTTGTATTGACATTTGACTAGACTATTGCCAATGTTCTAAGAAATGAAAGAAAAATCATAAAATATAATTTTTACTCAATTCGGCGAGGTCAAGTTGTAAACAATAAAGCTGTGTTTGGTAAGTGAAGTACAATAATGCTCTAAGTGAAGTACACTTCTTTTCAATGATGAGATAACTTTTTTAGAAAATACCCGTAAAATCTTGTATAATTGAAACTTGTAAAAAACATTACTCTCATCACCCTTAAAATTTACGGTATAAATATATACAAATTGATATTTTATAACGTTTAGTGAGATTCGACTGATTGTATCAAATTACTTATTTTTTAATTATTATTAATGAGACAGAAATTTACTATTTTTTAGACCTTTCAGAATAATTTAAAATACATTTTCACCCATTTTATATATTAAAATAAAATATTAATATTCTGGAACCAACTAAAATAGTCTAAAATCACCGAAGCGAAAATAGGAACGATTAATATGTGAAATCTGATTGGTTGGCACAAATTTGGGCCCACGGGACGTATCTTTAACTCCGCTTCAGAAATCAAGCTACAGATATTTCCGCATCCAACACAGACGGTCCAGATCCATCCTACTTAAACAAAGACGGTCAGGATCTCTCATCTTTCAAACCCACAGGTTTTCGCGCTCCATTGTTCCTCTCTTCAGTAAAAAGACAAACCCAAGAAGAAGAAGAAAAAGAAAACAAACAAACACACACAGGGACACTCTGTATTCTGTAATCGATAAAGTCAGAATTCGCACCGAAATCTCCACTACAGAGTAGGGCTTCGACCCAAATGTCAACCCGCAACCACGATCCCCCACCATCTTCGTCTTCGTCTTCGGCCAAGATGCCCCCCGTTTCGGACAATCCAACCGGGAAGTTAACCGCGGCGGCCAAGAAGCGACCCGCTCTCGCTGACGTCACCAACCAAAGAAATGGCTCTAAAAGTAATTCACGCACCTTGTTCCCTCAGTCCAGGCCTCTGGTGCGCTCAAAATTCTCTTAATTCGATTCTTTCTCTTTCCCTGTTCCTCTTATTCTTGAAAGGGATAATTGGATGATTGATTAAGAGTTCATATTATGTGTCATACCATGGACTTTTATAATTTCTCGTCTTTTTTTGGTAAATGTGCTACGCTGCTCCATTGGGCTTCTTTGCTGCTGTGTAAATTCAATATTCTCGTTGATTTTTATTTTCCCTTCCTCTAAAATAGTATGGTGTTGCCTCGATCCAATTTCAGTCCAAAGAGCTGTTCTTCTGCCTACGTTGGTTTAATTCCTTTCATACACGACAACATCGAAGATGTTCAAAAAATAAATAAAAGAGATTAAGAACATGCTTAATGTATTTTCATGAATAAGCTTTCATTAGATTAAAAGATGAATATAAATGGAGAGGGTAGCCAACAAAACACCCTCTTATAACCAATTAAGCGCATATAATAAAAAATAAACAAGGGGCAATGGAGCCAATTAATTGATCTGAGCTCATATTTCCTCAAGTAGATTGAGGAAATGACCGCCAAAGGCCGTTTATGAAACAGAACCATGAAGGTTTTGTAGAACTGATCTAAAAGCCATAGTAATGGTGCACTGTAGTCAACTGCTTTAAGTATCAATTTTGGTGGTTATATTTTTCTGAAATTTTGTTGTACAAAACGGATAGTCCTTCCCTTTTTTTTTTTGGAAAATTGTGTTTGTTGTTGAGAAATTCCGTTGCACCATTGTTATCATAAGCATTTGATCTTTCGTCTCACAATTACATGGGGCAGAAGTTTTAGCTTTGAGCTTACTGCCACATCGTGGTGTAATTGTTTTAAAATTTCAGAGAGATATTAACTGAGTTTAGTATTTAAAGGTGCCATGTGTTGCCAAAATTGCCAAGACCAAGAAGAAAGTTTCTGCTTGCTCAGACAATACAGGCTTCCTTGAGAAAACTTTGCCTGCATCCTTGGGCTTGAAATCAAGTGTCTTTGTTCTGTCAGAGGATAAATGTTTCCCCGGGAGTGATCAATCGGTGGCTAGTGTTGCTGCCCATTCTGCTCCATGCGGCTTGGAAGCCGGTCTTTGTGCTCTGAGTAGCATAATTCGTACTCCCAGAGGCCAGAGGCATGAATATTTCTCCAAGTAGCTCGGCTAGTGGCTGCATTTCTTTGGACGAGAGCATGTCTACGTGTGAGTCTTTGAAGAGTCCAGAATTTGAATATATTGACAATGAGGATGCTTCAGCTGTTAGATTGATCGAGAGGAAGACAAGCAACCGTCTCTTCATTTCAGACAATGCAGAAAAAGCAGGTTTTTAACCTAAGATTTTATATTCACTGTCAATTTACTTCATAAATGTTTAGCCTCTTCCTCATTTAATTTGTAAATAGGGATTTGATATCTGTCCCAATTATCATGCCCAATTTGGGCTTGTTACACTTTTATTAGCTGCAAAGTGTGTGCCTGGAATATTTGCATCATGCCCTTCCTAATTTATTTTCTCTGATATTGATTCCGGGGAATGTCTGTGAGATAGGTATGCTTGTGGAGATGGAAACATTTGATCAAGTTGTAGATATTGATAACAATGTCAAGGACCCTCAATGCTGTGCAACCATTGCTTGTGATATTTATAAGCACTTGCGGGTATCGGAGGTTTGCATACTTCTCCACAATATGTTGTATTCACTGTGTTTCTCTTATTTTTTCTAGTTTCTGATTATTATTTAACGAAGTTCACATTTCTTTCCTAACTTGTGCACATTGTAATTGATTGATCATTTTTTCTGTTTTTAGGCAAATAAAAGCCCTTCCATGGACTTCATGGAAAGGATCCAGAAAGACATCAATGCCAGCATGCGTGCTTTACTGATTGACTGGCTTGTGGAGGTAATTTATGGTGGGTGACGATATTGCCTAAGTGATTTATATAATCCAAGAAGTTTCCCCCCCTTTCCCACTCACTCTTATTCATTAACAAGCACCAAATATCTTGATAAGTGGGGTTGTACCTGGCGTTATAAAGTTGCTCGTTGTCAATATCATCAAGCATTTCTTTTAGTGTGCAGTTATTTTGGCCTTTTGGTTATCTTACCTTCTAGTGTTAACTGTAGGTTGCTGAAGAGTACCGGCTCCTACGTGATACACTATTTTTGACTGTTAACTATATTGATCGTTATCTTTCTGGCAATGTGGTGAATAGGCAACGGTTGCAATTGCTTGGTGTTGCATGCATGATGATTACTGCATAAGATTCTACAGTAGATTTGCTTACAAGTTTGACCCTGTGTTTGTATTTGTGCATGTGCATCTGCCTAAGTTGTATCTATGATAGAGAATAATGATTAATAACATGTGGTGCAATTGTCTTGACAGCAAGTATGAGGAGATCTGTGCACCCAGTGTGGACGAGTTCTGTTATGTAACTGATAATACATACTTCAAGGAGGAGGTTTGGTTCCATTTTTTGTTGTCTGAAATTCTACTATTGTATGTTTCTTTGAATTGGCTTTTTATCACATTCCCCATAGACATTGACCGAAGGAATTTCTGCAGGTTTTGCAAATGGAATCTGCTGTCCTGAATTCGTTGAAGTTTGAAATGACAGCCCCAATAGCTAAATGTTTTTTGAGGTGATAGCTACTTTTTTCTTATTGAGTGGAATTTCATTCATGTTCCTTTGGGTTTGACTTTTGTCATTCATGACAATTGTTCAGGCAATTTGTTTGTGCTGTTCAAGCCACCAGCAAGGTATCTCTTTCTTGGACTTCCAAGTGTATCAATTTTGTGTCATACCTTCAAGACTTATTGGGTCATATCAGTGGATTTTGGCTGTTAATTAATGTAACATATTGACAATCTGTCAATTAAAATTGTAGTTCTAAACTTAACTGGTTTTTTTAAGTATGTGAGATAGATACTAATAGAAAAAAATGTCTAAAATAATGCCTGCCAATGCTGTCAGTTTTTGTTATCAAGTCTTGTTAAAATCTGAGTGATAAAATTTGTTTTGTTTCATTGTGGTGTTGATCAAAATCTTGTTATGGTGTGGTGTTGGTGCCTTCTACTTTTCCTAGGTTCCATCAATGCAGCTGGAGTGCTTGGCCAACTACCTCATGGAGTTATCCCTTCTCGAATACAACATGCTTCGTTATTCTCCATCGCTAGTAGCTGCTTCTGCTACTTTCTTGGCCAAATTTGTACTTCTCCCTTTAAAGAAACCCTGGGTATGTGTGGGAAATTATTATACAGATTTTAGTTGTGGCCAAGATGTTTATTATTACATCTCTTTTGATAAAGGTGTAACATAGTTTAGTTTTGTACGTATCACATTTACAGAATTCTGTATTGAAGCATTACACACTTTACCAAGCTTCTGATTTGAGTGACTGTGTCAAGGCACTGCATAGCCTGTGCTGTAATTGCAGTAATCCTAATCTACCCGCAATCAGGGAGAAATACAGCCAACATAAGGTGTGTAAAACGTTTCTTCCAGAGAAAAAAAATGAGATGCATCAGCACCACAGGTTTTAAATCAGTTCAGCACAGCCCCTTTTAAGCACTTCTATACGTTCTATCTTCAGTTTAGATTTAATCTTTATATAGCTTTCTGGGTTTCGTTAATTACTGAGTTTCTATAAGAGCATTAGAGATGGTTACCACGAAACTGAAGATAGAAAATGTTGCGTTGAATAACAATGGCACACAGTTTCAGTGAGCAAAATATTGTAGAGAGGTTTGTTTCTGAATGTTAAAATGTGCTCAGATAATTTTAAACAAAATAATTACTCCAGTTCAGGTCATTAATCTTGCAAGTTTGCATTTGGTGCACAGGAGATACTGCGGTTGAATCTCATTCTTAGCATATTTTTGCCACAATGACAGAATCACGCCAATTGTTTGTAGATATAGCTCACATCCTGACAACTTATTATTTGTAGTGATGACTCTAGATTATGCTGTGTGGAGGTGTTGTGGCTTCCAAAACGAAAATGTACTATGATTTTAGATAAAACTTTGTTTTTTTTGTTTTATTTTTTAATTTCTGTTCATATGAACTGATTTGAACTGACATGTTTCTTTCGACATCAGTACAAGTTCGTGGCAAAGAAGTAGTGTCCTCCTTCAATACCTCACGAGTTTTTCCAAGAACTAAGCAACTAGACATGGACATCAGTGTTCCAAATGAATTCGACGAACATGTCTTCTGTGAGTTGCTGTTTTTTGTTTTTTAACCTCAGATCATATGTATATAATTTTGTTTTCAGTAGTAGACTAGTAGTGGTGTGTCTATGGTTGGATATTCAGGCGATTCTCTCATCGTACTGTTTTTCTAAACATAAACTCGTATCTTGTATCGTGTTCTTGAATTGAGTTTTCAATGTCTAGTAAGGTTCAAAGTGTATACAAGAAGTGGTTTTCACAAGGAGTTTTATGATAAGTAATGATTTTGTTAATAGGTAATGAAAGCTAGAAAGGATAAATGAATAATGTTGGGAGGGCTGATTAAGTAGTCAGTTGGGATGAGATGAGTTGAGAAGAAAGTTAAAAATTAAATAAAATATTATTAGAATATTATTTTTTAATATTATTATTGTTTTAAGATCTGAAAAAGTTGAATTGTTTAATGTATTTTGTGTGAGAATTTGAAAAAGTTGTAATAATTATATGAGATAAGTTAAAAAGTTTTTTGTATCCAAACCTCCATGATAAAAGTCGATCAGTTTTCTTTTATGAACCTTAAATCCTTATGAATTATGATTTTTAGTGGAGAAATGATGCTTGCAATCAGGGAGTGCACAAATGTCGAAATCTCTTTGAAGAAAATGAGAAATTACAAGACTCACATAAAAATAAATTAATTTTTTAATAGTAGATTTTATTCTTTTTTAAATTACTGCATACTACTTTTAGTACACTATTAGATCTGTCTATGTTTGGTTTCTCATATGCAAATATCATTTGAATCTCTACAATAATCTTTTCGCCTAGTATAATGTATTTTACAATTCAATTTAAAACGAAAAACAATTCAATAATTTTTTAATGAATTGGGATTCTAAGTTAAATTCACAGTAAAATAGGTCATAATGAAATTGAATAATGAGAGTCGTGGAATCTTTTAAGACTTTATACAACCAATTTTTAAATTTAGTATTTTTGTACAATGATATTATTTTTTATAAGTTATTTTATAAAAAAAAAAATTCATTTAAAACATGATTATGTAATGGATTATAAAAAGATTATATGTATCAATTTTCTATTAAAACAAAATTAGTTATGAGAATTGTATTTGACATCCAAACGTAACTTTAAACAAAATTAATATTGCTTTTAATGGCAGCTGTCTTTTTCAGGGAGGAGTGATTTATGAGATTCGCTCAACCTTCCATACTCAAAGCTCTTTAATTGCCGTTTAATTTGTTTGTCATTTTTATGTCTAAGAACTTTCCAGCAATGTTGGAATTTTCTTGGACAGGGATCGGTCAAGTGAATGGGTCAATTGATGGTCAGCAGGTAATACATGAGAAGGGTTTCTCCAATGATTGTGATCGATAAGATTATGATCGTTACATCATATCAAATTCAGAATATTTAACAACATATTAATGATATATAAAATGACAAACATCGTAGAATTATCTTACAAGAGAGTTTTGAGAGTCCTTAAATAATTAGAAGCAGCCCAGCATCCGTGGGCTTTACAAATTAAGGAAAGCACAACCAGAAACACATATTATATATGCGCAACACACGCTAATTAATGAAGATCAAACTGAAGCCTTGATCATAATTATTTGGTCAAATTTCATACTGAGAAATTGCTTGACTGTAATTGTCATTCAAACCCTGGCTATTGCTTGAAAAACCTATTGTGTGACCGAAAAAGGAACCTTTTAGTGTAGAATGCTGAGCGGAATATATCATACCAAAGACTATGTTGTAGGATAGCAAACAAACTAAGTGGTACAGCAGGCCCCGCCACAATTATACGGATTGGAACACTTGTTTTGTATTTGAGGACCAAAAAACAGGCTGCAGAGAAGGCTATCAACATGCCTACTATTGAGATTAAAAGTGTAGCGAGTCCCAATGCCAACTTTCGAGGTAATGATATGAGGAAATCATTTTCGGTGTAGCGTGACATGAGAATTGTCAAGAAAACTAGTATTGAAGACGAAGAGAATACCATGGCTACCGCATCTGATACGAAAAATAATGTAAACCAGTTACTTTCCAGAAAGATAGGAATGCCTGTTTCTTGATTGTTTCCACCCGGTACTGTGAAGGCAGCTGGAAAAACCACAGTGGCAATTAGTGCTGCTACAATCATGCAAGAGTTTGCCGTGTTCTTCATCCACTTTTCACCATTCTTCTGTAGTTCTTCGTGGGTTCTCACAAAAATATCCTTAGGTGTGTCTCCTTTTCCATTCCTTATGTTCACATATGACTTCGGAACAATCTTTTCTATCTCCTGCAATAACCAATTAATTGTAAATTAAAAGATATTGAAAAGGGAGACCATGCAATACGCACGTGTGTGACGAGAAGAAAAGAAGTCGACATCATGATATTTAACACCCGCATGTACGTACTTGAAACCACAACAACTCTCGTTGCATTTGAAGGGCTGCTCCTGAGACGATATTCAGTCGATCTGAAGAAGGCAATTCTCCAGCTAAGTGTAGCATGTTGTTTTCCCCTTTGGCAATACTCCAGCCAAGGGCGTCCTTCTGAAAACCTATCTCATATATTAAATTAAAAACACGCTCTTGTCGATGTTCAATAGCAACATGAAATAAACTTCCATATTCCTTGTCAACTTGCCATATGAGATCAGGATAAGAGCGTATAAGTATAATTAGAAATTCAACGTTCCCTACTTTAGTAGCTTCAACAAGTAGTTTCATCATATGCTGGTCATCTGACGAGAAATATATGTCTTTTTCGAGTTGTTTCCAAAGGCAGTAAACTAAGTAATGGGCTGATGCTTGCATCAAAGCTTTGTTGCAGAACCGACCTCTGGAGCCTACTTAGGATTAAGAGAAATAAGATTGGCTAAACAGAAATAATAGTTAAAGAATTAACACTAAAATGATCTATACATTTAACATTTATATATAAGTGGTTAAAGAATTAATATGGCGAGAAATGCTATTCTAAGGCCTGGTCTACACCACAATATACTATTTCTGATATGCATTACAAGAGAAATAGATTTTTGCGACCAAAATTTTGTAATCAAAGTAATTATTTCCGACGAAAACGAGTATGATGGCATAATTAGATTTCTAAGATTTGAATTTTAAAATTTATTTTTTAAATCAAATTATGTAATGTAAAATTGTGGTGTAGAGACCTATTCTTGGCCAACTATCTAGTTCCCAATGCCACTTCTTGCAGGGGTATATATAAAACTATGCGTGAACAACAAATTATGAGATAGCTTCCTAGCTAATGGTACGTAGCAGCAGTCTACCACAACGTAGAAGGCACGCATGACACCTCTTAAGGCCGGACACGTACACTTTGTAAATTTATATACTTGATTAATGAAGAATTAATTCCTCCAGTCCAGTTATAAATATACACAATATGCATACTTACATATATATATATATATACGTACGTTTTTACATACATACATACATACATGTATTTAGGTTAATAGTTTGGTTTGGAAATAAACTAACAGGAGTTTAAGCGCCTTTCCCATACTGATGACTGACTTTTGCTGCCAATTATTGAAGGTTTTTGGGCCAACATTACCAATGAAAACCAAAGAAGTTCCCTCACTCCAGGTGCTAACTTCAGAGTATCCAGAATTTTGTGTGCCGTATCTGTTCATAAAAACCAAGACATTTGTCATTGTTATTTAGTCTATTTTAAGTAACTACCATTTAATAATTAATATATGAATTAAGTTATAATTTATAAAAACGTGTCATATTACAAGAACAATAGCATTAATTGTTCATAATTAATGGTCTCAAACTGATGATCACAAGTGTAGGAGATATACCATACAAATTAAGGAAATAGTAGCCATAAGGAGCTTAATGCAACCCGCAGAAGCCAAGAAATTTGTCATTGTTATTTAGTCAATTTTAAGTAAATACCATTTAATTGGTTAATATATGAATTAAGTTATTTATAAAAACGTGTCATATTACAAGAACAATAGCATTATTTGTAAATAATTAATTGTCTCAAAGTCTGTAGGACATACCATACAAATCACTGGAAATTGAAGTGTTAAGGAGATCAACGAGATCAAGAGAATCCAAGTCTTGAATAGGAGTCACAGAGTATAAATACGACACCATGTCTCTGTTTCCAGTCTGTATTGCCGCGCAAAGTGGTAACAAATAGATGTTGTCCTCGGGATATATCGATGGCAGACGGTTGTTCTTTTTCACCATCACCTCTGCAATTGTTACGATTTCTGATAGAGCGGCAAAATAAAGGGCCGTACAGTTTTGGTTGGTTGTCAATGCTAATTGTTCCGGCGTCATCCGTTTCACGAGTTCTTTTACAAAACGGGTGCGTTTTGCAGATGCAGCATTGTGAAGAGCTGTGCCTGCCTCTTTTGTTATGGGGGCTCCAAGGCAGTTTGGATTTTCCTGTATAAAAGCTTCAGCAGTTTTCCAATCATCTTGTAATGCTGCTCGAAGGAGAGGAGCATGAGTGGCACGAGATTGAGATAATGAGCTGTCACCCTCCTCCATTATTTTCCCTTGATCTTTTCTATGATTGAAAATTAAAAGAATTAATACGATATTATATGTATGTATGCGCGCATGAGACGCTAATTAATTAATAGGTGAATAGATAGACAATATATAATGGCCTGGTGATCACGATTGAGTTAAAAAAAAAATAGAAAAATAAAAACCTCTGAAACATAAATTAATTTTCTATTTATTTCGAAATGCATTCATGCATTCATGTGACGATATTACTGATCATCATGATTTTTGGGCCAATATAATTTACAGGACAATCAAAACTACTAACCTTTGCAGTTAGAAATTGATGAGCTAGCTTCAGAGAGACTGCGTAGTAGTAGTACACTCCAAGGAAATGAGGCTTTTGATACTCCCAACCTTCCACGAGAGTTTCGCTACAAAGTGGATTAGATTTATAGATCCACCGGACTCCACCATTACAGTGTTAAACAAGTAAGGAATATATTGCAATTTACAATATTTCCCAAATTAAAAGATAGAAGAAAACACGTTATTCCTTTCAATATGGATATGAAAAGTGTTATATTTATAAAGAGATAAATATAAAAGTAAACATATAAATTGATCATATGATATGTTAGATCTATTTTTTCAATAAAAGTAATGTTACAATCTAACGTACCACATCAAATCACATCAATTTGTAAATTTACTTTTATAAAATTAAGTTGACAATATTGACTAAATTAAAAAATTGTCTAGATTTAAATACATTATTATTTCTTCTAATATTAACGAGAAAAGTGCTAGTACAATCACAAAGAGATTTTATAATAAAAATAATTTTATAATCTAGTATATCACGTTAAACCATGTCAACTTATGGAATTATTTTATGGATCTATTTTGTGACTAAATCAATTTTGTTTTTTTGGAATAACTTCTTGGCAACTCCAAGGCGAACACGTTGTAAGCATTGACGATGGAACTCTCATACAATGACTCAATTGGATACTGAAGTGTAATTGTCTCCCAAGTAACTAAAGACACATCCACTGACCGTTTGAATTCAAATTCGAATATTCATTAACCTACAACCTTAGTACAAGCCAGGCAGTGACCTTCGAAAATGTAACCGACCACTTTATCCTAGGTGCCGTCACCTCGTTCGTCTGTGATGGCTCCGAAAGACTTGAGCTAAATAAAACTCTCTCTATCTGTCTGACTCTCTGAGTAAAAGCTGTTGGGTCGTTTAGCTTAGCGTTTTATTTTTTCTTGTTCTTGAGCTTTCTTGAACCCGAGCTGCGAATTGGGTTTGGTTCGAACTGTCAACCCAAAATCATCGTTCTTTGTTTTCTTCGTCAACGTCGTCATTGGCTAAACGAATCACCGGCCAGTACATAACCGGAAAGGAATCTTAACACATAACGCTTGTCAAAATAGAGCTCTCATAATTAGGAACGACATATGAAAATTTTGTCAAAATTGTATCGCAAATAATTCCTCAAAACTTTGACAGGAAGTCTGAGAAAAATTCCTAACTCTTTAGTATATAAGACACTCCCTTTTCTTTTCTTTCTCTTCACCCACACCACACACAAGTATAACCTTTTAATTATACCAAAATGACATGGTAATTAGGGATCGTTTGGGGAGTGAAATTAGATGAGAATTTTATAAATAATTATAAGATAGTTTGTGAATAGTAGTGAAATAGTTTGAATTGAATATTTTTTAAGTTTTAAGAAATAAGAGAGAAAAAGTTGAATAAAAAATATTATAAAGTTAAAATATTGTTAGAATATAATTTTATAATATTAAATATTATTTTTATTTAGAAATTTGAAAAAGTTAAATTATTTTTTATTTGAAAGTTTGGAAAAATTGTAATGATTAATTTAAAAATTTTGTATTTGAATTATGTTGGGAAGGAGATGAGATGAGATCTATTTCAAGCTAACATTTTAAGTGGTTGAAAGGGATTTCCCTCACATGAAAGGACGCATCCAACATTTTATTCTATTTTTTTTTAACACTCTTCCTTATGTGTGGGTCAAAATATTTCTATCATTAATGGACCTGATACGTAAAATATTTAATTAAATAAGTAGAATGCAAAGTCAGAATTTGAATTAAGAACCTCTGCTCTATACTACGTATTATAATTATTATAAATTTAAAATTTATAATAATTATTAATTCTAAAATTTTAAACTAATGAGAGTATGTTGATTTTATTATTTATATTATATTCTTAGAAAGCGTGTCAATTGGGTTGGATTCAACTTACCAATTAAGAACATGAAAAATCGACCATGCACGCATACGCGCACCTGACCAGCCGCCTATGCATTGCAAATCACCTCCACTTTCCCAGTCCAAAGCTGTGCAAACCCTACAACTCAGACGAAAATATCTCTTCTAGTTTTAGTTGAACTTCAATGATTATTTCTGTTTTTCGAAATGAGATATGGAAATTGAATTAAATAAGAGAAGTTAATTCCTTTTCTTGGAGAAATGCTGTCTTCAATCTCTTTATTCTTAATATTATTATCATCTCAAATCATACTTGCCGATATGACATAAATATACGTCATCTCAATGGATAATATATGTCATGGCTTAACGGCGATAACTATTTAAAATGCGTTAAATCAACAAGTATGATCAGAGATAACAAAATGTAGAATAATCACGAGGAGTATTTCTCTTTTCTTGAAAATAGAGTTGAGTATTGGCTGAATTGGTTTGTGACCAATTGCATAGAAGAATTATCTCTCAGATGCATTGAGTATGATATGCTTAATTTGTTATGCTCCATCATCACTTGTACCTGCTTCGGCGACTTTCTTGGCCAAACATATACTTTTCCCTTTTCATAAGAGACAATGGGTATGTTGAGATGTGTTGAAATAAATTGAGTTGAGTTATGAGTAGTAGTATTTTATAAGTCGAATTGAGATGGCTTTAACTTGAGATGAGTTTAAGTTTGTAGATTGAAATATGAGGTTAAATTGAGTTTAATTTTTTTATAAAAAATTAAAAAAGTAATAGATCACATCAATAATTAGTTTAGAATAAGTTGAAATAAGTTGAATTTGGTCTAACAACCAAATACAACCTTCAGGTATTGATTTTAGCAGCTGGTAGTTGGTTTCAAGCAATGGAATTCTTTTCTTACCTTTTCCTTTCTTTTAACCCCACATTGCCTAACGCTTCATTTTCTTTGATTCGTAGTGAAATTTGGGGCTTCAAATGATTTCTCATTTCACCCTAATAGACAATAGGGGGTCACAAAGCACCACATGCAGAACATGAAGAATGATTAAAGATTTCATCACTCAAAAGCTTAATTAAAACTGTGGTTATTATTTTTTAAGTAGACATACCAAATTTGGAGGCATCTAAGATGTAGTTTGGATAATAAATTGAAATAAAAATTAAAAATTGAATAGAATATTGTTAAAATATTATTTTTAATATTATTATTATTTTAATATTTAAAAAATTAGAATTGTATATTATATTTTCTGTATAAATTTTAAAAAATTTATAGTTACGAGATAAAATAAAATGAAACGAAACGTTTTTGTTATCTAAACAGGATCTAAAGCTTAAAATTGGACGGTGGAAGCTTTAAAAAGAAAAAGAAAAAAAAAGTCCATTGGACTTCATTATAAAGCTTAGACATTCATGGAGGCTTTGACGTACGTCATGTCGGACTAGCTAGCTCACGTCAACCGGCCTGTCTAAAAGTACAATTAATGTTCTTCGCTTAATATTCAAGTTACGAATATTGTCGGATTTATGTCGTTATTATGCATGCATTTTGCACTTTTTTTGTTCAGCGACTTTTACACGCGGGTTGATCCTTCGTTACTAAATATATATAGATCAAAGTACGGACATGTAGATCAAACTCATGACGATCAAGTACGTTGTTACATATAACCACCAACAATGATATTTCTACACCTATTTTATATTATTTTACAATCAGTCAATGTGATGGTACTAGGGCAGTGCAAAAAGGGCCTTGGGCTTGATCCGTCCGACTAACCGATCCGTCCAATCCAAACATAAACTGGTTCATCGGGTCAACATATACCAGCGGGTCGTTTTCAATCGAAACCGTCGAACCCGTTTCTCTTCTCTCCACTACCCGCATAAACCTTAGCCAGTGGCATTCTCCGTCGCCGTCTCCATCGGCGTTCTCTATCGGCATTCTCTATCACCTTTCGCCACATACCTTCTGTTGCTGCTCCCCTGGCCTAAATCTACACACTCTCTGAACCTGGCGATGCTTCTCCATCTACCCAGTCTGATTGGACCATCACAGGTTTCTAGTCTCGTTCGTGAGAACCCCAGTCTCTTTCAGTTCTCCTCGTCTCTTCATGTACTCTGTGGGTCTTGAGCCGCCTCTTTCAGTTCTGCCATGGGTCTTGAGTTGCCTCTTTCAGTTCTGCCATGGGTCTTGAGCAGCGAGTCGAGGAGACCCAAGTTCATGTACTTCATGCACCAGAATCACGGTCTCTAGATGGCTTCTCGAATATACCATGGCAGCGGACAGGAGAGTCAGTGCGTCGGAGGATCTCCATCTCCCAAAAAACCTGTCGGCGAAGGGTGGGGTCTGAGTCCGCGTGAACGACCTTGAGGGCGTAGGATCATGGGTGCGTTTGTGGTGGACGGACCTTGTAGACGGTGCCACCATTGCCATGGCCAAGGAGTTGAAGCTTTTTGAGGTCGAAGACGGAGATGGCAGCTCTGTGAGAGTATTGGTGAATCGAAGAGTTGAAAAATAAAAGGAAATCGAAGAGTTGAAAAATAAAAGGAAATAGAAGAGTTTCGTTTATGTTCTTCGCAAGGTTAGGAATGAAAATCTCGAGAATATTTGAAGAATTTTATGTAGTGTTTGAAAAATCTTGATACACTTTCGTTTGTTTGAAGAAGAAGACAGAGTGCGGGATCGGGTTATACGGGTTCGACCCGGTTTTATTCTAATCGGGGCGGTTTGGATCCGGTTGGTTTCTTGAATGTAATGGATCGGGTCACGTCGGGTACAAACCCGGTTGTGATTTGTCGGGTTGCAGGCCTAGATGGTACTGCAACCTCAAACAAACAAAAATGGGTAAATTATATTGATTTATGGGTAACTGCTCTACGTTAATTAGAAACAAAAATTATGGAAAAAGTACTGTAGGTTTTTGATTACTCGTGAACTCAATGTATAAATTAGGTGGTCCATGCTCAAGAAATCACGTTGAAAATAAAGTGTAGATTTTACAGTACTTCGTTTGTGCGCTTTCTCTACACGTGATCAGTCTAGACGGATCGGAATGTCTAATCTTTCAAGTAATCCCAGTACCTGATGTCTTGAGTAGGCACATTAACTAATTATATGCTTGAGTGGGCACATCCAATTTATATGTAAAGGATGTGTCCCGCTACTAAACATAGTTGTTAGCCTACAAATCAAAGGTCGATAGTGCTAGATGCCTGCGACTATTCTGATGCTTAAGTCAGTAAATAGTAATATAGTGTATAATAGTTCAAGTATATGATAAGAAAAGCAGTCTAAGAGTTATATGTTACCCATATATATAGGCGTCGGGAAATATTGGATCAGCATCACAACTAGATTACTTTCACACAATACTTAACCGTGCAACCTATCCCTAAATAATAGGAGTAATCTGCTTGCCATATATATTAGTGTTTATCCATTCTACTGGTCAATAGAATATCAAGCCTTTATGGGCCTTTAGCCTCTAGTTTGGGCCATATCCATCATCATTATTTATAGTCGGGTTGGGGCACTATTGGACCCTCCAGTTACCCCGCTAGGTCCCTCTGCTCATAGGCATAGGGAATTCATTTTTAGCTAATGCATCCTTACAATTGTGCCGATTTATTTCAAGGTTGTAAATTTACTTTTTGGATTGTCCGTGACTCGAATTGGACTTTGGGCTTTTTAATTACCTCACTGGCCCTTCAAGTATTTTATCCCACCGTTTTCACATTTCAAGAATCAAGTAATGGGATTTCAAGAATCAGGACATGGCAACGGTTACAGGGTAATGTACAACTGTTCCGCTTTCGTCGCATCACGTTGTCAAGTCATAATGCTGGAGCTGTTGTCCCCTCATATTCCCCATTTAGTTTGCATGCTATTATCTTTTCCCCATTTTGCCTTTCATTTACTTATCCTTTCAATTTTCTCCCCTCCTGTTGCTTCCTTCATGTGATTTCTTGCTCTCCTGGCATTTCTCATCCTATATCCTTTCTGATCCTCAAGGGCTGAACACGACATTTTTTTTCATCTCCCCAATGTCGAATCTTCACATGCCTGGATGTCTTGACCTTTGAGGGGTATGGGTGGTGCTCTTCTCTCAAGCCTCATGATCTGAAGACTTTGGGGGAAGATTTTGGCATCCCAGACACAACTCTCCTGGAGATTCATGGTCGCAGTTGCATAAACGAAGAAGGTTTTAGTGGCAAGGTTGCCCTAACTATTTGTGTTCTGACAGACAAGTTGAGGCTCCCATTTTGCCGCCCTTTACGCGATATTCTGGACCTTCTTTGCATTGCCCCTACCTAACTTCATCCTTATGCGTTGAGGGCTTTTCTCTGTGCATGCATTGTATTTCGCATGGCTCTTGAGCCTACTGGGGAAGAATACCCCGATCTAACTGCCAGGGAGTTTCTGGCCTTTTATCATCTGCAACCGTCTACTAAGGGCAACTTTTTGAGCTTCTGGAAGAAAGACAAAGTATAAACCCTGGCCCGGTTCAAGACTTGCCACTCGAATGCTAAGAATTGGAAGGGAAAATTCTTCTTAATTTCTGATAAGGGTTGGGAGCTTCCGAGACTCTTCGCAGGGATTTTACCATTAGGGCCAGTAGGGCAAAATTCCTGAGGAGAAAGGTTTGTTGGCGGCTATAGAACCCTTGTCCAAGCGGGAATTGGCCCTAGTTGAAATGTTTTGTGCTTGGGCAGAAGGCCATCCGGATGATCTTTGGATTGAATACCTATTAACCCCTAAGAATATGGATTGCTTCCAGACGACACCTGAATGTTCCCATGTCAAAGGTTGTTTGTTCCTAACCAAAGCCGTGGTGCCTACCTCTCCACCGAAACAAGTTTCGAAAAAAGCTTTGAAGAGACATGCTCGTTCAAAGGATGCTTCTTCTCTAGCCAAAAAGAAGAAAGCTTCTGGAAAGAGAGTCAATGACTCTTTCCAGACCATTTCCTCAATTCAGTACTCCACCTTCTACGTTCAACACATTGCCTACACGCATAACTTCCCCAGGCCTTGGCAATGTCGAGGGTTTAGCAAGTCAAGCCCTCTTTGACTTGGCTGCAATATTTGAATTTGAAATCCCTCACCAGTCACTTATTTCGGTGTCCAATCCCATTTTTGAGTTCCTTGTGTTGGGGAACTTGGTGGGGGATGGCGAGTTGAGTCCCAATGTTGTTGCCGCCCTTTGTTCTGATTTTTTTGTTGAAGAGGTTTTCATTTTTTTTGCCCGGCGGGGGAGGTCCCCTTTTGGGCGAAGAGGAGGCTCTCGCCTGCCCGGTGAATACTGGTGGGCGTGACGATGAAATGTATGCCAGCTTGGGTAGAAAGGCAGATACTGCCCATAAGGAGAGTCAAGAAGTTGCCCCGCCAGGCAGTGACGACGATTGGCCAATTCATGAAGATGCTGAGGCAGCAGGCTCCCTTCCTCATTCGCTGCCGAATACTACCTCTTGGGGGAGACTCCCTCCTTTGGTGCCAGGTTGAGCACCTCTCTATCCCTTCTCCTTTCTTTTCCTCATTTGGAGGTGAGAATGGGTCCTCTCTCTTGGAGAGAGGCATTTCCCTAGGCAGTCTTGTGCACAAAGGCGTCTGCTTGGTTGACATGGACCTTGCTTACAATAGTGCTACTCGCCCGTTGAGAGATCTTGGCGCTCCCCCTGAAAGAGGGGGGGGGGGGGAGGAGGGGTTGATTCGGCTGCAGTGCCTCCCAGGGCCTTTTTGCTTGAAGATGGCCATGGTCGTGAGGAGATTTGAGGTGATGTGTCCTCTTCCTTCGCCATTGCTCAAGGTGAAGCTATTGCCAAGATGGCCGATCGATTGAGGAACTTTATTTTGGGGTAATTCTAACTGCTTATGACCCCTCCATTTTCACTTGCTTTTTTGTTTGCTTGTTAGTTATCCTGTTTTGGTATTTGTCTTTTGCAGGGCATCGACGATTTAGTAGCCTGGATCATGGCAGATCGGACTGAGCTAGAGGAGGAAGTTTAGGAGAGGAGTAAATTTGGCTTCTACGCCAAGAAGGAGTTTGAAAGGTGGAGAACCGAGAAGGTGGAGTTCGAGGTGGTGTTGGAGCATGCTGAGGGCTGTACCTACTCTCTATACGACTACATGGAAATCCTTTAGGATGAAGTTGTTCACCTTCATGATGAACTTCATCATACCAGGGAGGAGAAGGTCAAAGACAACGTTACCTTAGGTCTATTGGAGTCGGAATGGGACTTTGCTAGAGCTCAACTCTCCCTTATTCAAAGGGATTTTGAGTTCAGGCAAGGTCGCCTTAATTCTAATCTTCTACCCCTTAGGGGGGAGTTAGACTCTGTTCACCTGGAGCTGTCCAATTCTTAGGACCGTAGTCGGGGACTTATGCAAGAGCTGGCAGCTTCTCTGGAAAAGGGGAGGTTGGCTGAGGTTGACCTCTCCGAGGCTCGTGGCTCTTTAGCAGAGTTGTAGCAATGGCATAAACAATACAAAAAAAGTCGAGCATACGCCGACGAGGAGCAACGAAAGTTGCATCTGGCTATCATGGCGAAGGACTGTCGTTTGAATGAGAAAAAAGCTGAGATGGCGGCCACAAGGGAAGAGATTACTCGCTCTCACCCTCAATTGGCCTCTGCCTCTGTGGCCAGAGACTGTGCATTTTCTTATGGCTATGGTGCTGGTGTACTGAGGCTTAGGTCCTACTTGTTTACTGATCCTTTTGCTAATTTGATGCATTTGGATATGAATTTACTCAAACCTGACGCAACTTCTCATTGCTTTGCTGACACTTTTGGCTGGCAGAAAATGCCCGACACTTTTAAGGATATTCCTCATTCTCCCCCGCCCTCTGGAGGCTATAATGCTTGAATCTTCTTTGTAATAGCACTATTTGTAACTCATAAGAACAGATGTTTTGGCTATACATACTTGTTTGGCTTTTCATGTGCTGGTTGGTTTGTAATTTTCTTCTTATGACTAATTGCCTTGGTTTTACCTTTTGTTTTTCTTGCCGTTGGGTGGGCACTGGGGTGATGTAGTTTACTCCCCTTTGTTTTCTGTTAGCCTTTTCATTAATGCTATAAGTAGTGAGTTTTGAACATGGCGGTGGTTTGCCAACCACCGCGCCCTTTATACGGCATCAAGATTCTTTTAGGCTCGGTGTTGGTGTTTAAGGGTGGCGTGGTCTGTTGACCTCCGCGCCCATTTTTCATGGCACTGCGAGTCGTTCAGGCTTGGTATTGGTGTTTAAGAGTGGCGTGGTCTGTTAACCTCCGCACCCTTTTTTCATAGCACCGCGAGTTGTTTAGGCTTGGCATTGGTATTTAAGGGTGGCGTGGTCTATTGACCTTAGCACCCTTTTTTCATGGCACCGCGAGTCGTTTAGGCTCAACATTGGTGTTTAAGAGTGGCAGGGTTTGTTGACCTCTGCGCCTTTTTTTCTTGACATCGTGTGTCATTTAGGCTCAAATTTTGGTGTTTAAAGGTGGCGAGATCTGTTGACCTCTGTGCCTTTTTTGCATGGCACCACGAGTCGTTTAGGCTTGGTATTGGTATTTAAGGGTTAGAATGAGCACTTTATTCGTAATTGGATAAAATAATGATGAAGTTCGAACAAATGGTCAACAAACATAAAAACTTCCAAAAATAAGGGTTCTAAGAGTAGAGAGTAAAGCATTATCAAGGGAACAATTTCTTCAAGTACTCTGCATTCTAGGGATGGAGCAATTCTTTGCCTTGGCTATCCTTTAAGCGATAGGACCCTGGCCTGTGTTTAGCCACTACCACATATGGTCTCTCCCATCGAGGCCCTAACTTGCCATCTTTTTTGGTGGTGACTCAACTCCCTTTCAGGACCAGATCCCCTATCTTGAAGGTTCTGGGCTTTACTCTCTTGTTGAAGTATTATGACTTCGGTTGCCTCGCTTTCTTATTCTAGAAGGCCGAGGTACTCCATCGTAGGATGTTTAGGAATGAAGCAATTATGGTGATTTGTTGAAGAACTTATGAAAGTTGGCATTTCTTGGATGTTTTCATGGCCGCTGAGTTGACTTAGCCATGGCTGAGCTCAATTCTGTTACTGTCCGAATGCTATTAGTTTGCGTTCAAATGGTTAGAACCAAATTAAACATGAAGGGTTGGCGTTCGAACACTGTTTTAGAGGTTCAAATGGTGTGAACCATACGCGAGTTGTTACCATTTGAAAGCTATTAGTTGGTGTTTGAACGGTTAGAACCAAATTAAACATGAAAGCTTTGCATTCAAACACTGTTGTAGACGTTCAAACTGTTAACACTACTGTAGCAGTTTGAATGGTACCAACAAAACAAGATTGTTGATGCACTTTATATTATAATTATCACATTTATTAAATATTAAATTACTAATAAGTAATATTAAATAATTAGTTTATTTTTATCACATTTTGTTGTTCTATCAATCTTCATGTTAATGCACAATATATTGTAATTAAATTCATATAGAAATTTATATCATTTTGTTAAATATGAAATTGATATTAAATTAGTAATAATTCATTTATAATTAATATTAACTAAAGAATTTATTTTTATCACATTTTGTTGTTCTATCAATTAATTTATTAAATTGCTATTAGTATATAATTTTGTGAATTTTTATTTGAAACTACGCCCACTGCTCCCTCATCCCACTCCCTCGTCCCGCTTGATGTGGCATGCCCCCGTGGCATTAATTTAATATTTAAAAAAATTGAGTCACTCTGCTTCATTTCATTTTGTTCTTCTCTCCTGAAACAAACCCTAGCTCCTCTCCACTTTGTAGCATTTTGGACTACCCTGGGCAAACCTCAGCCTCCCGAATCTTCCTTTCTGGCTCATAAAATTTTTTTGAATCAGTCGGCTTTTCTTCTTCTCTCCTGAGCTTCGAATCGGGTAGCAATTTCCCATGCCATTTTTGAAGCAGTCGGCTAATCTTTCCACTTCGTAGCATTTCTTCTCTCCTCCCTTTTTAATTTTATGCCAACTGAAGCATTTCTTCTCTCCTAACAAATTTCTCCACTTCGTAGCATTTTCCCCTACAATTTTTGAGCAGTCGGCTTTTGAATCTTCCCTCCCCTGCCCTAGATGAACCTCAGCCTCAATAATCCATGGGTAAGAAAAACGTACTTTTGTTTGTACCTCTCTTGCATCATGCATGTGGTCCTCTTATATATCATCTATGCATGCTTGCATTGTTTGTTTGTTTACTTTTCGGATAACTGGAAGAATACTTGTGAAAATAAGAACTACTATTTTGAGAAATATTACATTTATTCATTCTTTATTTTATCGATTCTACTATTATTTGGGTGAAAATGCTAGCTTTTTTAGCATTTCATGAATGATGTCTTTAATGTATACAAGTGTTTGTTGTGGGCATTATTAGATGCACATCTCATCTGCGCCTTCTTCCGTCCTTTGCATTGGCTCTCGGATTTTGTAATTTATTTATTTTTATTAATTTAGCTTTGTATTTTGGGATTTTGTAAAGGTATTTTGTGTAAAAATGCCTGCTTTTTCGATGAATATTGAGATGTTGAGCTCAGTCTTTCCCACTTATGGTTGTTAATAAATGTCTTAGTATGAGCACAAACTATTTGACTAAATGTCTCAGTTTTCCTTCTTCCAAAATGCGTGCATATCTCCTGATCTTAATAAATCATGGGACACAATAATGATTCAGCTGCTTTTATGTTAATGAAAATGGAAGGTGTGCCTACATAGTGTGAAGTGGGGTGCCAGGATGCAACATGCTAGAGATTGACACTATCTAGCAAGATTTAAGCTGGCAATGTATCATCATTATTAAGAGTAATAGATGGGGAGGTTGTAATCTTAATTTTATCAGGTTGTCATAAATAAAAGCTTAGATTCCATTTATAAAACTTTTGTGGAAAACAGATTCCATTTTATCATTTAATTGTTTCAAAATTGTTTAGTACTAGGTGTAAATAATTATCTATCTTGGTTATGTCATATTATGGAGCTATGATCCTAATTATCAGAAATTTTTTTCGCTTGAGATTTGAGACTTTATACTTCTTTTTTTACACCTGTCCATGGCTTGAAATCTTGTCATAATACTTAATAATTAGGTGTGCCACTGTGGTGAAGAAAATGCCTAAGACCTTTTAAGTTGGTTTAGAAGCTTGCCTATTCACCAGCCAAGAAATTTGCAGAAATTGGGTGTGTGTGTGTGTACGGTACTGAGGAGTGTAAGTTCCTAGCTGAGCTTTGTCATTTAAACTTGTTATTTTTTATTTATTAGACTGAGGAACACGGCTACATCATATTTTGTGTATATATGCTATTTTTTTGGCATATATTCTATATCTTGTTTAGACTATGGTTGAATTACATTCTTCTTCACTCTCATGTATAAGAGAATACATGCATTCTTATCATGTCGGTTTTCTTAGCCTTTTTGTTGAGGCACCGGAAAAAAAGTTAGTTTTCTTAGCCTTTCTTGTTGCTTTCGGCTTAGCCATTCTTTCTATTACAATTGGGTTAAGTCCTATAGCAAGGTGGCTTTATGCATGCCGTATTGCTGTCTCCTTGAGTGAGGGAATTGAGTGCTGTGCATTTGTTGATAAAATGGAATTGAGTGTTTAGTTGTCATTTGTAATAGAAACTTGTTTAATTATGATGAATGAGTGCCATTGTTCATGAAAGGTTGGAAGAGTCGGTACGCAATCCTTGCATCTTCAATAATTAAGTTGGGTTGCAAAGCCGAGCTTGGCTATGATTAAACATTTGGTAATCTATAAATAGAGGCTATCAATATTGACACAATGTCTGAAGCACGTAGTAGCACTAACAATATTGCACGCTCAAGAAACTCGTCAAAATGAATACTCAAGAAACTCATCAAAATGAATACCCAATATGCTTTTGTGATATTAAAGCATGTCGACGAACTGCCCATACGGAGGACAATGAGGGGCGCTGATTTTTCAGTTGCCAAAATTTTGAGGTATATTATTTAACGCTTGTTTGCTAAGAAGTTATTAATAATCTTTGTTTGCTAACATGTGTTGGTTGATTTTGCAGGTAGGGAATTCTTGCAGTTTTTTTTGTTTTGTTTGTATGACCCAGAAATACCACCGTATGGCAAGAAGAGAATCAACTGTTTAAAAACTGAAATTCAAAATATACAACTAGCAATGAATATCCAAACAACTCGATATTGACTAGAAATAGAGACTAAGAGGCGCAAGAGAAAGTTTGAGAGGGGCAGTGTACTTTTAGTAATTTCAATGTTGTGGGTAGATTGTTTAGGCATGCTTTTTGGGAAATTCTGAGAACAAGTGAATGTAATATATTTTAGTTTAACTTTCACGGGAGGACTGGTAAACTTGTAAGGAATGTTTATTGACGGCTTTCTATAGTCTATCCCAGTTTGTTATTTTTTTTTTTCTAAATTTGTTGTATGTGTTCTTAGTGTGGGATCACCATGGAAATTTGAAACTCTTGGAATCATGGCTGCTTGAATCGGGTCTTCGTGAGGGACTTTTACCAACCCTCAAGGTTTTGAGATAAAGCATGCAGGATGAAGCTTCTCTTCAAGTTTAAATTTTAATTTCACAACTTAGTTTAAATTTAATTTCACCACAACTAAAAAAGTACCCAAAAAAGGGTTGACCAAATTAAAAGGCAAAAAACAGGCCATCTATTCTGATTCAATACAGTGCATTAAGAGGAAGCTGCTTCACAGTTTCAGTTTCTATGGGAGATCACTCACAACTCAGTTTGCTTCACTCTTCAATCTTTTGATGTGATAATGAGGAACCCTAATACACCCATAAGGGGGCATCCAAATGGGGACACCCAAACAAACAGGAAATATATCATAATGTAGCCCCTCCATTCATTTAATCAACTATAAATATGTATTTTCATTACGAAATGTGGAGGAACCTAAAAAATGGAGTAAATATACAATTGGTCCCTCCCAAAAAACTATAGCTTCATCACAAAATATCTTGTAACTCCAAAAATGGAGCAAATATACCATTGGACCCTCCCCTCATTAATCAACCAAAGAAATCAAAGAAAGGGATCATATATATACACCAGTTATCTTCCAAAATATACAAGGTCTTCCAATCACCAAAAGTGGCATCATTTATGAATAATTTCTTGGATCATTATCCTGATCTGAGAGATGCAATCTTCTCCATTGCGCCTAAATGAACAAAAAGTCACTACTATCATCTAAAAAACTATTATAAAACTAAATATAATATTTCACGTTCATTCCAACTATAGGTTCTTCAATAGTTTCATCACATTCAATCTCCTTATCAATTCTTATCTCATCACACTCATTATTTGAATGTTCTATGTCGGCATCCATTGTCCAACCAACATTCGAATTGCCTACAATGATACAAAAAGATATAGAAAAAAAAATCACAATTGTTAGAACAAGCAAATATAGTTTGAAAATAGAACATAATGTAGTTTGAAAATAGAACATCAATTAATGTCAAAAGCTTCAAGAAGAGAAAATATGATAATACCATTAAGGCTAATTGGGATGCAGTCACAGATTCCAAAAACCAGAAGATGGGAATTGGGACCACAATTAGAGATTGTGATGGTAATATACTAGCAACTCCGTGTGCTTCAAAAAGGTTTAGTTCTCAACCTGTCCTCGTAGAGTGTTTAGCTCTATGGAAAACTATAGAATTATGTGCAGAGCTGGGCTTTCAGGTCGTTCAGCTTGAGGGGATGCACAAACTATTATATGTGCCATCAACAAAGCAGCGGAAAGTTGGTCCTGGTATGGGCCAGTCATCAATGATGTCATAGAAATTCTACAAGGTAGGCCCTAGTGGAAATGATCATTTATCTATAGAGAAGGCAATCAGGTGGTTCACTAGCTTGCCAAGCTTGGACTACAACATGAAGAGGAACATATCTAGTTAGAAGATGCTCCTGAACCAGATCTGTTCCTGCTACTGTTATGGAATTTGTAATGGAAGACAATGCTTGTATTTCCTACTTATCAATAAAACAAATCTACATCATTAAAAAAAAAAAAATGCTTACCTAATGATTAGTAATGTGTTTACATAATGTAGTTTCATGAGAAATATCTATTTAGGTGCAATCGCAACATCCCTTTTATTCAATTAAATTCTTAACACAAAAATCGCAACATTTTCATGCTGGGCCTACCCTCCCTTTATATTTCTCTGTGAGTGGAATCTGCTTTCCACAAAAGTTTTGTAAATGGAATTTTCAACAGGCTTTCAAGATGGGTTGTAGATTTCAAGTTAAAAAAAAAAAAGAAAAAAAAAAGACGACTTTAGACTCAGAAAACCAGAATCCTAATGAACTCAAAAAAAGTCAGGACTTCTTTAGTCAGGCATAGCCATAGACGCCAAAATATCTGCAACATTGAATCAAAAGAAAGACTATAGACAGAATACGAATGGGAAGGGGCCTTTGAAAGCCTATTGATTTATTTTATTTTCCTTTGAAAATGCTTGTTTCTTGAGTCTCAGAAAGATTGCTACTTTCAAGTCTCGCATGCTGGGCTGGAGTTTTTGAGGCTATTGCAAACTCTAATCTCGAATTTTATCACAGAGTATCATTAATTCTTACAAGGATAATCTTAATGATCGATATCCGTTTTGAATTTGTGCAATGCGTTTAGGTATATCCAAAGAAAGACAGAGAATTTTGGATGATTTTGATCAAAAGTGAAATCATTGTTTTAGGTGAAAGAGATTTTTATGGAGTTTGCATCATAAATCCTTGCTTTTTCCCACTTAATTCTACAACGTGTTTGGGACATAGAGAGAAAGAAACTTCGATGCCTTCCATGGTTTTTAAGTAACCAAACAAGCATAAAAAGCCCTAGAAAACCAACTTAAACTTCATTTTCAACCATTTCAATTGCACAAAAACAAAAGATACTCACCTACAAATGAAATAGCTGGGACTGCAGTGTGCGGTGGAGGTCTGACGGAGGAACGCGACCCTGGGGAATGCAACCCTGAGATACGCGACGTGTTGGGTGGTGCAAGCACTAGCTTGGCACATACGACACCATCGCGGAGGTAGCATCTCGTGCGTACGACGCAATGGTAAGGTAGTTGAGAGGAAATGGAAGGATATGTTTGACTTCTGAAAACTGCAGAGGAAAAAGGAGGGGTGAGACCTTGGGCGGGAGACGAGTTTTTCCTTTTATTTTTATTTTTTTTTTCAATTACAAAAACACGTGGCATGCCACGTCAAGCGGTAAGACAAATCGGGAAGCTACAACGGTAACTGTAGCATTACCCTTTTTATTTATTATATTTTATCACTAATGTTGCATATATATTTTTTAAATTTCAGGTTGAGAATGTCTTTTAAAGGATATAAGCGTACCAGACCAGGTGAGACTTCCATGCAAATAGGCAGAGAGAGGAAAGTCTACTCGGGCAGCAGGTCAAGATTTCAGATTTCCTGACTCTTTTATGGGAAGGTCATTCCCTACCATCAATATTCAGTGATTGTGGATGGGCACCAATCTTATATCAGAGGGAAGAAGCTTTTGAGCTTGTGTCTTAAATTGACATTGTCGCTGAGTTCTATCAATAGCTCGGTGGTACCAGCCCAGATTACAAAAGGGCATTCAAGATCTCTATCTATGGAGCTCCAGTTATATTTTAGCTGATGTACTTGCTAAATTTATCAGTATTCCTAGGCTACGCGATGCATATCCGAATGTGGTGCCTAGAGAGTCTCCACCTTCGGGTAATGGGTAGATGCTTGAGTTAGCAGTCAGTTTATACAGACGAACTCAATGCCCTCGCCGATCATGAGGTGAAGGACTTGGTTGTCAATCCAGATGTGACTATGTATGATGGGATGAAAAGCATCAAGCAGACATATCTATCTCCTTTCTTCAAAATCATGAATTTGATCATTGTCAATAATATTGACCCGCGGTAGAACAAGACAAAGGTTGGCATGGATCAGGCAAAGTTTATGACATGTCACTCTCGTGGCGTTCCTATCGACCTAGTGGGGAATATATTCAATAAGATTCGATTAGAGTCTCGATACATTACGACATATATATTGCCATTTGAGATTCTGATCACCTGATTTCTGCTATTTGCTGGGGTCCTGCCTGATATTGCGGAGCATAAACGGGAGTCGATGGGATTGATCAATAGCACCACCTTTTCATGAAGCACGGGGCACTCAAGACTTTGTCTTCGTGGACCTGTTCTAGACCCAGTTGATCCTCAAAGAGATGCACAATTGAGAGATCGTGGGGTACCGGTTGGTGAGACATTTACGCAGGCTGAGGCATCATGCACAACTACTCATGGGGAGATGACCGATATAGTACGTGTAGTGATCAGCAAGTAGACATCAGTTGTGATCGATGCAGTACGTATAAAGGTCCGTACACAGATTACTGCTAGCATCTCTGACTAACGTACAAAGAGTAATGCTAACATCTCTGAGTTACGTATAGAGATTGATGCCATGTCAACGACCTAAGTCACGTGACTAGTCGACTGACATAGATAGAGGAACACTTAGCTGCAGTGGAGGATGTGTGCCGAGAATTAGGGTCTTAGTACTTTCTATCTTTTAATTACATTTTTTTTAAAAATTTTTGGAATGGACAATATTTGTGTTTTGTAAATTTGATTTAATTATGAATTAAATCTTTTTTGTCTTTTCTAAATTAGTTATTGATTTATATTATTCATATTATTTAATTGATAACTTTCTTATAAATTACTAGTTAATATAAGAATAATTCTGAATCACAAAAAAAAATAATAATAATAATTCTACCTATTATCTCTAGTACACACCACACACTTAACCCATTTTATTTTTTCATTTTTCCTATAACAAGTATATAGTGTATGAATGATAAGTGGAACAACTTAATTAGTTTAACAAGAATAAAATAAAATTAAAATTAAAAAGTAATTGTTTTTTTAAAATATGTATAGTAGGATTCCTCTAATCTTCATTCGAACACTTAATTTGAACACTAATTAATATACCATTCGAACGGTATAGTAATATGTTCCGTTCAAACGATAAGTCAATGTTCGGCCAAAATTTATTGACTTAACCCGCCAATTTCTCGAATGATCATAAATAATATATCTGTTCGGACATTATTTAGCATTAGCGTTTGAATGTTTTTATTTAATGTTCGAACGCTAACTCAATGTCCTACTAAATTTTTTCACATGACGCGCCAAATTGTTGTTCAAACAAATGTAATTTCCGTTCGAATGTTTATTTCACTATGTTCGAACATTAATAGTTGGCGTTCGAATTGTTTTCTTATTAGGAACAAAATTTTTTGTCCCCAAAAATACCATTCGAATGTGCACCTTCCATCATTTTTTTGGAACAAAATTTGAAATTCGTCCATACATCTCATTTTTTAGGACGACTTTCATTTCATTCCAATCAATAATCATCCCAATAGCTCTTTTTTGTTGTAGTGATGGCACTTGCGCACTCCACTATTGTATGTAACATTACACTTTGTCAATATTATGTCTAAGAACTTTCTAGCAATCATAAAATTTTCTTAGATAGGGACTGGCCATCAGTGAAGCAAATGGATCAGTTAATGGTCAACTAACTGGTAATACAAATGGTTTCATGTGATATATTCAACAACATATTAGAGATATATAAAATGACTAACATTAAATAATTATCTTACAAGAGAGTTTACAAATTAAGGTAAAGCACATACGAGAAACACACATATATACATATATGCACACTGTACACATAAAAACCAACATTTCTAGGTGCTAATTAATAAAGATCAAACTCATGAAGCCTTTGATCATAATTTGGTCAAATTTCATACTGAGAAATTTCAAGACATGCCATTCTTTCCCTAGCTAGCTTCCGTACTTGACAAGCCTATTCTGTGACCGGAATACAAAGTAGGATGCTGAGCATATAATAAACAAAAGTTCATAATATAGCCTAACATAGTAAATAAATGGCCGGTAAACAAGGAGGCACGTCCCACCAATTAAATCGATCAAAACACTTGTTAATGAGTTTAAAGACCAAAAAACAAGCTGTAATGAAGGCTATTAGCATGCCTGCTAATGAGATTGAAAGCATAGCTACTCCCAACAACAAGCTATTAGGTAATGATAAGAATTAATCCTTTTTCAAGTAGAAAATTGACAAGAAAACTAATATTGAAGTCGAAGAGAATAACATTGCTACTATATCTGATACGAAGAATGCCATAAACCAGTTGCATTCTAGAAAGCTAGGAATGCCTGTTTCTTGATTATTGCCACCTGGTACTGTGAAGGCAGCTGGAAAAGCCACAGTGACAATCAGTGTTGCCACCAGCATGCAAGTGTTTGCCGTCATCTTCATCCATTTTCACCATTCTTCTGTAGTTCTTCATGGGTCCTCACAAATATATCCATAGGTGTTTCTCCTTTTTCATTCGGTTGGTTCACATATGACTTCAGCACGATATTTTTTATCTCCTGCACGCAATAACCAATTACTCGTAAATTAAAAACTATTGAAAGGGGAGACCATGCATGCAATACGTGTGCAACAAGAAGAAAAGAATTAGTTGATATGATATTTAAGACCCATATGTACATACCTGAAACCACAACAACTCTCGTTGCATTTGAAAGGCTGCACCTAATACGATATTTAGTCGATCGGAAGAAGGTAATTCTCCAGCTAAGTGTAGCATGTTGTTTCCCCCTTCAGCATTATAGGTTGCAAGGATGCCCTTCAAACCACCTATCTCATATATTAAATTAAAAACTCGCTCTTGTCGATATTTAATAGCAACGTGAAATAAAGTTCCATATTCTTCTTGGTCAACTTGCCATATGAGATCGGGATAAGTGTGTACAAGTATAATTAGAAATTCAACATTCCCTACTTTTGCAGCTTCAACAACTAGTTGCTTATGATGTTGAAGCATATGATCATGAGTTGAGAAAAAACTGTTGTCTCGAAGTAGCTCTCTCCAAAGGCGGTTAACCAATTGATGGGCTAATGCTTGCATCATAGCTTTATTGCAGAATCGACCCTTGAAGACTAGTTATTAGGATTAAGAGAAGATCGTTAATTTGGTTAAAAAGAAATTTAATTCTATACATATATATATATATATATATATATATATATATTTATATATATGCCAAAATAATGAATTAAATGATTAAATTCACATTCCCATGAGTTAATTATATATGCTCGATTAATTGGCATTCTGTGTCAAATTTTGCATGCGAGTATAGACATGATCTAATATATATATATATTGGGTCTGTTGGAGTATTGAGCCTAATTGGATTTGTGAGCTGGAAAAGGTGTAGACAGATTATTAGCTCAACTGTTGCTTGACTTGGTGCTAGAGTGAAGCTCAAGTAGTCAGTTGGCTTAAGGTGCACTCGAAAATTGCCTTGAACAAAGCTCCGACAGAAAGTTAGCTCGAGGTGCGCTCGATGGAGAGTTAGAGCGAAGGTCAGACAGAGTTTGCTCGAGGCTCACTTGACTCTCCGCTCAAGCCAATGTTGGATTGTCTGTTCGCTCGTGGTGTACGCAACATTTGTTCAAGCAAATAACCCAATTTTGCCACATTGGGGTTTCTTGGCACCATTTGTTTAATATATATATTTATTATGTTTTGGAATAGAAATGTATTAGATTGAACTAAGAGGAATAGAAACTGTGTAGAGCAATCTTGTGAGAGAGAAAAAAGCCCTAGGGAGAGAGAGAGTTGAGATTTTGTGAGAAAGGGAAGTTCTTGTAACTCACTGTGTGTTTGTAATCTCCTCTTGAATAAAATCCCCTGTAGCATTGTAGACGAGGGCATGTTGTAGAATCATGTTAAATACTGTGTGTCGTGTGTGTGCTTGGTTCTTTTTTTTCTGCATTTATTTCATTGTCTGTCTCGATATCATTGTGGGTGGGTGTGGTTGTGGTTGCTCTGGTGGTTTCCATAACAATTGATATAAGAGCCCCAAGGTTCTAGAGTTTGGGGCTAAATGATGTCCGAAGAAGACGTGAAGGTTGGAATTGAGAGGTTCGATGGTACATATTTTGGTTACTGAAGAATGTAGATCGGGGATTATCTCTAAGGGAAAAGGCTCCACCTTCCTCTGTATGGAAAGAAGCTGGAAAGCATGGTTGATGACAAGTGGAATCTGTTGGATCAACAGGTTTTGGGGGTTATTTGGCTCACCCTATCTAAATCCGTTGTGCACAATGTTATGAAGGAGAGAACCACAATGGATCTCATAGCTGCTCTGTCAAGCATGTATAAAAAGCCGTCTGTGAATAATAAGGTACATCTGATGAAGAAATTGTTCAATCGGAAGATGTTAGAAGTTATGTTTGTTTCCCAACACTTGAATGAATTCAACACTATCACAAATCAATTGTTGTCGATCGAGATTGAGTTTGACGATTGATTGAGCTATAATATTGTGATTATTTTGCACTTAAATTCGAGTCAATCACACTTTTCTTACTAGTAATTGAATGGATTTGGCCTCAATAAATAAATTCTAACTCAATTGATAACAACCTAATTTTATGGTCTTAATCTCTAATTTATTACATGAAATTGAGGAAGTTAATCGTTGTGCACATGCGTAGGTGAGCCGTGCAAAAATTTCCACACGGAAGACACACTTTTGACGGACTCATGTGACTAAAAATGCAGCATAATAAAGGAACTCACGCCGTTGCAAATTTAAAAGCATAGCAAGCTTGACAAATTCCAAAGCACTTCACACAAGCCTTCATGCTTATCTTCCAATTGCATGTAACCAATCACAAGGAAAAGCAACTTCGACTCACACGGAAAAGTGTTGTCTTCAAGTGCACATGCTTTGAAAAGCACTTCTACAAGCTCAACCTGCATCAAAAGCAAGCAAAAGCAAGACTTATCTTTAGGACCCTCCTTGACCTTTCTTTCCAAAAGGCATAGCACGTAACTTTGTTGTAACTTCAAGTGGTCTTCCGTCAAACGAAAAGCAATGCCTCTCCCTTATCTTCAAGTGGACCCCAAGGCCACCTGCATCACCACATGAAGACTTCCACTCTTATTCAATGGATTTAACTCCACCCTCACGGAAATTCTGCACAAAAAGCAAGCACATTCAAGCACCTGCGTCTCTCCTAAAGGCATAACACGCAAATCACGGAAATCACCTTGAAGACCACGACTTCCTATGTCAAAAGCAAAACTTAGTTCACGTCCAGCCGCATCCTTTGCACCAGATGGATACCAGTTCATGCTAGATGTTGCTGCAGCAAAGCTTCTTTCCCTTCTTGGACATACAGCTACTGCCAATAGGAAAGGCAACTCTTTTGTTACCTCAAGGATGGGAGAAAATGCAAGAGAGGGGGAGAAAAAACAGTCAGTTTTGGTTTTGTTTTGCTGGAGAATTTTGGAGACTCTGAAACCCATTTTTCCTTTTCATGTTTTCAGTTTTTACATTTTCCTTGCTTTGTGTTTGATTCAAGCTTTTATTTACATTTCATCTACATTAATTTTTTCTCATTTTAGTTTATTTTCAGTTCAGCCAAACATTTCCAATAGCTATTACGTTGAATTCATTTCTGTTCGTATGTGTTTTTTTTTCTTTAACTTCCATTCATCTTCATGCCACTCTTGTTTGGTTCATGTTGGTTGCTTGGGGTTGTTTGTATCTTTGCGTTAGATTATCTTCATTGGAGTTGATTAGTCTAAGTAATGTAATTTTTTCTGGTTTAGATTGAACTCTATTGGATGGAAAATAGTGACTTTTTGGTTGGCATACATGGTGTTTGAAAAAATGTCCCTTAGAACATAAACTTCGTGAACTTCCTTTTATTGCTTGGAAACATTGGATTAGATGACGTTGATGAATGTGGTTTCTTAAGCAAGGATAATCATAATTTAATCAATGCACGTTCACGAATCCATTTAATGTATGGAAGTGATTGAAGTAGCGTCAAGGTACATTAGAGCAAAAATTATTACATGCTAGCTAAATATTTCCTACTCTCCACTCGTGTTAACACTTTAGTTTACTCATTTTTCTTGCATATTTTTAGAACTCATTCACCATCTCATGCAAAAAAAGAAATGAGGGCATGTTTTTATAATGTCCAAAAAAAAAATCAATTCTCATTGTGAATATCATCGTAGATAGCCTTAGCGAAAAATTTTATTTTAATTTCGATAGTGAATGAATTTGCATTTTAAACTAATTGTTCCTTGAGGAAATGACTTAGGGACTTCCCTGTTATTACTTGACAACTCTTATACTTGGGAGTAATTCTAAAACAATTTTTAAATTGAGTCAATGATGAGATTAGAGGTTGATTCTGTTGGCATCATTGCCTAATAGTTGGGAGGCCATGAGAATGGCGGTGAGTAATTCAGCCGGTAAGATGAAACTAAATTATGATGATGTATGGGACATGATCCTTTCTGAGGAGGTATGCAGAAAAGACTCAGGGAGTTTTCTTGTATTGGTTTGGCGTTGAGCGTTGACGATCAGAACTGGAAACCTATCAAGTCTAAGAACAGGGGTAGGAGCAGGTTGAGATATGGGCAGTAGATCACTTGCTAGAGTTGCGGCAAGCCGGGCCACCTCAAGAGACACTGTCGGAATTAGGAAAAGTACTAAGGTTGACGCTGTGAATGTGGTGACTGATGAAATATAGGACAATCTATTTCTTGTAGTGCACAGTTCGGTTGAGGATTGGGTAATGGATTCAAGAGTTTCGTTCCATAGCACCTCATATCAAGAGATCATGCAGAACTATGTTACTAGTGATTTTGGAAATATGTACATGACTGATGAAGAGGCACTGGATGTAGTGGGAGTGGGAGATGTGCACATCACACTTTCAAATTGGAGAGTGTGGACTTTGTAACAAGTCATACACGTTCCAGATATGAAGAAAAGCCTAATCTCTGTGGGATAGCTTGACGACAGCAGTCATAAAGTAGTGTTTTCTAAAAGAGCGTGGAAGGTCATGAAATATGCACTGGTCTTGGTGCATTGTTAGAAGACTGACACTTTGTATTTGACATCATGATCCAAGGATGTGAAGGTAAATGCAAAGTTGTAGCAGAGCAGGCTTGGGCGTGCGAACAAGGTGGAGAAACAAAACGGAGTCAGCTTTGCAGTTTCTCATGTAAGTTTGGAGAAATAGCTCGAGACCACTATGTGAAGCATAGGTGTGAGAGATAGGAACAGAGCGTCTGGTGTTCCAAGGATATCTACAACTATAGTTGATGCTCATAGAGCTGCCATGATGGCCAAACGTCCATAGTGGTCACCTACCTTAAACTATGTCATGCTAACAGAAGATGGTGAACCACACTACAAAAGCAAAATCTTGTGAGACAGGACATCGGGCAAGTGGTAGTTAGCCGAGAGAAGCTGATTGGACTTCCAAGAAGGAAGTGGAGACTGCACAAGAGATGGGCAAGTCGACTGAAGACCGAAAGAGGAGGTGGGATCAGGCAGCCAAATCATAGAAGGGGATGTCAACTACAGGTTCTTTGATGTTTGCTAGGGTAAGTTCGAGACCTATATTCTCTGCGTAGTGAGAGTTGTGAGTTGTCTAGTAGATGTGCTAATTGAGGCCAATGTACATGAGAGACTGAAGTTGGGTTCGACTTCAGTGCATCTTCTAGCTTGAAGATGGGAGCTATGAGCTATAGAGGTGATAGGGCTTGTACTGGAGATGATGGCTGGCATGTGGAAAATTTGTGTCCAAGCGGGAGATTGTTAGTTATGGAGCCTGATTTGTTTTGTGAGCTGGAAAAGGTGCAGATAGATTGTTTACTCGACTATCGCTCGACCTGGCACTCGAACAAAACTCAGGCATTGAGTTCGCTCTCATTTGGCAATTTACTCTAAACAATGTTGGATTGGTTGTTCACTCGCGGTGCGCTTGACACCCGCTCCAGTGAATAACCCAATTTTATTGCATTAATAGGGTACATTTCCTGACACCGTTTGTTATATATATGTTATGTTTTGGAATAGAAATGGTGTAGAGCAATCTTGTGAGAGAGGAAAAAAGCCCTAGAGAGAAAGAGTTAAGATTGTGTGAGTAGAGGTAATCTTTTGTAACTCACTGTGTGTTTGTAATCTTGTATGGAATAAAATCTCATGCAACTCTGTGGATGTAGGCACATTGCCGAACCACGCTTAATACTGTGTGTTGTGTGTATGCTTAATTCTTGTATTTTTGTATTTATTTTACCATCTGTCTCGATATCGTTATGTGTGGGTGTGGTTGCTCTGGTATTTTTCTACAACAATGTCGTGACTTAATTCATTGCACTTAGCAGTATTTTAGCTCTTGATAATTGAGTATAAATATTTGAAAACTTAGTAATTAACAATTTATTTTAATTAGGTGATTATTTCGACATGTTAGATCTCAAATTATTTGCTATTTCTCAAATAGCAAATCGCACTGATCAAAAGAAGAATTAATACTAAAAAGATCTATACATTTAACAATATTTAGTAATTAAAGAATTAATATATATATATATATTTATATAATGGCCTCCTATATATCTACTTCCCAAAATCGACACGTGGGGTACTATAAAACTATGCGCGAACAACAAAATATGAGATAACTTCCTAACGGCAGCCGCGGTAGCCTACCATAACGTAGAATTAGGCACATGACCTCTCTATGCATGATGAACAAAAAAATATGAGCAAGATGAACCGTCAATAGGTGAAGCACAAGCAGCCCTACTACGAACCGTCAAGCAATTAAGCTCAAGCTAGCAAAGGGGATGGACTAGAGGATTTCAGTTTTTTGACAATAGACTACTAGAGGATTAGCCCTTAATCAAGAATATTAATGCCGCTAGATTAAAAGGAGTTGCATCTTGGTTAATTAGCTCAAAAAGTTCACAGAAGAGGGCCAATTTTTCTGCGCACAAGCGGCACAAGTACGTGCCTCGCGGCCAATTGGACCGCTTCCTTGGACATCACAAGGAGCGCCATTCCCATGAGATCACTCCCCATCATAACTACACCCCCTCTCTTTGACCCCCTGACTTACTTAATTTTATGTGTTCCCCTTTCTCCATAAAAAAAGTGAAGAGAAAAGGCTAGCTTCTACCCAAAAAATCTGATATGCTCTTGCGTCCATGTATACAAAGTACAAAGTATCAGAATTGTTATAAGGCATTTCAAATACAAATTAAATAGCTAATTATCTAACACTACAAGAAATTTTATTTTTAGGGACGAAATTAACCTAAAAGTACTTTTCTGAGACGAAATTAAAATTTCGTCTCAAAACATGGAAAACCTTATAAATCCGTTCGAACTAAAACATAGTAGTTCGAACTGGAGATTCTGAGACGAATTAGGTCGTCTCCAAAAATTTATACCGTTCGAACTAATAAAATTTAATTCGAACAAAAAATTAATTAATTCGAATGAAATATTATTTGTTCGAATTAGTATTAACGGTTCGAACGGTATTGTTTAATTGAAAAGATATATTGTTAAAATTGTAAGAATACATATTTTTTCTATTAATTATTTATCATTTCCAAAGTGAATAAAAAGTTCTATATATTATATATTATGATTTACAATGAATTAAAATATTTACAAATTCATAAATTATTTTTATGTAATTAATTTAAAAGTATTTTAGTTAACTAAATATTAAAAATAAGATAGTGTCATTTTTTCAATTATCGTGAACATTAAGTATAATGAGAAGAAAATATAATTAACAATAAAGAGGCTAGCAAACACTAAAAATAAAAATCATACTGCATTAATTACATCCCAAAATGAGTTAGACGTTATATACAACATAAAAAAAGTAAAATAATAACTAACAATATTTATTTATTAAATAAATCAAAATCCTCCTGTAAAGTTTGCATGCGTCCTTCTAGGTCCTTAAACTTCTCCATCATGGGGTGAATGAAGTCCCTCAATAAAATGTCGCGGTGCTCCGCCAATATAGCCCGTACCTCATCTGAAGTAGCCCCAGCAGGATGTCTCTCAATAGGGGCAGCAGCAGTAGAAGCTGGATCAATAGGCGGAGGCTGATCCTGTTGCACTGCACGAGTCTTCGGCAAGTGACCCTTGCTCTTATTAAATGTGATCTTGTTAACAGGCCCCATCTGTGGCGACCTCCGCTCAGTCAGAGTCACTGTAACCCCTGAACGGAGTAGGAGGTTAGATATCAACAATGCAAATGGTAGACTACCTCCACCCGAATAGCGTGACTCTGTGCGAATGCGGAGGAAGAAATATAATGCCAGATCAATCGGCTCCCCCTGTGCTAACCGTAACAAAAATCTGGCCCGCTCGATCCCGAAATCAGTCTTGTGTTTCTTCGGATCAATGTTATACCCCACAATCAATTGTTGGATCACTTTACTGCCATCATATGGAGGAGCCTCAGGGTCTCGCACTAGGTCACGAACCTGATCGTCTGTGAGACCATCATCAGGTACCTCATCGCCGCTCTCACTATCATCTGAGCCAGCATCCAGCTCTGCGGTCTGTACATCCGGCGCTGGCGATGAGGATGCGACTGTTGTGTCCTCTCCAGATAGTGCAGTCGCTGCTCTCGCTGCTGCTGCTGCAGGATATACACCCGGCTCTCGCCGCAAATCTAGAAACTCAGCAATAACGCGGGGAGATAATATAATACTCACTTCCCGGATCACTAAATTATAGCACAGAGCATCACCAGACTGCTCACCCATGGCACGGTAAAACTCACCGACCATCTCAGGATATGCTGTGCCTCTCTGTTGACAGATCGGGGTCCATCCACGATCGGTGATGATGTCATGTATGCTCCGTCCCTCCCAAGTGAGGTCATGGAAGTAGCCCAGAATGATCTCCCGCTCAACTAGTATAGGCCTCACGGCCGGCTGAGAAGGAGCGGTAGCTGTGGAGCTACTTTTGACTGTCTAGGGTCGGGAACGTTTTCTTCCGCTGCTGCTTGTCATTAGTATGCTGTTGATGTATAAAATATATATGTGATGTAATTAAAGTGAATTAGAGGATGCATAATGTTCTCATAGCATGTTTGACAACTGCTTATTCGAATGGCCTTTAATTCCATTCGACTTAAATTATATTCATTCGAATAAAATTTAAATTAATTCGAATGAGCCTAACTTCCATTCGAATAAAATTTTTTTCCATTCGAATAAACCTAAATTTAATTCGAATGCGATGACTTCCATTCGAATAAAATTTTGGTTCATTCAAACGGAACTGAGCCAAACAGACATGGCTGAGTCGACTCAGTCCCGAATCGACACTATCATTTTTCTTGAAGAATCCTACATTTTAATCCGTAGAAATGATTTAGGAGTAAATCCTTATCATTTCTACCGATTAATACTGAGTCATTTGGCCCCAAAACAACAAAATGGGGCTGGATTCATTCAAAATCCGACCCCCCCAAAACTAACCAAAAAAAATCATAAAAATAACACTCATTTAAGCCTAACCTCTTGTTTTAGGAGATCTGAGGACAACAGTGGAGTTGGTGGCGGCGTTGAGGCTGCTAACGACGGAGGTGTGAGCGTAAGTTCGAATGAGAGGAGGCACGAAATGTCAGAGAAGAAGCTGTCTTGCGGGTTAAATAACGTAAATTCGTTCGAACGGAAGCATAATTAATTCAAACTAAAAGGGTATAAGTTCGAATTGAAAGGGTATACGTTCGAATGAAATATATAATACTTTAAAAAATATATATATATAACTACAAGAGGTAAAACAATACGTTTTATATTAGTAATACTAGTATATAATACTACTATATATACTAATAAAAAATTTCGAACTAGTATATATATAATATATATTAGATAAATATATATATATAGTATTGAGTTTTGATCTAGTTACTTATATATATTGTGACTAACTAGTATATATATATGTAATAGTATATATATTATGCATTATATGAGTATAAAATAGTATTGTGTAAAGCATTGCATTATAAAGTAAATATACAATGTATATAGTAAAACATTGCATTAAATATAAGTATAAAATACATATTTCTAATTTATTTAGTTTATATATTAGTAATAAACAAAGTACTTAGACTATATTATAAAGTATTACAGTATTATTAGTTTTCATATTTTTATACTATTTATAATTTAATATCACTTAGTATTATACTATTATATTACTTAGTATAATACTTATAGTGATACTAACTATAAGTATAACATTATTAGTGATTGTAAATAAAATAATATACTATGTTAAATACTTAATATTATAGATTGATAAGAAACTTAGTATTATGCGTTTAGTGACACTTAGTATTATATAGTGTATATAATTTTTACATATACACATAATAATATATAATATTATACTTATATATTTCTATAATTATCTGTTCGAACTAAAATAAAACAGTTCGAATAAATATATTTCATGTTCGAACGAATTTTTTTGTTTGGAGGGAAAATTCGCGCCAACATTTCAGTATATACTGGAGAATATTCCTTTTTTTTATTCGAACGCGAAAAATATTAATTCGAACGGGAAAAATATTGTGGGAAAAATTCGTGGTTTTCGGATTTTCGCGTTTGAACTTATAAAAATTAGTTCGAACTAAAATGCACATATTATTAATCCGATCCTTTCACTTCATTTTCACTCGGATTGTATTGTTAGAAAGGGAGAGAGAGCGTGGTAGAGGCTCTGAGAGTGTTGTGGAGAGAGAGAGATTGAAAGCATTGAGAGAGAAGAGATTCTTGAGAGAGAAAGAAGAAAGAGAAGAGGTAATATGTTATTTTTGTTATTTTTCATTCCGATTTTCATTTACAAGTTTTTTGTTGGGATAGAACAGTATGGATGAATGTGTTTTATGCATATATAGGTATTGTGGATTGTTGTTTTCTTGAGAGAGAAAGAAGAAGGATAAGAGGTGTGTTTTCTTAGTTTTCTAAGTTGTTTAATAATCATATTTAGGGATAATCATATAGTTTTCAATGTGTTGTATTGAAATATGGCATCATGAATGTGAAAATTGTGTTTTGTGGTTCAGTTTGTTGCTCTGTTTCGTGACTGGTTTCTAGCTTGATTTCATTCGAACGCTTTGAACACCGTTCGAATTGACTTTTCTTAGTTCGAACATAATATAACGCGTTCAGATTTTGTTCGAATTTATGGAGTGTTTGTTCGAACAATATATTTTAAATATTGTTGATGATAGTTATGATAATGTAATTATAATGTATAATTGTAAATATTGAAGTCCTGTATTTAAATAGATTAGCAACTCAAGTATTTAAAAAGACATATTAAATAGCTTAATACTTAAAATATAATAATAAGATATATCATTATGCTATTATAATTAAATATTTGAAAACAACTTAAGTATTCAAGTATTAATATAAATAATTTAAAACTTGGCATGTAGTATTTTAGGGTAATACTTAAAATATAATAATAAGATATTTAATTAGAGTAATGTATAATTAAATGGATAACCATATTTAAGTACTCAAGTATTAAGATGATTAAATACATAATATTTAATTAATTATATCTAAGTACTCTAATTAAATAGCTTAATACTTAAAATATAATAATAAGATATTTATTTAAAAAATTGTAATTAAATATTTGAAAATATTTAAGAACTCAAGTCTTAAGATGATTAATACATAATGTATAATTAATTATATCTAAGTACTCTAATTAAATAGCTTAATACTTAGGATATAATAATAAGATATTTATTTATATAATTGTAATTAAATATTTAAAAATATTTAAGAACTCAAGTATTAAGATGATTAATACATACTATTTAATTAATTATATCTAAATACTCTAATTAAATAGCTTAATACTTAGGATATAATAATAAGATATTTATTTAAAAAATTGTAATTAAATATTTAAAAATATTTAAGAACTCAAGTATTAAGATGATTAATACATAATATTTAATTAATTATATCTAAGTACTCTAATTAAATAGCTTAATACTTAAAATATAATAATAACATATTTAATTAAATTATTATAATTAAATATTTGAAAATATTTAAGTACTCAAGTATTAAGATATTTCAAAATCTTTAAGGGCCCATCATGTATACTTGTAATGTAATCTTCTCATGTATTTGTGATGTATGCTTCTTATGTTTACTACTGAGCGCTTGAATTTTGTAGTTATTTTACATGCAATTAAACCTTAGACCCGTTCGAGAGTTGTGGCCAAATATTCTCTTAAAGAATGTTTGGGTATAACTCTTGAATTGTCCAAAGTGGACAGTTTGGGATTCTATCATCTATATGGCATATATATTTAGTTAAAACTCATGTGTTAGTCAATTTAAATTTTGGTTTAGTATTTTCCTACATTCTTCGATTATGTAGTTCATAAGTTTTTCGGCCCATGAATAGGGTCGACGACTTATCGTGACTAGCATACTTGGAGAATTGTAGGGAAATGCTGCAGAAAGTTTTACTAACATACGAGTTTTAGACTGAGTACATATGCGATATAGATGATAGTCTCTCGAATGGGATAGGACCAACTACCTTAAAAATACAGGGAAAACAAACACGTGTATTGTAACGTATTATTTATAGTGTTTATTGAATTTTGTTTGGTTTCTTTTATAGATGGATAAGAGTTGGATGTTGTTGGGAGATAGACTTGGTCGAGACTATAAGCAATATGCACAAGGGGTGAAGTCTTTCTTAGAATTTGCTTGTAGGAGTGTTGATAGTCGAGGATATATAAGATGCCCATGCAAGAAGTGCAAAAACCTTAGTTCATATAATATGATGGCTGTGGAGGATCATTTATTCGTAAATGGAATTGATTCTAAATATTCACATTGGGTTTTACATGGAGAACCATTTCCCCAAGGAGTTAGATTTGGCAGTCATCTCAACCAGATGGATGAATGTAACGAGATCGACACGGAGGACATAAATGTTGATGTTTCTGATGATAGTTATGATACTAGAGAAGATATGACTGAAATGTTAGGGGATCTTGGCGTAGGCATATTTGGTGCTAGGGTTGGAGAGGGAACATCTACCCAGTCATTTGAGGGAAATGAAGACTTTGAATCATTGTGGGAGGATGCACAACATCCATTGTACGAAGGGTGCACCCGTCATAGCAAGTTGTCCTTCACTGTCAGGTTGCTACATATTAAATCTATTTGTCGTATTTCTGCAAAGGCTATCGACATGCTGCTTGAATTATTTCTGCCAAAGGATAACGTAGTACCTCAAAATTTTTATGAAGCGAAGAAATTGAAGCGAGGGTTAGGATTTGATTATAATATCATCCATGCATGTAAGAATGATTGTGTTCTCTTCTGGAAGCAATATGCAGAATGTGAATCATGTCCGGTGTGTCATGAGTCAAGATGGACATCAGATAAGCGTAATGTACCCCATAAAGTGTTAAGACATTTTCCGCTTATTCCTCGACTTCAAAGATTATTTACTTCCCGGATGACTGCAAAAGATATGACTTGGCATCACACACAAAGAGTTCAAAATGATCAATTCCTCACTCATCCTGCCGATTCCTTACAATGGAAGAAATTTGATGACCAGTATCCATGGTTTGCCGAAGAACCTTGCAATGTACGTCTTGGTTTAGCAACTGATGGATTTAATCCATTTGGCAACATGAGCACTTCTCATAGCACCTGGCCTGTCATAGTAATGCCTTATAATTTGCCACCATGGAAGTGTATGAAGGATCCTTATTTTATGATGACTCTATTGATCCCAGGGCCAAGGTCATCAGGAAATGAAATAGACGTATATTTGCAACCAATGATGGCAGAGTTGAAAGAGTTGTGGGAACAGGGTGTCACTACATATGATGTGGCCGCTGAGCGTGAATTCAAGATGCATGCTGCAGTACTTTGGACAATAAATGATTTTCCAGCATACGGGAACTTGTCTGGGTGGAGCACAAAGGGAAAAATGGCTTGTCCTGTTTGTAACAAAGATACACAGTCTCAGTGGTTAACGAATAGCCGGAAATTATGTTTTATGGGACATCGCCGATATCTACCTCATGATCATAGATGGCGTTCAAATAGAGTAATGTTTGATGGAAGGGTTGAGCATAGGTCATCACCGCCAGTGTATTCTGGTAGTGATATTCTCACTCAATTGACAGATGTTCCAGACAACAGATTTGGAAAGAATGCAAGATGCCGAAAGAGGAAAAGACAAGCAGTGGAATTGAATTGGACCAAAAAAAGTATTTTCTTTGATTTGCCATACTGGTCTACATTAACACTGCGTCACAATCTAGACGTAATGCACATTGAAAAAAATATATGTGAGAATATTTTGGGTACCCTAATGTCAATACAAGGAAAAACAAAATATACAGTCAACTCTCGTAAAGATTTGAAAGAGTTGGGAATCAGATCGGAGTTGCATTTGCAAGATACTGGGTTATCAGCTTATATGCCCCTTGGATGGTATACACTTTCAAGTGATGAGAGAAAGAAATTCTGTGATTGGTTCATGACAATCAAATTACCCAATGGTTATGCTTCGAACATGTCAAGATGTGTCCGACCTCATGATTGGAAGATAACTGGTCTAACAAGTCACAACTGCCATATATTTTTACAGCGATTGTTGCCAGTTGGTGTGCGCGGAAAGCTTACTCCAGATGTTCGTACAGCTATTACAGAATTAGGGCAATTTTTCAGAAATATTTGCAGTAGAATGTTGAAAGTTGATGCCTTATTCAAAATGGAAGCTGACATTGCATTGATATTGTGTAAATTGGAGAGTTTGTACCCGCCTTCATTCTTTGATGTAATGGTTCATTTGGTTGTGCATTTACCTCGTGAGGCTTTAGTTGCTGGCCCCATTCAGTATAGATGGATGTATTCTATTGAACGGTTTTTGGGAAAACTTAAGCGATCTGTGGGAAATAAGGCTCGTCCGGAAGGATCGATCACAGAGTCATATATTCATAATGAGTGGCATACATTTTGTTCAATATATTTTCGTGGGGTTGATACTAGATTTACGAGACCGGATCGAAATTATGAAGGTGGACAAATGGGAGTTTCCTCAGCATTTACCGTGTTCTCCCAGAAAGTACGTCCTATAGGTGCACAAGGGGGCTATGACCTATGTGGGCGGGAGTTTGAAAGAGCTCGATGGTATGTCTTAAATAATTGTGAAGAGATTGAACAATATTTGAGGTTAGTGATGATCATCTAATTTGGCAGTAGTATTATGTGCATTTCTAATACTTTAGTATGTATTGATATAAATTAATAACTCACATTAACATACGCAGCGAACATATACAACTACTTCGCACCAATGGTGTGACTGACGTAGAAAAGATGCACGAAGAAGAATTTGCCTCATGGTTTGAACATACGGTATTATTCGGGAAAAAATTATGCACAAGTATTTTAAATATGATTATATTTTAAATTTCATCCTTATTTTATTTATGTAGGTTGCATCGAAATATAATGACCATTCATGTGAAATCTCACCAGAAGTATATGCTTTGGCATGTGGTCCGTCTAAGCGGGCTATCCAATATTCAGGATGTTTGGTGCGTGGATATAGATTTCACACAGCAGACAGAGAACGATATAGGAAAACTCAAAATTGTGGGGTTGTTGTCGAAGGAAGTCATGGGGATGATAATATCGATTTTTACGGAATTGTGGAAGATATCATAGCATTAAAGTATGTGGGGGGATATATGGTCTGGTTATTTAAATGTACTTGGTGGGATGTCTCAAATCCTAGGTTGGGAGTGCGTAAGGATGAATATTTTGTAAGTGTCAATACATCTCGCAAATGGTATGAGGACGATCCATTCGTTCTCGCATGCCAAGCAAATCAAGTTTTTTATTTAGATGATCCGGAGTTCGGAAATCCATGGAGAATAGTCGAGAAGTTTGCGCCAAGAAATGTATATGATTATATTCCAGAGGCAGACAAACCACATGAAGAAGTTGATAGTCCAGACCATGAAGAAGCATATCAAGAAAATGAATCAGGCATCAATCTATTTGTTGATCTAAGCCATTATGACATGGTCCCATTGCGCAGAGAAGATGTTCAACCCGAAGTAATTGAAGGTGACATGTCGGAAGAACATGAATCAACTGAAGTGTCACTGAGGATGAGAGCGATTGGTCCAGCAATACTGATACCGAATGATTTTCAAACAGATATTTGTGTAGGTAAAATTCTTATAAAAATATTTCATGTATCTAGTTCGAATAATAATTTATTATAATTTCAAACAGATATGCCTCCTAAACGCAAAAGAACACGTGAGCCATCCCCACCACTTACTGAATCTCCGTGTGCTTCACCTACCAACAATGGTGGGCCACCGTCACCAGAACCAGAACAAGGTATTTTATCACTGTATATCTTTCAAATAAAATTAATTTAATTAAAATATATGCTTTAATTTTTGTATATATAGCTGTTGTAAACCAGCGCCGAGTTAGAGGCATTACGAGGGGTGTCTGCATAGAAAAAGTAAGGAAAGTGGGTAAAATTAAAGTTGATATATCTGATGATCACACCGGTGGCTCTGGGGATTCGGCAGCTTGGCTTGCTTCTTATGTTGGTACACTTACTCGCACGTATGCACCGATGGCTACATCCTCCTGGGCTAAAGTTCCCCAAGATGTGAAAGACCACATCAAAAATCGTTGTCTGGTAATAAGTTACTTTGTATAACATTTTTATTTAAATGAGAATGTTTAAAATTATACTAATTGTTTATAATTATTTGAAGGACGAGTTTGAACTAAATTTTGGTCCGTGAGAGGATTGACAAACGATTGAGGAACTGATGTCGAATGCATTCCGGAGGTACAAAGGTCGATGCCATGCACACTATCAGAAATTCAGTACTCCGATAGAGGCGCGTCAAAATCCATTCCAAGCAATGCCACCAAACGAATGGGAGAAAGTATGTGATCTATTTGAAGATTCTGCTTATCAGGTAATTTCGCTACTATTTTTTTTTTAATAATTTATAATTATAGATGTATAAAATGTAAAAATTATAATACTTTTTTTTAAAAACGAAGTACAGTGAATAAAGCAAATAGATCAAATTTAACGATACACCATCACGCGGGTTCTCGATCTTTTCATCGCTTGTCAAAAAAAATGGTTAGTTCTTCCATTAAATATTTAATATATACACTTTTTTCGTATAAATTATGATATTAATTTTCATTTTGCAGCAAGAAGAAAATCCTACTGATTATGATCTGACCCAATTGTATGCTAAAGCATATAAAAATCGTGATGGTGTTTGGAGCAATCCTGAGGCAGAGGCAAATTATGTAAGTTTAAGTTTATTTAATTTCATTATCTAAATATATTTTTGCTACATATACTAATTTTAATGTTTTCTTTTTCTAGGACAAGATGATATCTCTTAGAGACACTGTTGCGGATCCATCTGATGAATCATCTGTTAACGATGCTCAAATCTTTTCTCAAGTTCGTGGATCACGTTCTGGATATTTGAGGGGCTTAGGACGTTGCGTGAAGCCATCCTCAACATCTTCATCCTCTTCTAAAGCCAGATCGAATGACGACAAGACTAAAAAATTAGAGGAAGCTGCACTTGAGATAGAACGATTGAGATCGAAGGAAAAAGAGTTGCTGATCCGATTAGATCAAGCAGCAAAATTAGAAGCAAGATTAGAAGAGAGGCTACAATTAAATAACCAAAAAAGGTTTGAACAATTTCAATTAATGATGTCCCAAAACCCTATGCCACCACAACCACCACCATCATAATTCATTTGACTTTTTAAATTGCCTTTAATATTTATGATGTTTGTAAACATTTGAACAATTTGATGCATACAGATTACAATTTGTATTAGTATCAATTTCATTTTGTTTGATCAATTTGTACCATTTATGCATACATTCGAACAAAAACATATCCATTCGAACAAAAATATACCCATTCGAACTTACATGGAAATACAATCCTTTCGTTCGTTCGAACAATTAAATACTCATTCGAATAAATTCATTTCTAAAAATTCGTTCGAACGGACGATTTTCCGTCAATAGATTGTTTGTTCGAACAGTTAATATTTTTCTTCGAACTAACGTCAATTACCAACTTTTTGTTCGAACAAAAAATGTTTTCTTCGAACTTGTTTCTGAGACGACATTTTTTTGTCTAAGAAAAAATTTTCCGTTCGAACGGTTTCGACCGGTTCCGCCCAATTTCATCCCTAAAAATACTTTTCGGAGATGAAAATCAATTTTTGTCTCCAAATAGTTTCTGAGACAGCCTTACAAAATAGAGACGAAAATTTTTCGTCTCCAAAAATTTTTTGGGATGAAATTTTCATTTTTTGAGACAAAATTTTTTGTCTCAAAAAATCCAATATGTTGTAGTGTAATCAATATCTAAGATCATGAAGTAAGACTGCTTTGTCATTCCAATTACCAAGGTGACTTGATATAACTTTTCATCAAATTGTTATAATATTTGTCACAAAACAACTGGCGTGACACTTAGGATCAAGTGTCAACTTAGTAAGCTAAACTGTTAAAAAAAAGGTGCTTCTTTACACATTTAAGGCCAGACATTTGGTAAATTTATAGATCGACGTGTTTAATAAAGAAATTCCTCCAGTCCAGTTATAAATATACATAATATGCATACTTACATATATACATACATATATTTAGGTTAATAGTTTGGGTTGGAAGTAAACTAACCGGAGTTTAAGTATCTTTCCCATACTGATGGCTGCCTTTTGCTGCCAATTTCCGAAGGTTTTCAGGCCAACATTTTCAATGGATTCCAAAGAAGTTCATTCTCTCCAGGTTCTAACGTCTTTAGAGTATCCAGAATTTTGTGTGCCGTATCTGTTCGTAAAAACGAAGACAATTATCATTGTTATTTAGTCTATTTTAAGTTAACTACCATTTAATAATTGGTTAATATATATATGAAGTTATTTGTAAAAATGTGTCATATTACAAGATTAATAGCATTAGTCATAATTAATTGTCTCAAACTGATTATCACAAGTATTGGTGCGTAGGATAGACGACATACCATACAAATCATTGGAAATAGTAGCGTTAAGGAGCTCAATGCGATCCGCAGACGCCAAGTCTTCAAGAGGACTCACAGAGTATAAATACGATACCATGTCTCTATTTCCAGTCTCTATTGCCGCGTAAAGTGGTGAAAGACGGATGGAATCCTTGGGGAATATCGATGGCAGATTGTTGTTCTCTTTCACCATCTCCTCTGCAATTATTACGATTTCTATTTTAGCGGCAAAATAAAGAGCCGTCAAGTCGTTGGTAGCTTTCGTTGCTAATTCTTCCGGCTCCATCAATCGCACGAGTTCTTTTACAAAACGGGTGCGTTTTGCAGTTGCAGCCAAGTGAAGAGCTGTATCTTGATCTTTTATGGCGGCTCCAAGGCAGTTTGGATGGTTCTGAATAAAAACTTTTGCAACTTTCCAGTCATCTTCTAGGATAGCTCGAAAGAGAGGAGCATAAAAGGCACGAGATCGAGGAAATGAGATATCACCCTCTTCCATTTTTTCCCTTATCTTTTCTAAGAATATTGAAGAATAGAAGAATTAATACGATATACAGTATGTTTGCATGAGTGTATAGACAATATATGGGCCGATGACGATTGAGTTTAAAAAAAAAAAAACAGAAAAATAAAAATATTTGAAACATAAATTAATTTTCTATATATGTCGAAATACAATATTCATATATGCATGCACGTGATATTACTGATCATGAGTTTTGAGCCAATATTATAATTAGCATGCAGGACAATCAAAAATATATATATACTGTCAAAAAGTTCTTTCTTTCATATTATTCATCTTATGTTCAGCCGTAGGTCATATACATCTCAAAGAATAAAACCTAAAAAAAAATCTTTGCTATACAAATCCATCTCCTAGACTCACGCTAACCTTCCTTATTTACAGGATGTTACAAAATCAAAAGCCTAAAAAACCTCTTGATTATTTACAATAACAGCTCACGCCAACACTCCCCCTCAAGTTGATGCATAGAGGTCTCGCATGCCCAACTTGTCAAGTGAGTTATAGAGGTCCTTGCTTGATACAGCTTTTGTAAGGATATCCGCCAACTGATCTTCGGATTTCACAAATGGAAACCTAATTGTTTTTGCTTCAAGATTCTCTTTGATGAAGTGTCGATCTACCTCCACATGTTTAGTATGATCATGTTGAATTGGATTATGAGAAATGGCAATTGCAGCTTTATTGTCACACAAGAGATCCATCTCGGAATTAGGGGCAAACCCGATTTTAGTAAGTAGCTTTCTTAGCCAAAGGAGTTCACACAAACCCTTAGCCATTCCCCCTAAACTCAGCTTCAGCACTCGATAGAGCTACCACTTTTTGCTTCTTGCTTCTCCAGGTTACAAGATTCCCTCCAACAAATGTAAAATATCCCGACGTAGACTTTCTATCAGTGATATTTCCTGCCCAATCTGCATCCGTATATCCATAAACCATCAACTGACGGCTGTGTTTTGAGAACATAAGCCCCTTAACCGGAGATGACTTCAAGTATCGAAGTATTCGAATCACTGCTTCCATATGACTTTTACTCGGATTATGCATAAATTGACTTACAACACTTACAGCGTATGCAATATCTGGATGAGTATGAGAGAGATAAATGAGTTTACCAACTAACCTTTGTGTTGGTACTTGGTTTGGGTATTCTCCAAGTTTATGATTCTGAACAATGGGGGTGTCTGCAGGTCTACACTCCAACATCCCTACTTCGGTTAGCAAGTCTAATATGTACTTCCGTTGAGAGAGAAATATACCTTGCTTAGACCTAGCAACTTCAATTCCCAAGAAATACTTGAGTCCCCCCTGATTTTTCATCTCAAATTCAGTTGCTAATTGCTTTTGAAGCAAAGAGATTTCTTCTTCATCATCTCCTGTAATAATCATGTCATCTACATTGACTATCAAAGCAGTTACCTTGCCGAATTGATGCTTCAAGAACAAAGTGTGGTCGGAGTTACTTTGTTGGAAGCCATATTTCTTCATTGCCAAGCTAAACATTCCGAACCATGCTCGTGGTGATTGCTTCAGTCTGTACAATGCTCTCTGCAATTTACACACCACTTCATTCTTTGAAGATGCTGTATAACCTGGAGGAATATCCATATACACTTCTTTTTGGAGGTCACCGTTGAGAAAAGCATTCTTCACATCAAATTGATGTAAAGGCCAATCAAGATTTGCTGCAAGAGACAATAACACCCTAACCGTATTCAACTTGGCTACAGGTGAAAAAGTCTCCTGATAATCAACCCCATACGTCTGCGTATATCCCTTCACTACCAGTCTTGCTTTGTACCGTTCAATAGATCCATCTGCTTTATGTTTAATGGAGAATACCCATTTGCATCCCACGGTTCGTTTTCCTTCAGGTAATGGAACAAGAGTCCATGTATCATTTATTAGTAGTGCCTCCATTTCTTCCTCTATAGCTCGGGTCCATCTTGGATTTGCCAATGCCTCATAAACATTGGTAGGAACCTGACATATGGAGAGTTCCTGTGCAAATTTCTTCAGAGGTTCAGAGAGTTCCTTGGTGGATACATAATTTGCAATTGGATACCTCGACTTTCATTTTTCAATATCTGGAGAATATCTGTTAGGTGGTTTGCCACGGTTGTACCTAGGAGGTAAAATATATTCCACAGAAGCATCTATGTCATTGGTATGTAAGGGTGTAATATCAGTACTTACCTCATGATTATTCTCAGGAGATGATTCGGCTAGCACTTAAGAGGAAGGGGATATAGGTTCGGCTTTAGATGTCGCATGCTCTGCATTAGAATGTATCTCAGTATCACAATTCACAATGCCTGGGTTACCATTCGGCCCATCATGTCCATGCTGCCTCACATTTTGATTCTGCACCTCATGCTCACACAACCCCTCATGTCTGAACCAATCACTCATTTGGCACCTCATGTTGGGACCAATTGAACTCTTCATTATGTATCTCCCCCTGAAGAGGAGAAGGAGGTGCCGAAGATGAGAAGAACATATCAGTCTCCAAGAATTGAACATCCATAGTCACATACAGTTTACGGGTGGTAGGATCATAGCAACGGTACCCTTTTTGATGGATACCATAGCCCAAAAACACACACCTACATGCACATGGATCAAGTTTACTACGCTGGTTCTTGTGGAGATACACATAGGCAACACACCCAAAGACACGAGGAGGAAGCATCAGCGTCGTAGGGAGAGACACATGAGTGGAAAGAGATTGGAGGGGTGTCTGAAATGATAAAACCTTGGAGGGCATTCGATTGAGAAGATGGACAGCAGTTGAGACGACATCGGTCCAGAAACGTTTGGGCATATGGGCACCGAGAAGCAGAGCACGGGCAGTCTCCAGAACATGTCTATTCTTCCTCTCGGCGACACCATTCTGTTGGGGTGTTTGTGAGCATGAAGTTTCATGAATTAAACCATGTTGAGTAAAGTAAGCTTTAAGATGCTTATTGACATATTCACCACCATTATCAGAGCAGAGAACCTTCATAGTGGCACCGTACTGAGTACCAACCATAGAATGAAAAGTTTCAAAGGCACTAAGAACCTCATCTTTGTGCTTCAACAAGTAGAGCCATGTCATACGTGTACAATCATCCACAAAAATAACAAACTAACGAAAGCCAGACATATTAGTAACGGGTGAAGGCCCCCATACATCAGAGTGAATTAACGCAAACGGGGTGTCACTTTTATTCATGCTTAATGGATAAGTAGCACGATGGCTCTTAGCCAAAATACAAGTGTCACATTTCAACTCAGAAGTTTGTAAATGCTTAAATAAATTCGGTAAAACATGCTTCAAATAAGGAAAAGAGGGGTGTCCCAAGCGTCGATGCTATAACCACAGTAGTGTCTCTTTATTGGTGTGCAGATTGTTCATGTTATTGGCCTGTCCGATACTGATGTCGTCCACATAACATAATCCCCCCCTCTTAGTACCACGTCCAATTATCTCCTTGGTGAGAATATCCTGAATAAGACAAAAATTTGGATAAATAAGCACAACACATCCACAGTCTGCAGTAAGCTGACTTACAGACAACAATTTATGGGATAAAGATGGAACAAGTAAAGTATTGGATAAATGTAGAGATGGAGATAAAGTCACAGAGCCAGGGCCAGTGACTGGTGAGATAACACCATTTGCATTAGCTATGCTGGTACGACACGATAGAGAAGTTTGAGGCAGCAAAAGTCATATGGTCCATGGCCCCCGAGTCAAGAAGCCATGCACTACAATCGGCATCTCTATTGGAGGTAAGAAGAGCAAGACCAGAGATACCTGAGTTCAAGTTGGGAGGAGTATCCGTGGACATTGCAGCAGGTGGTATAAGTGAGAGATGGGGCTCTGCAGCAGCAACAGCAGTTGTGCCTGAACTTCCACTAGTGCCGGTTCCATTAGGACGTTTACGGGCTTGAAGATCATGCCACCAATCAGGGTAACCATGCAACTTAAAACAGTTTTCACGTGTGTGTTTCTGGTTGCCACAGTGTGAGCATTTTTTTCCATCAGTGGAATTTCGGTGCTTGGCAGATTTACCATGGGCAGAGGAGCTTAATGTGAGAGCTTTTGAAGCCAAGACAGCCCCCTGAAGCCCATCGATGTCATGGGTAGTCATAACCTGTTGTCGAAGAGCCTCCCGTCTAACATGCGCATATGCTTGTTCAAGAGTAGGAAATGGTTTTATCCGTAAAACATCAGCACGTATGTTGTCTAGCCGATCATCAAGACCATCCAGAAAAACATAAACACGATCTTCCTGGATGATCTGATTATAGTGCTGAATATCAACAGAGCATTCCATTGGATTCGGCCGGCGGAAATCAATTTCACGCCATAAACCCTGCAACTCCGTGTAATATTTTTCCAGCGAACCCGTAGCCTGTTTCAAGCGTGTCACACGACGTCTAAGATCATACACTTGCGATGTATCACTACCATCGAAGAAGGTAGTGGCAACGGAATCCCAAACCGCTTTTGCCGTAGGAAACCGAATAAAATTGCCAATTAAATATGGATCCATAGAAGTAATTAACCAACCTTTAACAATGGCATTATCAGTGCGCCACTTGTGAAAAGAAGAATCAGACGGTGGCGGCTGAGGAAAGTCGCCGTTAATGTACCCCAGTTTGTCCTTGCTAGAGATATACATCTCTACAACCTGGGACCACAGTGCATAGTTGGAACCATCCAACTTAATGCCGATCGGAGCAGCGGATGTTTCAGTGGTGATGGTCGGGGTCCGAGTGTTGTTCAAAACCTCGGTCATCCTTGTAGTCAATTCAAGGATAGAATCAGATAGGTTAGAGGTGTCGCCAGAAGTGTTCGGGTCATCAGATTCCGCCATGAAGGAATGGTTAAGGTGCAATACAGAAAACCAGATCTTGTTTGGCTCGTGATACCATGTCAAAAAGTTCTTTCTTTCATATTATTCATCTTATGTTCAGCCGTAGGTCATATACATCTCAAAGAATAAAACCTAAAAACAAATCTTTGCTATACAAATCCATCTCCTAGACTCACGCTAACCTTCCTTATTTACAGGATGTTACAAAATCAAAAGCCTAAAAAACCTCTTGATTATTTACAATAACAGCTCACGCCAACATATACCTTCGCACTTTGAAGTTAATGAGCTAGCTCCGATCCGGAGAGACCGCCTGAGGTACTCCTAGGAAATTAATGCGGTTTCTGATACTGATCTCAACCTTTGGACGAGAGTTTTGGTACAAAGTGGGTTAGACTTTATAGATCCACGTCCACCAGCTCGGGCACCTAGCCCACCACTCAATAACAGTAGTATTACTAATGTATTTATTAAAAGAAATATGTTGAGAATTTATTAGGTGATAAAATGTATTTAATATTTAAAAATATGATCAGATAAATATTCATATTTAAAATTAAAATGTTATTTTATAAATTGTAATATGTTATTTCTTACGTAATTATATATAAAAAATTATATATAATATCATTTATATATTATATATAATATTAAAAATTAATAAAAGATATATGTAATATGTGAACTAGTTTGGTCCAATATTGGAAAATGTAAAACCAATTCTGGACCAGATTTGATTGGTTTTTAAAATGAAGGAACCAATTCAGGATCGAATCGGTTAAAAGTCGGACCAAATCAATTGGTGCGGGTCTGTTTTCTAATTTTTCGGATTATTTGTACACCCCTAGGTGCAGTTTTGTGCCCCTGGCGGTAGTCCGGTGTAGCTGTACGACTTCAATGTGTACATTTATGACAGTGAATAGAAAATAAATGTAGAAAAAATAAAAAAGAGGGAGACACACAGGTTTAAGTGATTCGGCACTGGGCCTATATCCACGTGTCGTTTGGAAGGAGAATCTACTATAACATGGTTGTTTTACAGTTTCTTATCCTCACTGTACAATGGAGGTCTAGGATCCATTTTCTGGAGATAAACTTGTCGCTGGAGCTCTCTTTGCCAAGTTGAAGATGCTGAACCCGAAGAAGAAGTTTGGAAATCCCCAAGTCCCTTTGAAGTCATTTGGCCGTCCCCTTTTATCTTATTCGATCCCTCTTTCCTTGTGCCCTTTTGAGTGGTGAGGAATGACAACCTTTTCTCTTGTATGCCTAACCTTCTATCATTTCTCCACTTTCTCATTTTCATCGTCCTTCCCTTCCTTCTGGCACATTATTTTTCCTTGTCTCCTCCCCCTCTCTCTTTCCTATTGTCTTCTAGTGGAAGCCCTCTGATGGGTTGGGCCTGAGATATTTTAACTCCTTCATGAGAAAAATTGAGAGACAACTANCCACTAGTCTAATTAGCCGTCGAGGAGATGAAGGGGTTGCGGGAATCGAGTAGACATGCGCACTTATGAAGGAGATAGATGGCCTCGAGAAACCCAACAGACAAAGGTTGGTGCAGACATGGGAAGGGGAATAGTAGCAGGGCGCGTGGAGAACACAAATCCACCCAGAGCCTGGCACGAAAGGGGGGCATCAGGTCGGGCCCAACAGTCACAAGTTGGTGGGGCTTTGGAAGTTCAAAGGGCCCTCTGCATTAATCGGTTGTGGGGTATGTATCCATGGGGGGGGGTGAGACAAGGTGCATTGAATTCCCAATACAATTATGTGACAAGAATTCACAGGGTACTGTGAGGGGGGTTCTCCTTGGGACTAGCCTGGGCTCAACAGGATCAGGCTAGATGGTACAAGAAGCCCTGGGCCCAAAACAATACAATTATGTGACAAGAATTCACAGGGTACTGTGAGGGGGGTTCTCCTTGGGACTAGCCTGGGCTCAACAGGATCAGGCTAGATGGTACAAGAAGCCCTGGGCCCAAAAGGCAAAAGGGGAGTCGCATTAGGGGCCCATCTAGGAAGCTTGGGTTTTCCCCTAGGACCAATGAGATCAGGCTAGAAGGGAGTCACACAAAGACCCATCTAGGAAGCTTGGGCGTCGAGCCCAACTCGTCTAGGAATCCCGGGCTCCAAGCCCAACCCTTCTAGGAGGCCTAGTGTCAAGGCTGATGGAGAGTACGCAATGGGCAAAGACTGCCTGACACCTGAGTGGCCGAAAGAGTCCTGCACAGAAGGAAGAGACAGATACTTGCCCTATAGCCCTGTCTGCTAGGCACGTCCAGGAATGGGCACACCTAACCAAAGACACGCCACATTAAATAGAACGTGGAGGAGGGCACACCACGGCTAGAGACCACACCGCATTCATTGTGCTTAAAGGAGGGATGGACACGCAACGACGTGTAGGGGTGTCATAGGTCGGTGCAACCCTGGCCTGACACACTACTGTCTAGCAGGGATGCAGGCAGTAGGACTGATCCAAGTACGGCCTAACACCCCACGATCTCTCTTGGTGGCCAAGCCTAAACCAGGTATAAATACGCCTACCCCACCAAGGGGGTATTTTGATCTATTCTTCAACCTTTCACTCTCTTATTCTCTCCAATACTTGTAGAAGGAACTCTATCTGACTTTGGCATCGGAGGGACTCTGGACCACATCGGAGCCCACTCTTTTTCTTGGTTGTAGGTTTCGGCCTTGGCCCTTAGTGGAACTGCCCAGGCTGCATGAAACACGACATTAACAATATCCATATTAATTGTTTCAAGATATACCTTAAATATTAACACCACTCAATTTCATATCTATTTTTGATCGAAAACTTAAAAAAGGTAATTGAACATAATCAGGATTTGGGAATCGACGATCATTATTATTGACGATAACCTTTAGGACTTCGATATATATTTGGATTTTCACTTGTGGCCGTAGTTTAACAAGCAATAAACGAAATAGGAAAAATATAAAGAGTGAAGGAACCAAGAACCCAAAAAAAAAAAAATCGTTAACTCTTTAATAATTTTTGTGACGCTCCCAACTCCCACGTACGGACACGTGGAAATCAAGACGTCGGGATGATGACAACACGGGTCACACATCCCATAGCCAAGTGCCAAGTGTGTGTACATGCAATATGTGTACAAACAAAAACACGCAGTGGATAATAAAGTCATATAACTAAGTACCAGAATTTTTGTTTAATTACAAACCAGTTTAAAACAAGCGTAAATCAAATATTACAAGTTCAACATCTTAAATCCAAATACATACTAATAAAAACAACAACGAATATAATATATAAAAAGCACTCCAAATCATTCCTCCGGCGGAGCCGTCTCCTCGGGCTCAGCCTCCTCATCCTCTACATCTGCACCAAAATCTACGGTACCAAAAATGGTGCCGCAGGTAAGTAATAATCCAAACGACGCAAGATAAAACATATTAAAATCACAACAATATGCATGAAAGTATGCCCAATGCACATGTCCCAAAAACCACATTTTTTCCACACACGCCAAAAGTCCCATTTGGCCAAAAACCTTTCCTTTAAATTATTCCTCACCATTATCCCAGATAATGGCCCAAAAACCAGTCTTGCCATTTTCCCAAAAAACAACCCATTAACCAAACCATCAGAGCACTGTAGGCGGGAATTGCAGGCGGGACTCTACCACGATCCTTGCTCACCACCATCCCTACGCGTGCACCGTAGGCGGGAATCACAGGCGGGACTCTACCACCATCCCTGCTTACCACCATCCCTACGCCGCGTGCACCGTAGGCGGGAATCGCAGGCAGGACTCTACCACCATCCCTGCTTACCACCATCCCTACACGTGCCTCAGAATCAAACCAATCAATCCAAACGTTCACATATACCAATAAACTATTTCTTGCTTGAAAACCCAGTTCTCAATATTTAACACATGCATATGCGTGCACAATGCAATGCAAATAAAATTATACAAATTCACCAACACTTTCCAAACATCCAAAACAAACAAACAAACAACTCCGTCCTTAAATCCAACTGACCCCCGACTCATCGGACTCAGTCCGGAATAACCAACCCGATCACAAATAATTATTGTAAAGGCAATAATACATTTAAATCTAAAACGAAGTTTGGAAAATACTTACAGCGCTATATATTAATTTTTGAAGGATCGGCGCGCAGCAAACGGTGAAGGAAAAGCAACGTAACAGTGAAATTTCACTGTGGCCGTGGGTTGTAAAATACCCACTTTTGAACGGGGACAAACCAAGGCTCGGGATTGATAGGGAATGGCTTAGGGGTGTTTATGAAGCTAAGGGAAGTGGAGTTTGGTCGTGGGTGGCGGCGGAAATGGCAGTGGAAGGGCTTAAACGCCCATATTGGAAACTAGCTCGTGGGAGCTGCTTCGGCGACGGATCGAGGCTGGAAATGGGTGGGTTAGAACGGCAAGGAGCCAGTGATGAAGTGGTGAATAGGTGGTGGCTGGAGGTGGAGCAACGGCGGCGAATCGGGGTTAAAACCGTGCGACTTGATGGTAATTTGGTGGGATGGTTCACCGAAGGGAGGGGAAGATTTCGGTGGTGGTGGTGTGGGCCACGTCGCCGGCGAGCGGCGGGTCTGGGTGGTTGAAGCTTTCGGCGTGAAGGAGAGGAGAGAGAGAGAAATGCACGGGGAGGGGCCAATGCACGGGAAGAAAGGAAGGAAAAAAGAAAGAAAAAGAAAGAAAAGAGAAAAAGAGAAAAGGGAAAAGAGAAAAGAAAAGATGAGGGAAAAAAATGAGGTCAAATCCTCACCTCTGGAGTCCAAAAACTGATCCAACGAAAATAAATTTAAAAGCAATAAAATCAAGAAAATATTTTAAACACCACGTAAAACTAAAATATAATAAATAACTAATAAAAACTAATTACTTAATTTTAAATCAAAAAACAAGTTAAAATAAATTAAACAGCAATTTAAACTCAACAGCAATTGAAATCCAATTAAAATCCGATTATTTAAAATAAAAGAACTATTGTTTTAATTAAATTAAAATATTCATTCAGTAAAAATACACGTAAAAACGGGGTATCACATCCTCCCCCGCTTAAAATAAATTTCGTCCTCGAAATTTGTGAGATCAATATCAGTGCCAAGCAGGATACAATACGCAACTCAGAGTATACTTGAGAAAATCATATCATCAGTCATTTCCACACAAGTATGATTAAAGCTCTCTCCAATTATACTCCTAAAGCAATTCCATCATATTTGTACTAGTCTCCCAGCGACGCATCAAGTCTAGAACTCCTAAAGCGGCCACATAAACCGAAATCACCATATCGTCAAGAACTTCAAAACCGCACTCAAGTAAATTCCAACAATTAGTATCTTTCTACAATAAATTGTGTTAACCTCAATCAACTCCTGTGCTATAATCTCCAAACTTTCATTGTATACTACACCTTGGTAACCTAATAGCCACTACTCAAAATAAACCCTCAATCAACATAATTTGCTCAATCAAAATATTACTCTACAATTACAAGTACCTTTATTGTATTCCACAAGTTGGTAACCATTTAGTTACTTCCGAAGTAAACCATCAATAAGTATAAATTACACAACCAATTTATTAATCTTCCATCAAAAGTTCGAATCACTACTAATTCTTCAAAATCACGCTTCCGTGCGCACTCTGATAACTCGCCAAGATACAAAAAGACTGTCCTTATAAATCAACACCATTGAGTACAACTAACTCAATGCCTGAATATAAGGAAATCATTTACCCCACTTCGATAGAAAATAAAATACCTCCAATACCACGAATTATCACTGGCTCTTGCTGCTTTAAATCAAATCAACATTCCACAAAAATACATTCATTGATTGATGACAAAAAAAATGCTGATCAATCTCAATGCCCCAAACTGAAAACACATAACATCATCCCAAAATACACATATCTCTTCTAAAGATAAGGAACATATCCAAAAAGCCTCAAGTCCTTCTCGGCCAACCAACAAGAGCGCCTATAACTTCTACCTGACAACCCACACCTTTAAGCTCATTACCTACATTATGAATATCATCTAATCCAGCAGAGACTAAACTCATTAATAACTACCATTGACCTCACCAAGACATAATCGAAGCTCTAAGTAACTCACCCACCTGCTCGTACTCTCAAATGCTCTATATTTAAACTTCTAATTCCTTCAATTGCACATCACAATTAAACCTTAAGACGAGCCATACTATTTAAATCTTCAATCCATCAAAAGCTATTGCACAACACTCAGGGATCCTAATACTTTATTATTTCATACATATGGTTATGCTACCCATTGTTGATGCCCAAGTTTCAACTTCCAAGAATTTATCATACATCACACATGGTAATCCAACAATATCTTTCCAAATTAATAACAATGTTCATAATTCTTCCAATTGAATGATTGATCTCCAAAGTAAAGTGTAGCCTCCAAAAATTTAAATTCCTATGCAACCTCAATTCACAACTAATTCCTTAAAGTATTCATAACAATTATTGCCAACCAACATTCCATTGAATAACACGCTTCGACTGAACACTCCAATCGACCCACCACTATCACGTATCGATCTCATGCATCCTTAGCCAAAACCAATAATCATTCCAACGTACAAGTGATCCATTATTACTATTTCCATCATCTAGACTTGTATCCGCAATTCAACATGGATCATTCCTAAATCTGTTCAACTTGTACCCTTAAAATCAGCAAACGGCAATCACTTAAAATTTTGTACTGAAAATGACCTTAAATCTGCTAATAGTCTGTTCCCAAAAGTTTCCAAAACATAAAGCCTCAACTTCAATTGAATTCAATACTAACAAATAAACTATTGTTTCCAACACCTCGATGGATTTATTTCTTTCGAACCAATAAAAATCATTTCCTAAAATCTATTACTACAACCTCGAGTTAACAATAATTATTTTCTGAACTAAGTCAATATCTAAAATCCTCAAAGAAGTATATGAGCTAGATCATTACCTTCCATTCTCAAAGAAATGTACCCCAGAAAAATTTTCATATCAATAACTCAACTCTGATCAACCCCATTTTAATGGTTGCAAACTAATCACTCTCCAGAGTAGATCAAGCTAGCACACCAAGTCTGTAAAACTAAAAACTCAACTCTTATTATAAATTGGTCCTTCAACTCTGTAATTCTAAAACCTTAAATCGAATAAGAATAATTTCTAGAATTTCTAAGATCAATGAGCTTACACCCCATAATAAAATAATCGACTCCCAAATCTTTTAAAATCTAATACATTAACGAATAATAAATCATTTTCTGAAATCCTCAAGATTGATGGCTTTAATCCAAAACATTCACCTTAAAAAGTTGTAAATTTCAAAACCCCAATTGCCACCAAATTGCTCATCCGAATCAGTGAAATTTAAAACTTGAAATTTAATTATTTCCCCCCAAAGCTTGTCGAACCTAAAGCCTTAATTACCAAAATCTTATTTCCTAAAATCTATAATGCCTCAAACCTTAGATAAAATTCTCTTAAACCAATCATTAAAGTTCGTTGAACCTACACTCTCATATTCTATAGCCTCATTACATAAATTCTACAAAACCTAAGACCTCAATCATCTTAAGCGACTTAAAGCTAACTCCCCTCCTTAGTTGCAACTTACATTCCTACTCCCAAGAGATTGCCTAACCCATGTCGTTCCCTTCTAGACACAATATTATAAAAGTAACACACCTCTATAAAATTCAACCCTACTACGCTAAGTATTTATTCCTACCAACGACATTCTCGATAGTACTGTCCTCTTACCATAGCATAATCCTCAACCCCACTTTTTAACTCCGGACAAAACAAAACAAAAAAACTTAAAAAAAAAAAAAACAAATAAAACAACATACTTGCAATTCAAATAAAATAAAATCAAACCAAACCAAATCAAATGGAATTAAATAAAATAAATTCAAATCAAGTTAAAGAAAAACAATTTAACTTAAATAAATAAAATAATTTCAACTCAAGCTTTTAAAACTTTCTGGTACTCTACCTATGGGACATATGGTTTTACCCAGAGCCGAACTGCTCTGATACCACCTGTGATGCCCCAAACTCCCACGTACGGACACGTGGAAATCAAGACGTCGGGATGATGACAACACGAGTCACACATCCCATCGCCAAGTGCCAAGTGTGTGTACATGCAACATGTGTACAAACAAAAACACGCAGCGGATAATAAAGTCATATAACAAAGTACCAGAATTTTTGTTTAATTACAAACTAGTTTAAAACAAACGTAAATAAAATATTATAAGTTCAACATCTTAAATCCAAATACATACCAATAAAAACAACAACGAATATAATATATAAAAAGCATTCTAAATCACTCCTCCGGCGGAGCCGTCTCCTCGGGCTCAGCCTCCTCATCCTCTACATCTACACCAAAATCTACAGTACCAAAAATGGTGCCGCAGGTAAGTAATAATCCAAACGACACAAGATAAAAACATATTAAAACCACAACAATATGCATGAAAGTATGCCCAATGCACATGTCCCAAAAACCACATTTTTCTCACACACGCCAAAAGTCCCATTTGGCCCAAAACCTTTCCTTTAAATTATTCCTCACCATTA
>QGSO01000573.1:0-72152 GCA_011037825.1 Carya cathayensis
TCGATTTCCTCTCTTACTCTGGGTTCTCTTTCGGTGAGTAACTATTTTACTCGTCTTAAGGGCTTTTGGGATGAACTTTCTAATTACAAGCCTATTCTTGCTTGTTCTTGTGGTGCTGTACGAAAGTTGAACTCCTATGTTCAACAGGAGCGCATTTTACAGTTTTTGGTTGGATTGAATGAGTCTTTTGCACCTGCTCGTGCACAGATTTTACTAATGGAGCCTCTGCCTCCTCTGAATAAAGTGTTTTCTCTTGTTTTACAAGAGGAATACAAACGAGAGATTTCCTCTGTTTCTTTGCCTTCTATTGATTCTCATGTATTTTCTTCTCATGTTGATAACAATAGATCTGTTAAATCCTTTTCAAGGAACTATAGACCAGTATGTAAACATTGTGGAATTACTGGTCACGTGATTGAAAAGTGTTTCAAGTTGCATGGATTTCATCATGGCCACAAGCCAAAATCAAGGCACTAGTCCATGGCTAATACTACTGTCCTTAGTGACAGTAAACCCTCGTCTGTTTCTCCTTTTTCATTGACTAAGGCTCAGTATCAGCAGCTTTTGTCCATGCTGCCTTCTCTTAAGTCTGTCGATCCAGCTACTTCTGCTGTCCATATAGTTGTTTCAAATAGTTGTTCTGGTATTATTTTTACTTCTGATAATACTCATTCTATTTTTTCTGCTACTCAGTATTTTGATTCTAATTCATGGATTTTAGATACTGGGGCCACTGATCATATAGTTCCCTCTATTGATTGTTTCACTTCTCCTGCTCGCTCTATTAATGCTTCTGTGAAGCTTCCTAATGGTCCATATGTAGTTGTTACACATATTGGCTCTGTTTCTGTCTCTAAGTATGTTGTTCCACATTATGTTCTATGTGTTCCGACTTTTTATTTCAAATTGATTTCTATTAGCAAGTTAACACAATCACTAACTTGTTCCTTCTTATTTTCCTCTAACATTTGTCTCATACAAGACCTGATTCGTTGAAGGCTAATTGGAGTGGATAGATTGCATGGAGGTCTTTACATACTCCAATAGTCAAACCTTTCTAATTTTGTTTCTACTTCACATATTGCTTGTTTACCTGAAACATTTTATACATCTATTGCTCATTTGACCTAGTTCATTTGTCTATTGCTCCATTTGACCTAGTTCACTATGATGTTTGGGGTCCATATTCAGTACCTACTGTTGAAGGTTACAAATATTTTTTGACTATTGTTGATGATTCAACTTGTGCTGCATGCCTTTATCTTTTTAAACATAAATCTAAAGTGTCACATATCTTTATAGTTTTTTACAAAATGATTAAAACACAATTTTCTTCAAAAATAAAATCAATTCATATTGATCATGGCGCAGAATTTTCTTTTGATTCTTTTTTGCATTCTAAAGGCATATTGCATCAACATAGTTGTGTTGAAACCCCTTAACAGAATTTTGTTGTTGAGAGAAAACATCAGCATATCCTTAATGTGGCTAGAACGATGATGATTCAGTCTCATTTGCCTATTAATTTTTGGGGTGATGTTGTTTTAACAGCAACTTATCTCATTAATAGGCTTCCTACTCCTCTTTTAAACCAAAAATTTCCTTTTGAGCTTTTGTTTAACACTGTTCCTTCTTATGATTATCTTAGAACTTTTGGTTGCCTTTGTTTTGCTTCAACATTACAAGGATCTAGAACTAAGTTTGATCCTAAAGCTAGAACTTCTATTTTTCTTGGCTATCCTTTTGGAATCAAAGGCTACAACTTCTTGATTTAAAAACTAATCAAACTTTTATATCAAGAAATGTTATTTTTCATGAACATATTTTTCCTTTTGTATCTTCACATAAATCCTCTAGGGAAAGTGTTGAAGGATCTGAAGTGGAGTGTGTAGAAGAGGAGTTACAGTGGAAATTCTTCAAGATGTTGGTCTTCATGCTTCTAAACCTCTTACTTTTCCTATGGAACAAAATATTAAGTTGAGTAATGATGTGGGAGACTTGTTGCTTGACCCTACAGTCTATAGAAGGCTTGTAGGGCACCTTCTTTTCCTCACATTAACTCAATCAGATTTATGTTATTCTGTCAATAGACTTAGTCACTATATGGCTAAGCCTAGATAGCCTCATTTACAAGCTGCCTACAGAATTTTACAATATGTCAAAGGCACTCCTGGACATGGTCTTTTCTTTCCAACTAATAATACATTGTCTCTTAAAGCTTTTGCTGATTCTGATTAGGCTTCTTGTCCTGACAATAGACGCTCTACAAGTAATTATTGTGTTTTTCTTGGGAATTCTTTGGTTTCATGGAAGACCAAGAAATAGACAACTGTTTCTAGATCTTCTGCCGAGGCTAAGTATCGATCAATGGCCTCTACTACTTGTGATATCATTTGGTTTCTAACCTTATTATCTGATTTTGGTGTTTCACATTCTCATAGTGCTCAACTATTTTGTGATAGTTAGGCCGCCTTACATATTGCTGCTAATCCAGTTTTCCATGAAAGAACAGAGCATATTGAGCAGGACTGCCATTTTATTTAGGAAAACATACAAGCTGGTGGACCTTTCATTTGCCTTCTAAACATCAACTTGCTGATGTCTTAACCAAACCTGTTGGTTATCACCAATTTCATCATTTAGTTTCCAAGATGGAAATGCAGTCTATCTACTCTCCATCTTGAAAGGGGGTATCAGGACATAATGGACATAATTGTAATTTCATCTTTATTTTTTACTTGTAATGTAGTTGTCGTATAGCATTTTTATTCCTTTAATATTTAGCTTGTATAAATAGGCTACTGTACATGGACTTTACAACTTCAATACATTTTTACACGAATTATCTCCAGAAGCCTTTTCTCCTTTTCATCTTCTTGCTCTGCTAGGGTTTATGTTCTCTAAGTGTATTCTACACTTTACAGCATGCTTACATGTTTTTAAATTCTTGAAATGCTAGATGGATGTATTTATTTTTCCTTTGTACTTGTGTGAACCAAAAGCTGAGTGCTTCCAGAAAAACACTTCTAACTATGGTTTCCAAGTGGATTGTGAATTGTACTACTTGCTTATTTTGACTGACAACATGTGTGCTATAATTTAGTTTTTGAGTCCATCCATGTACCCGATTGCTCAAGCGTTCGAATTCTCGCTAGTAATCACGCAGAGAGCCTGTATGCCTGATTCTCAAAAGAGCTTCATCAAAGTCTTCACACTCTAAAGACCCAAAGCAAGCCCAGAGTGCGTCCTTATTCTTGGAATGTCTTACAGATCGATTGTCACAACTGGCTGATGTGATACCCCATATTTTCTTATGGATGTATTTATTTTTCCTTTGTACTTGTGTGAACCAAAAGCTGAGTGCTTCCAGAAAAACACTTCTAACTATGGTTTCCAAGTGGATTGTGAATTGTACTACTTGCTTATTTTGACTGACTCATGTGTGCTATAATTTAGTTGTTGCAATAACCATTATTCCTTCCAAAAAAAATTTAGAAACCAAAGAATTCAGAAGAAAAAACAAATTGTCACTGCAATACAGATTCTGAGTGATGCATCTGATTTATGACTTTACTCTTTGTTTTCTTTTCTTTATTCTTTTATTGTTCATTGACCAGGAAATTACCTCAAGTTCCATAATGCCATAAAGAATGCTTATCCAGACATCAAAATTATCACAAATTGTGACAAGTTTTCTCAAAAGTTGGATCACCCTGCAGATTTGTATGATTATCATGTAAAATTCTCATCTTCATTTCTTGTATTGATATGTGAATGGAGCCATTTCAATGATCTTTTTATGTTTATGATATGAATGCCTTTTGTCCTTCGTTGGGCAACGAGGGATAAAATTGTCTTACTCTAGTGTTTTGGTTAGGTTAATACATCCGCCAAGGACATGTTTTCGATGGCTCATCGGTTCGATCTTGCATCACATGATGGTCCAAAGGTGTGATGGTTTCCTTGTATTATATAATATATGCATTTGATCAAATGCATAAAGGGTTTCCATTGATATGCATCAGGCTTTTGTGAGTGAGTATGTTGTAACTGGGAAAGATGCTGGCAAAGGAACTCTTTTAGCATCACTGGCCAAGGTTGTATTCCTTATTGGAACTGAACAGAACAGGTTTGATGTAATTTTTTAACTTACTGTGAAATTGTGCTTGCAATTATTTCAATTCAGTCCAAATTTGATGATTCATTTTCCCTCCAAAGCGTTCTTTAGGGGAGGGAACCATGCTCGCAAGATATTGAGTTTTCCCTAGTCGTTTGCCTAATCTAAAGTTAGAATTGTGTTCTAAAAGCCAATTAAACATGTGTGTTATTATTAAAAAAATGTTTATTTTCTCATATGAATATTTATTCCCTAGGCATATCTTTTTATGTGAGTTCATAAATATCTCCTGACATGAATTGTATGTAGTTCTGAAGTCATTAAGAACATGATTCAGATGTGTTTAACGAGACTAGTCTAGTGTCCACTGATGTTATAATTGCAAATGACTTGCAAATTTATAGTCCATAGCTAGTGGTGAAGTTAGGCATTTTATCTGATTAAGCTACAAATAGATTCGTCTTGATCATGGAAGTTAGGCATCCATCTGGGTAGGCCTGACTGAGTCGGGAAAACTAGATGGTTTTGATTGGACTACATAAATATATTATTGCATATACATTGGAGGGAGGCAAATTCTTCACATGCTTGAATGCATTATAAAGTGTTCGAACCGATTTAAGCTTTCGGAACAAAACAAATTCGTCCCAAATACCTATTTGAACAAACTAAGTTTCATTTGAACGAAAGTAGAAGTTTCAACAAGTTCGAATGCTTTATCCAGCAATTCACATTTTCGGCCAAAAAGGTCGCCCAAAGGTATCCTTGGCCAAAAATGCGAGGCAATATGTCTTTGCCGCATTTAGTTTTGCCTTTGTTTTTTGGCCGCAAAAAAGTATTCTAGACCAAATTAATTAGTTTTGCTAGAGTAACTGACGCAAAAAGTTATTTTCAAAATAAAAAATAGTAATAAAACATAATTCATGAAAAAGTACACATCCACATTACATTTCAACCCAAAAAAACAATTATACAAGTAAGAAATTGAAATATATTACATCTTTATGAAACAAACAACAAACTAAGAATGAGCTGATATGCTCATGAATGGCTAATTGAAAAAAAAATGACAGCCATAACAATGGATAACACTACAGCCACCATGATGTAGTGGTCACTAAATTCTTCCAGCCATCTTTGAAGCTTTGATATCTTCAATTGTGTTTCTAGTTGCACAATCTTGCTTAGTATTGATTCTTTTCTGCATGTATTTGTTGCCTGCAGCAAAATTAAAACAAAACTGGTTAAGGAAGAAAAAGAGTCATAAATGGACAAAATTAAAATGTCACAAGTCAATACATAAAAACATACAACCACTAGTTAAAAATAAGTTGTTATAAACTAAATGTGAATAATCTGCAGTTTTGGACAAACTATGATAACACGAGTTGCTAGCCTTCTAATAAAGAATAATTTTGAAGTGTAGAATGTGACTTAAAACGATGTCTAATGTTAGCAAAATGATTAATTATAATGTTAGGAAAAAGAATTTGTAACCAATCTATAGATTTCACTTACCAGGCTATAAAAAATTGCCCAAAGGGACTTACATTTCTTGAAAATTCCTCACAATGCATTTGATCACCTGAGAATGAAGCACTAATTAATAAAAGAAGCAGTCCAAGATTGCCTAAAGGGACTTGCGTATTTCTTTCAACCATATATTTCTTTCATCCCCACTGCATACCTCAAGGGAAGTATGTGACGCCCCTAAATTCTGCTTAGGATCGAACGGACATCTGAAGCGTCGGGACATGCAACACGTAGTTACCTGCCCCCGTTCATGACATATAAGATGCAATGTTCCTAACATGCATCTAGTATTATGCAATATTCGCAATGGATAATCTTTTTTTTTTCTTGAGCAATACTATGCACCAAACTTATAATATCCCAAATAGTTAAATCGTAATCCAAGCATACTTAACAAAATAAACATCCACGATTTCAGTATGAGTCTTAGAAGACTATAACCTCAAAAACATAGGAGACCAAACTCCATATTTACATTACCATAATACACGATTGAGGAAGTTCGTCGAGTAACTCATGTAACTCGACTAACGAGGCCAGAAAACTGTCCAAAAACTAACTATGGAAGTTGTAAGCTCCGCATCATGTCTGCGGCATCTAGTCAACCTCATTCAGTCTACCAATGTCTGCTCCCTGCTCTGATCCTGACACATCGCCTACCATTTGGGGGGGAATGGTAGTTGGGACTACCACGGTAAGATTTGATTACAAATCTCAGTAAGTTAACAGGAAACTCCCACACAGGTTAAAGATGCATGCATGGCAGTAAAAACATAAATTCATAAATAAAGTCGTAAATAAACATAACATAACTTGACATATAGCATGACATAACCTGAACTTAAACGTGAACTGAACTTGACTTAACATGATATGAACTTGAGCTTAAAACATAACATGGACTAGAACATAACATGAACGTGAAACTTGAAACATAACATGGACTTAAAACATAGCATGAACGTGAACATGCATAACATAAATATGAACTTGAACTTAACATAAACCTGAGCATAACATGACATAAACGTGAACTTGAGATATAATGTGAACATGAACTTGAAAATAACATGTACGTGAACATAATATGACAGAAACATGAACTTGAAACATAACATGAACATGAACATGAACATAACATAACATGAACGTGAGCTTGAACATATCATAAACATGAACATAACATGATATGAACATGAACTTGAAACTTAACGTGAACATGAACATAACTTGTACATGAGCATAACATAACATAACATGAACTTAATCTGAAACTTGTCTTAACATGGACTTGATTTGAAACTTATTCTTATCTCATGGGGTCACCATGATTGCTTATTCTTAATTTCTTGACATGAACTTGGAATCTTATTCAATTGACTTGATTAATAACGTGACCATATGGGTGCTACACGGGTCCCCTAGAGCCGTGTGTCCCTGCCAATTACCGCATCACAACACAGGTATCTAGACCAGCTATGAGTGCGTTAATACGTACTCCACAGTTGTTGTGGCCCCACGTATTCTACGTGTCACAATTGCTGTGTCTCACGTAGTGTATGCTCCACAGTTGTTGTGGCCCCATGAATATACGTAAAATAAAATATGGCACCATCGGCGTTAGTGCCTAGGGCGCTTCCAGTGACCAGTTACTTAGGCCCCATTCGCAACCTGTTGACTGTACTTTGTCAACCCAGGGAATTTCACACCTATTTAGGCACTCCAGCGTGAACAAAGGAGTTCCACTAGGATATTACCTCATCCTAGCATTTAGGGTCGTGATTGACATGAATAACTCAACTTAAACGTGATCTGAGATCTATAGGAACTTTACATAAGGTGAACCACGCTTGAGTCCGTGGCACCGCATAACATAACTTGTGGTAAACACGCTTAGATCCGTGTCACCCTTAACATATCTTGTGATGAACACGCTTAGGTCCGTGTCATCCTTAATCATATCTTGTGATGAACACGCTTAGGTCTGTGTCATCTTTAACATAACTTGTGATGAACACGCTTAGGTCCGTGTCATCCTTAACATGTCTTATCTTTCTTAATTCTTGAGATATTATTTAATATCATGAACTTTTCTAACATGGCGTATACTTGTAAATGACACAATATGATTTAAACATAAACATTCCATGGCATACATGTAACATATGGCATACTTAACATGGCATACTTATAACATACAACATTGCATGACAGAAAATATTGTGTAACAGATAAATATTCATAAAAGAATAAATCATGCGTAACAGATAAACATGTAATGACATGGCATGAAATGACATATATGATAACATACATACATAAATTATAGTTTCCTTACCCATCATACATACACAGTAAACTGATAGTAAGTTAGAAGCTAACTTACCTCGATTGTAGCGTTCTACGAGAATAAAGCGCGAAACGCGGGGAACTGTAAGAAGGTATTCTAAAATTTAGAAATTTAATTACTAAAAATTAGAAACATGAAAACAGGCTAACTTAGGGTAAAATTACCATTTTACCCTCTATATGTGGGAAAATGACCATTTTACCCCTAACTTAAGGATTTCACATCCTAACTCCAAAAACTTTCAAAATTTACATTCCTCATGCAAATTTTGTCCTAAACTCAAATGTCAACTTAAAAAAATTTAAAACACAACACAACTATGGAAAACACACTATGGCCGAAACATCCATAGGGCATTTCTCTTGATTTTTGTTGCAAATCCTTCCAACTTCAAAACTCATGCTTAAACCAAAATTTTGCAACAAACATCTTTCAATCCTAAGTTTAAAACCATACTTAAAACATCCATTTAGAAAAAGGTTATAATCAACACCAAACTTTTTGTAAAAAGATCCAAACACTTAATCACAAGCTTTGACCCTAAATCAAAACATCTCCAAGAATTCCAAAAATCAAATCTTACTTCAACATATTCATAACATCATCCTAAGATCAACCATGCTTTAAATCATCAAACTAAAGTCACCAAAATCACAAAATAACACTTGGAGTTTTTGGTTTTACACTTAGTCCAAAAACAGAAACTTTTTCCTCAACTAGTTTTGATAAATCTCTTGATCAATGGCTTAACAATGTGAGATCTTCAAAATAAAGCATCACATGGTTTAAGAATGTGTCTTAAATATGATCCAACCATCAAACTTGAAATCACATGGCTAAAAATCAATAAAACATAGATCTAACCCAAACACATCAAATCTTAGGCCTAACCGGAATCCTCTTGCATAGAAAAATCATATCTTTGAAACTAATACTAAATATCTTCAAAATAATATCCTAACATGAAAATAAGAGACTTAGGATCATCATATAAAAATATCAAAGCCTTTAGAGTAAGATCAAACCTCGAAATATTCAAACTTTCTCCAAATAAAAACTGTTTTGCCACTTCCAGTTTTCAAGTTTCTAGATCTAAGCAAATCTATCATCAAAACTTTTAGTCATGCAACAAAACCTCAATGAACACTCTTAAACACATGCTAAGAACACTCCATAAAAGTTTCGGACCAATATATGTCCATTAGCTTGGTCAAAAACTCCAAAACATAACATACTCTCCAGATTCACTCCCAGAATGACCTTTCCATGGTTAAAAATACTTTTTACCAACCAAATGACCATGGAATGATACAAATAATATATCTACAAAAACTATACTCAAATAGGAACAACTTTTATGAAGGATTCATCGTGTGAAAATGCTTACAAAGGGTCAAAAGGCTCCACGCAATAAGACCCAGAAATCTGCCCGAGAGAGCTCTTTTGGGTTTCTCTCTAAGAACGGGGTGAAGAAGTGATGAAAGGGAAGTAAGTGTGCCTTGCACGACTCAAGCCTTCTGTAGGGGGAAGATATGGACCTTAATGACCCTTGATTGGAGGTGGCTATATGACATAAAGTGAAGAATAGTGGGGGGCAAAGGACTGCCTGCAGAAGCTATGAGGTGTGGAGGTTGATGGGGTGGGTTTCTCCATCTCATCAAGGCACTATTGGGTGCAGCCAAGGGCAGTGAATGGTCTGCCATGTGGAGGAGGAAACTTCTCCAAGAAGCCTTGCCAAGGTGGCCAGATTCGTGGGCCTTGGTGGACCCCAACCAAGTGGGCTTCAATTTGGGGTTTAAAGGGGGTTTGGTTAGGGTTTGAGATGCTTTCAAGCTCAAATCCAATTTTTCTTGGCCCAATCAAATTTCCAAGGTTTAAAAGGTTGGATAAAGATTTCATAATAAGAATTTGAGAAATTAATAGTATGTGGAAATGATTTAATCAAATGATTAAATACAATGCTAGAAATTGGATCGAAAAGGGATTGAAGGCCAATTTTAGGGTTTGGGGAAACCGTTTAGGGTTTCGGTTTCAACCAAGTCTTTGGGGTTTCAATTGGATTCCAACCATTTAGGGTTTCACTAGGGTTGAAACCCTCTTTGATCTGGCTCAATTTGGTTGATCAGATGAAAAAGGTTTTACTTACGTGGCATGATCTTACACCTTGATTTTCCTTCACAAATCCATCTAATGGTTCCTCTTTATGCCAAGTATCTAATACTATTCACTATGTGTGGCTAAAATCTTGCCAAGTGTCCAAATAAAACTTCTCTAACCTAATTTGGACATTCCACACTGTGATTTTGAAAACACTGCACTTAGTATGCTTATCGAGGTTACTATTCACTCCAAAAAAATGCACAATAAACTTAGTACTAAAAAATCCTAAATATTCATATTAACTTACAGTAAAAACCGTTTACCAAAACTCAACCCCGAAATGCCCATATAAATAAATTCACAGTTTCGAACAGCCGTTTCGTCCGAAATTATGAAAATAGGTTTTTGCGCTATAAAATCCTAAATATTCTATTGAGTCTAGTGGCGTAAACTATAATGTAATCTGGCACTTCTAACTATCTCAAACAATTAAAATCGCATCTCTGGCACTATAGCGAGTGATAACACTGACTATGTTGACAGGCTAAAACTTGTGCGATTGATCGATTCGTGAAAACTTATGGGGTTTTCACGAGGTTTCTAATGTCTATAAAAATTCCACCATTGAATTTCTAGCGGGCTGTTACAAAGTATCCTTGGACAACATCTTGCATGGCACAAATGGGGTATTACAATTATACATAATAACATAGTAAATAAAACGATGAAACACATCAAGCATAGCAGTAGCAACCTGAATAATAAAAGATGTTTGGGTGCCCCCAGGAGAAAATTATAGATCTTTATGATTTTGTAATATGCCTTTGTTGAAATAGATATATATTGTTCCTCCTAATTTAGAGTCTCTTTTTTCAAGGCCAATGATGCTTTTCCATAAAACCATAGCAACTCTTACATACACAAGTATATATTTGTAATTTTACAGCTCATTATCTCACGTATGAATCATTGACATACTCATGTGACACCAAAATACATAGTTATGAAGATTACATTTTTATATTTCCTACAAGCAATCAATATAGTACCTTATTGCTCTACAAAAATAATAGGTAGCACTCTAAGACATTAACTTCTAGAGGTTAATGATTTCTAGCAGAACTACAATACTGAGAAAAATAATGAACATGAATGTTTAATGTATACTGAGTATAAAATGTCAGATATGATGAAGACTCTTAAGGTTAAACTTAGTCATTTCATGGACGATGACATGATTTGTTTGCAATATACTGCCAAACACAAATCACTCAAGGTCAAGACACACAACACACATTGTTTCCAAACTTGGTTTTATAAACCATGGCACTAAGACTCAGAACATTTTAGCTTTCCCCATTTTGATACTCCCATACCCTTACACATACAAAGCACTCTGGCACCTAATGCTCACTCTTTTTACACACCAACCCACATCTTACTCACAGCTTGCACACACTTCTACTCTAGCTCTCCTTTTATAGTTGTTTATGTCGATGGTTCAACATTTCTCATCCACACATCAAGTCAGTAAACTATAAGTGTCAAGATACTATCAATTATAGGAGGCTTAAAGAGATTTCATGTAATTCTAGGATTTTCTAGGAAAATTGATTAAGGCAGTAGATGGTGTTTCTAGAAAAGGTAAAGTTCCTATCTTTTTAAACATAGGGTTCAAAAACATACCATATGGTCTTCCTTTGTTGCTGATGATTTTAGATCAAACCCCATAAGCACAAAAATCCCCAAAACCATGCTAGCTCGAGCATACGCCTCTCATTCCATGCCCTAAAGTCCAAAATTGTTTAACTGAAAAACACAAAAGACCTCACAAAAGCAAAGCAATAACTTCTGTTTTGAGGGAGAATGATAGGTCCCGCTTAATATTGATTACAAACACTAAGGAAAATATTCTCTTCAGGTGAGAATGTACCACAATTTGGATAAACTTGCTTTTTGCTTTCATTGATAATTCTGGGCTGCTTAAATAGCAAAACAACGTACATAATGCCAAAAATAAAGAACAACATAAGACTGCTATCAACTAGTAACCGAAACATAAACACATGTAGTAATAGAAAGCATAACACACATACTAATGGAAATAAGCATGCAACAAAAAAATAAACATGAAGCTTAAAACTCTCTAACTACTAATGACCCAGTCAATGCTGCATGCATGCAACGGTACTCTTCCACGTCTAACCTCATCCCTAATACTTGGGATTTGGCTTTAGGCCTCTCTCCAATCATCATGGCATAACAATACTCCCCCCATCAAGTGGATCCTTGTCCTCAAGGTCCACAGTTGGGAACATGTCCATCAGCTTTTTCGCTGGCTCCCATGTCACCTCCTCGGCTGGAAGATGCTTCCATTGCACCAAGCTCTCCTCAACAAGCTAGGCCCCTTGCTTGATCCAGTAGGTATCTAGAATAGTCTGCAGTTCCAACACAACTACCCCCTTGCTGGTGAATGGTGCGCTTGGTGCCTCAGCATTTCCCCCATTATCTTTGTACTGTTTAAGCAGCAGTATGAGTGCAGCTTCAAAAGTACCCAATCGCTAATTTCAAACGAAACATCCCTCCTCTTTTGATCTGCCAGTTGTTTCATTCAGTTAATCGATCTTTCTAAGTTGGCCTTAAGTTGTTGGAGCAGTTCATCTCGGGTCAAGAGGTGCTAATCAACTTCATGCACTGGTGAGAGTCCTTCGTTGTATGACCGAATAGAGGGTGGAAGTCTGCCATACAGCTCCTGGAAAGGGGTTATCCCTGTGGAGATATGGTATGTTGTGCTGTACTAATATTTAGTCCAAGGCAAGTAGCAATTCCATTTTTGTGGCTAGTGGTGGATGAAGCACCAAAGGTACTATTTGACGTAGTGGTTGACGACTACCATCTAGTCGTTGGTCTGCAGGTGGTACAAGGAGCTGAGCTGCAGCTTAGTGCCCAACATCTTTAAGAATTCCTGCCAGAATTTGCAAATGAAAATTGGATCTCAGTCACTAATGATGGACTTGGGCATTCCATGGAGCTTGATGACAACTTCCACAATTTTTTCTACCACACTTTTAGAAGTAAAGGGATGGTTTTGAGTAAGAAAATGAGCTGACATACTACACCTGTCGACAACCATCATGATGGTATCTTTGCCTTGTGAGGTTGGTAATCCCTCAATGAACTCCAAGGTGATGTCGTCCCACACCTGGCGTGGGATTGTTAGTGGTTGTAAGAGCCCTACAAGAGCCAAAGTTTCTGCATTTGTCTTTTTGCACACCTCGCACCCTTTGACATATTCTTGTATTGATATATGCATCCCAGGCCAATAGAATTGTTTTCCTAATTTTTGAATGTACGTATAGCGCCTAAGTGACCGCCCACTTTGGTGTCATGAATTTCATGTAGTAGTTTGGCCCTTAAGGCTGGATTGGCCTGTATGATAACCTTTCCTTTGTAAAGAAGTAGCCCATTAAGCCACGCATATGTGCCTTCAGATTGGTCCATTGCCACATGACCCATTGACTGGATAGATTGGTCCTCCTTTACAGCTTGCTTAATTTCCTCCCATAAACAAACCTATGGAATAAAAATATGGTGAAGAATGGGGCTACCTTGGTTTCGTGAGAGAGCATCGGCCATAGAATTTTCATAGCCCATGGAGTATATGATCTCGTAGTCGTAGCCTCAAAGCTTAGCTACCCATTTTTGTTGCTCCAGTGTGGCCATTCATTGCTCCAAAAAATACTTGAGGCTACGTTGATCGATTTGCATATAAAAGTTTTGGCCTAGAAGATAAGGCCACCATAAGCGTATTGCTTCCACGATAGCCAAGGTGATGCCTCAATGAAGTCCAAGGTGATGCCATCCCACACTTGGCATGGGATTGTTAGTGGTTGTAAGAGCCCTGCAAGAGCCAAAGTTTCTGCCTTTGTCTTTTTGCACACCTCGCACCCTTTGACATATTCTTGTATTGATATATGCATCCCAGGCCAATAGAATTGTTTTCCTAATTTTTGAATGTACGTATAGCGCCCAAGTGATTGCCCACTTTGGTGTCATGAATTTCATGTAGTAGTTTGGCCCTTAAGGCTGGATTGGACTGTATGATAACCTTTCCTTTGTAAAGAAGTAGCCCATTAAGCCACGCATATGTGCCTTCAGATTTGTCCATTGCCACATGGCCCATTGACTGGATAGATTGGTCCTCCTTTACAGCTTGCTTAATTTCCTCCCATAAACTAACCTATGGAATAAAAATATGGTGAAGAATGGGGCTACCTTGGTTTCGTGAGAGAGCATCAGCCATAGAATTTTCATAGCCCATGCAGTATATGATCTCGTAGTCATAGCCTCAGAGCTTAGCTACCCATTTTTGTTGCTCCAGTGTGGCCATTCATTGCTCCAAAAAATACTTGAGGCTACGTTGATCGATTTGCATATAAAAGTTTTGGCCTAGAAGATAAGGCCACCATAGGCGTATTGCTTCCACGATAGCCAACATCTCCTTGGCGTATGTAAACCAAGATTTCTTGGCCACCCCAAGGGCTTGACTCATGAACACCACTGGCCTGCCTTGTTGAGACAACACCGCTCCAATTCCTTCAATGAATGCATCAGTTTTGATAATGAAGAAGTCGTTGAAATTTGGCATTGCCAATGTGGGTGTGGTTGTCATAGCTTGTTTAAGAGCAAGAAAGACAGCCTCAGCTTCATCATGCCATCTGAATTGGCCTTTCTTGAAAAGATTGGTGAGAGGCCGAGCTAAAGTTCCATAATTTTGGACAAATTTCTTGTAATAGCTTGTCAAACCTAAAAAACCATGTAGCTCAAAAATGTCAGCAGGCCATGGCCATGCCACCATGGCTGCAATTTTCCTATTGTCCACCTTTACTCCTTGATTAGTGACAATGTGCCCCCAAGTACTCCAATTCTTATTGCCCAAAGGCACATTTGCTAGCCTTGACAAAGACTTGGTGCTGCCTCAATATCTCTAAAGTCTGCCTTACACTAAATACTTGTTCCAAGTAGGACTATAAACCAATATGTCATCAAAGAAAACTAATATGAATTCTCTAAGATCAGGGCAAAATATAGAGTTCATGACGGCTTATAATGTAGAAGGTGCATTACAGAGGCTAAATCGCACAACCAAGCATTCATAATATTAGGAGGATTTACTCATACCTGATGGTACCCAGCTCTCAAGTCTAGCTTGGTAAAGTAAGAAGCACCACAGAGCTCGTCAAACATGTCATCAACCGTGGAGATCAGAAATCAGTCCTTAATGGTGGTGGCGTTAAGTGCATGATAATCAGTGCAAAAGCGCCAGCTTCCATCCTTCTTCTTCGCGATGAGAAAGGGCTAGTGCTGGGTCGAATAAGCCCTGAGCTCAACATATATTGGACTTGCTTCTCAATCTCCTCTTTTAGATAGTATGCATACCAGTACGATTGGACATTAATTGGCTTGGTTCCCTCATAGGTGGTAAGCTTGAGGCTCTTTTAACGTTTCAAATAACTCCTACAATACCTCCTGCATGCTAGCATGTATCTCTTCTTGTGGCTCCTTCTTGGTGACTTGTAGGCATTTTGCAAATATTGCATGGTTTTGGCAATCTTCTTTAGATAGCTCCTTGAGTGATGCCGCTTGGATATCTTGGCTGTCGACCCCTTGCAACTGCTTGGTCTGGTTCTCCCAAAAAGATTCCATGGTTAACTGTTCCCAGTTGCAAACCACAGAACCTAGCAGCTCGAGCTATTGGATCCCCAGAACTAGATCCAATCCTGTGAGTGGAAGAGAATAAAGAGTTAAGAAAAAAAGAGTGCCTTGTAGGTCCACTCACCTTCGTTTTATTTCATCCCAAGTTAGTTGGCGAACAAGAGCTATAGGTGTGGCTAGTGCTACCCGAGTTGCTGGGGGAACACCTAGTAGGGCTCTCACCAATGGTGGACATACAAACCTCATTTGTCTCAATAGTTGGTCATCTTTCATTCACACTGATCCTTTAATGACTGGGGCTTAAACATTCGAATATAATCCAAAATTTTCGTCTTTAGGCCACCCATAAATGTCCCAACTAGAGCCTTTTGAGTCCATCCATGTACCCGATTGCTCAAGTGTTCGAATTCTCGCTAGTAATCACGCAGAGAGCCTGTATGCTTGATTCTCAAAAGAGCTTCATCAAAGTCTTCACACTCTAAAGGCCCAAAGCAAGCCCAGAGTGCGTCCTTCTTCTTGGAATGTCTTGCGGATCGACTGTCACCACTAGTTGGTGTGATACCCTGTATTTTCTTGTGTTTTATTGAAATAATTATTTTATTTATTATTATTATTGGTTCTTTTGTTGTAAATTTAATCTAATTTTCATTGTATTATTTTATGATTACTAAGTTGTGAAATTTATTTCAATGTGTTTTTCATGATATTAATTATTAATTATTATTTAATTGCTCTCTATTTTAAATTATTTTATTGTTGGATTTTATTATTTTATTTTATTAATATTTAGTTGTAGTGTTTTTATTTGTCTTTTATCTATTTCATTGTGTTGGACCCTTCTTTTTTCGGATTGGGTTGTTTTAGGGTGTTTTATTCTCTTTTGGGCCCAACCCATTCAGTTCTATGAAGCCCAGCCCATTGGTCTGCATCCAGCCTCTTTCTCTCTCTCATACTGTGTCGTTTTGGCCTCAAATGCCTTAGGGCTTTGCTTCTTTTTCTTCCTTCTTCTCCCCTGTGCCAAACATCTCCTCTTCCTTCTCCATTTCAGTTCTTCTTTGTTTCTTCTAGAATCAGTGTGCCGCAGCCCCTTTTTCTTCTTCTTCTGGTATGGTTTTTATTTCCTTTCATCTTTTCTATAGATCTACTACATTTCTACTTTGTCTTCATTTTCAGTTTCATCTTTTCATCTGCAAATCTAGGTTGTGCCATAGCACCTGGGCTCTTTTTTCGTCTAGTATTGGTTTCTATTCTAGTCTCTTGATTTTCAGTTTATTTGTTGCTGTCCGTTCCTTCCTTTTCTTTTCTCTAGCATTTTATTTCATTTATTTTCTCCATTTGTAGGTCTGTCTATGGGTTCCAAGCTTGCCACTCCCTTTCTTCACCGTCCTTTGGTTTTCCCAGTCCAATGCTTGTAAACCCTTTGCATTTCCAGTATTTTTCCTCTAAACCGTGCCCTATTTTTAGCCCCAAACTTGTGAGCCTTGTCCTATTTTCATTGGTTTTTTTTTCTCTTGCCGTGAACACCAATTTCCAGCCATCACCCTTGGCATCAGCCCTTCTTTCCCTAAAATTTTGCCTTGTGTTTTCCTTGTTTTTGAGTTTCATTTTTCAGTCTCAAACCGTGTTTGTTGGTGATTTTATTTTGGATTCATTTTTGGCATTTATTGGGTGCTTGCGCACTTTGACCTTCTAGAGTTTTCCTTTTCACCATTATAAGTAATTTTTCAAAGAATTTATTGAGATGTAAATATATTTTTACACTAACTTGTTTTCTACAATCTGCTTGATTGTGATGGGCCTTGGGTACGAGAAGTGTTTGGTTTATTAATTGTGCTTGTTGTTGGATGTGCATCTTGGGCCGTATTAGAGGATGGGTTTATTTGTGGAGTTGGTTTGTGGATTGTGCACTTGGGATTATGACTGGTCTATTTTATCTGATTAGTGATGTGCCATGACATCCATTTTACTATTGCATGCATTTTCATGAGTCATGATTGAAAACTGAGTTTTCGTGTTGAGAAATGATTTATGGGTACGTGCGTATCACAACCCCAAATCGAGATGGAGCATTATCCCAGTAGAGCTCCCCTGGTCACTCGGGAGTGTATAAAACTGAGTGACTTTCCTTGGTTTATTGCTAGGCGACAATGTGATTGGACAATATGATAATCCTCTTGTGACGCCCCCAAATTCCGCTTGGGATTGAACGGACATTTGAAGCGTCGAGACATGCAACACAAGGTTACCTGCCCCCGTTCATGACATATAAGATGCAATGTTCCTAACATGCATCTAGCATTATGCAATATTCGCAGCGGATAATTTTTTTTTTTTCTTTAGCAATACTATGCACCAAACTAAAAATATCCCAAATACTTGAAACATATTTCATACATAAAAACATACTAAAAAGCCGTGATCACTACACTAGTCCAAAATGGTTGTGATCAAAAGAATACTTGAGATACAACTCCAAAAGTACAAGCATTAACCTAAGTTAAATACTATACCATCATCAACATCGCACCGTAGCCTAGATGACCGTATTCAGATGGTCAGATTCCAATTCTTCTTTGGGTCCTGTAACAAGATCTACCATTCGGGGGGAATGGTAGTTGGGACTACCACAGTGAGATTTGATTACAAATCTCAGTAAGTTAACATAAAACTCACACACAGGTTAAAGATGCATGCATGGCAGTAAAAGCATAAATGCATAAGTAAAGTCGTACATAAGCATAGCATAACTTGACATATAACATGACATAACCAGAACTTAAACGTGAACTGAACTTGACTTAACATGACATGAACTTGAGTTTAAAACATAACATGGACTTGAAATGTAGCATGAACGTAAACATGCATAACATAAATATGAACTTGAAAATAACATAAACTTGAACATATCATGACATAAACGTGAACTTGAGACATACTGTAAACGTGAACTTAACATGATGTGAACATGAACTTGGAACATAACTTGATCATGAACATAACATGTACGTGTACATAACAAAACATGAACTTGATCTGAAACTTGACTTATCATGCACTTGATCTGAAACTTGACTTAATACGTACTCCACAGTTGTTGTGGCCCCACGTATTCTACGTGTCACAATTGCTGTGTCTCACGTAGTGTATGCTCCACAGTTGTTGTGGCCCCATACTTCATGCTCCACAGTTGTTGTGGCCCCATGAATACACGTAACATAAAATATAATACGTACTCCACAGTTGTTGTGGCCCCACGTATACACGTAACAGAAAATATAATACGTACTCCACAGTTGTTGTGGCCCCACGTATACACGTAACATAAAAATAATACGTACTCCACAGTTGTTGTGGCCCCACGTATACACGTAACATAAAAAATATAATACGTACTCCACAGTTGTTGTGGCCCCACGTATATACGTAACATTAAATATAATACGTACTCCACAGTTGTTGTGGCCCCACGTATTCACGTAACATAAAATATAATACGTACTCCACAGTTGTTGTGGCCCCACGTATATACGTAACATTAAATATAATACGTACTCCACAGTTGTTGTGGCCCCACGTATTCACGTAACATAAAATATAATACGTACTCCACAGTTGTTGTGGCCCCACGTATTATACGTAACATAACATGTCTTATCTTTCTTAATGCATGAGATATTAATTAATATCATATACTTTTCTAACATGGCGTATACTTGTAAATGACACAATATGATTTAATCATAACATTTCATGGCATACTTAACATGGCATACTTATAACATACATCATTGTATGATAGAAAAGATTATGTAACAGATAATTATTCATGAGAGATTAAATCATACGTAGCAGATAAACATGTAATGACATAGCATGACATGGCATATACGATAACATACATACATAAATTGTAGTTTCTTACCCATCACACATACACAATAAACTGATAGTAAGTTAGAGGCTAACTTACCTCGATGTCAGCGTTCTACAGATAAAGTGCGATATACGAGAAACTGTAAAAGGTCATTCTAAAAGTTAGAAATTTAATTACTAACAATTAGAAACATGGAAACAAGTTATCTTAGAGTAAAATTATCATTTTACCCTCTACATGTGGGAAAACGACCATTTTACCCATAACTTAAGGATTTCATATCCTAACTCCAAAAATTTCCAAAATTTACATTCCTCATGTAAATTTTGTCTAAACTCAAATATCAACTCAGAAAAATTTAAAACAAAACAAACTATGGAAAACACACTATGGCCGAAACATCCATAGGCCATTTCTCTTGATTTTTGTTGATCCTTCAATTCAACTTCACAAATTGCAACAACTCTCCAATCTAATTAAACCATACAAACTCATTTAGAAACTATAATACCCAAAATAGCCATTTTGATGTCAATTCCCCAATAACTATCTTAACCAATTACCAAATCCAACTAGTTTAAAACCATACTTGAAACATCCATTTAGAAAAAGCTAATAATCAACACCAAACTTTTTTGTAAAAAGATCAAAACACTTGAATCACAAGCTTTGTCCTTAAATCAAAACATCTCCAAGAATTCCAAAAAATCTAATCTTACTTCTAACATATTCATAACATCATCCTCAGATAAACCATGCTTTAAATCATCAAACTAAAGTCACCAAAATCACAAAAATAACACTTGGAGTTTTTGATTTTACACTTAGTCCAAAAACAGAAACTTTTTCTTAACTAGCTTTGATAAATCTCTTGATCAATGGCTTAAGAAGGTGAGATCTTTGAAATAAAGTATCACATGGTTTAAAAACGTGTCCTAAAGAATATCCAACCATCAAAATTAAAATCACATGGCTAAAACCCAATAAAACATGGATCTAACCTAAAAACATCAAATCTTAGGCCTAACCGAAATTCTCTTGCATAGAAAAAATCATATCTTTGAAACTAATACTAAATATCTCCAAAATAACATCCTAACATGAAAATAAGAGACTTAGGATCATCATATAAAAATATCAAAGCCTTTAGAGTAAGATCAAACCTCAAAATATTCAAACTTTATCCAAATAAAAACTGTTTTGTCACTTCCAGTTTTCATGTTTCTAGATCTAATAAAATCTATCATCAAAATCTTTATTCATGCAACAAAACCTCAATGAAAACTCTTAAACACATTCTAAGAACACTCCATAAAATTTTCGGACCAAGATATATCCATTAGCTTGGTCAAAAACTCCAAAACATAACACACTCTCCAGATTCACGCCCAGAATGACCTTTCCATGGTTAAAAATACTTTTGACCGACCAAATGACCATGGAATGATACGAAAAATACATCTACGGAAACTAGACTCAAAGAGGAACAACTTTTATGAAGGAGTCATCGTGTGAAAATACTTACAAAGGGTCAAAAAACTCCACGCAAAAAGACCCAGAAATCTGCCCGAGAGAGCTCTTTTGGGTTTCTCTCTAAGAACGGGGTGAAGAAATGATTAAAGTGAAGTAAGTGTGTCTTGCACGACTCAAGACTTCTGTAGGGAGAATATTTGGACCTTAATGATCATTGAGTGGAGGTGTAGACATGTGACATAATGTAGAGGATAGTGGGGGGCAAAAGACAACTTACAAAGGCTATGAGACATGGGACTTGATGGGGTGGGTTCCTCCATATTAATGAGTGCAACTTGATGCAATGAATGGTCTGCCAAGTGGGGGAGGAAATTTCTCCAAGAAGCTATGCCAAGGTGGCCAAAATTCGTGGGCTTTAGTGGGCCTTAGTGGGCCTCAACCAAGTGGGCTTCAATTTGGGGTTTAAAGGGGGTTTGGTTAGGGTTTGAGATGCTATCAAGCCCAAATCCAATTTTTCTTGGCCCAATCAAATTTCTAAGGTTTAAAATGTTGGATAAAGATGTCATAATAGGAATTTGAGAAATTAATAGCATGTGAAAGTGATTTAATCAAGTGATTAAACACAATACTAGAAATTGGATCAAAAAGGGTTTGAATGCCAACTTTAGGGTTTGGGGAAACCGTTTAGGGTTCGGTTTCAACCAAGTTTTTGGGGTTTCAAAAGGATTCCAACCATTTAGGGTTTTACTAGGGTTGAAACCCTCTTCATCTAACTCAATTTGGTTGATCAGATGAAAAAAAACTGTTTTGCTTAGGTGGCATGATCTCACACATTGATTTCCTTCACAAATCCATCTAATGGTTTCTCTTTGTGCCAAGTATCTAATACTATTCACTATGTGTGGTTAAGATCTTGCCAAGTGTCCAAATAAAACTTCTCTAACCTAATTTGGACATTTCACACTGTGATTTTGAAACCACTGCACTTAGTACGCTTATCGAGGTTACTATTCACTCCGAAAAAGTGCATAATAAACTTAGTACTGAAAAATCCTAAATATTCAACTGAGTCTAGTGGCGTAAACTATAACGTAATCTGACACTTCTAACTACCTCAAACAAATAAAATCACATTTCTGGCACCATAGTGAGTGATAAAACTAATTATGTTGACATACTAGAGCTTATGCGATTAGCCGATTCGTAAAAACTTATGGGGTTTTCACGAGATTTCTAATGTCTATAGAAATTCCACCATTGAATTTCTAGCGGGCTGTTACAACATGTCCCGTAGGTAGTACCAGAATGTTTTTTTAAGTTGTGCTTTAAAATTTATCTTAAAGTTTCTATTTGACGAGTTTTATTTGTTTTGAATTTATTTGAGCTTGTTTGCTTGTATTTATTTATTTAGTTATGTTATTGCATGTTGGTTTCTTTTTGTTTCTCGTTATGTGGTTTGGTTTATGTTTTTGGTTTTATTTGTTTTTCTTAAATGGGGTCAATGGCTGTGTTGGGGCAAGAAGGCGGGATAATCGAGGATACTATTATTAGGCTTAAATACTTAGTGTAGTAGGGTTGAATTTTATGGAGGTGGGTTACTCTTATAATATTGTGGCTAGAAGGAAACGACGTGGGTTAGGCGATCTTTTGGGAGTAGGAATGTAAGTTGCAACTAAGGAGGGGAGTTAGCTTTAAGTCGCTTAAGATAATTGAGGTCTTGGGTTTTGTAGAATTTATGTAAAGAGATTATAGAATAGGAGAGTGTAGACTCAACGAACTTTAAGGATTGGTTTAAGAGAATTTTATCTAAGGTTTGAGGTCTTATAGATTTTAGGAAATAAGATTTGGGTAATTAAGGTGTTAGGTTCGACAAGATTTGGGGAAAATAATTAAATTTCAAGTTTTAAATTTCGATGATTCGGATGAGCAATTTGGTGGCAATCGGGGTTTTAAAATTTACAAGTTTTTAAGGTGAATGTTTTGGACTAAAGCCATCAATATTGAGGATTTCAGAAAATGATTTATCATCCATTAATGTTTTAGATTTTAAAAGCTTTGGGAGTCGATTGTTCTATTATGGGGTGTAAGCTCGTTGGTCCTAAAAAAAAAAAAAAATGAATGTTATAGCTCGAGGTTATAGTGACAAGTTTTAGAATTGATTCATACCAAGTTGAGGATAATGGATGATGCAAGTTTTGGAAAATGAATTTTGTTTATTTTGAGGATAAGGTACAGATGTTGGAAATGGGAGCGATGGATCACTTATACGTGGAATAATTTTTGAGTATTAACTAAGGGTACATGAGATTCAGTTTCAGTTGTGGTGAGGGCGTATGGATTTCAGAGAGTATAAATTCTAGTCTCATTTTGACCTGAGAGAAGTAGCCTGGTGAGTATTGAGGTGGATTAGATGTGAGGGTATTAAATTCAAGAGATCTCAACTTCAAGTTCTTGGGGAGCTAATCGGAGTGTACAGACGAAGTGGGTTTCTAATTGGAGTGATGGGTGGGATTAATAGTTGAGACTATCTTCAGGAATTTGTTGTGACTTGAGGTTACATAGGAATTTAAATTTTGAGACTATACTTTCCTTTGGAATTTGAGTGTCTAGTTGGGAGAATTATAGACATTTTCATTTAACTTAAGGAGGGATTGTTGGGTCACCATGTGTAGTGGATAATAAAACCTTGAAAGCAAAAGCTTGGGAATCCACGATGATTAGCCTAACCAGATACGTGAGGTAATAAGCAGTAGTACTCGGGAGATTAGTGCTATGGTTTTGGCGAATTGGAGATTTGAATAGCATGGCCTATTTTGAGATTTAATTTTGTAAGCAATTGAAGGAAATAGACGTGCTACTACTCGGGTTATGGGAATGGAAGTAGGTAAGTGAGTTTTCAAGAAGGGTTCATTAAGTTTATGGTGAATTTAATCGGGGTTCGTAGTGAATTTAGTCATCTCTAAATTAGACGATATTCCGAATTTAGGTGATGATCTTAAAGGTGTGGCTTGTCAGGTAGGAGTTATAGGCGCTCTTGTTGGTTGGCCGAGAAAGACTTGAGGCTTTTTTTGGACATGTTCCTTATCTTTATAAGGGATGTGTATTTTTTTTTGGTGTGATGTTATGTGTTTTCAGTTTGGGGCATTGAGGTTGATCGGCATTGATTTTTGTCATCAATCAAGGAATGTATTTTAGTGGAATGTTGATTTTGATTAAAGCAACAAGAGCCAAATGATAAGTGGGTGATAATTCGCGGTATTGGAGGTATTTTGTTTTCTTTCGAAATGGGGTAAAAGATTTTCTTATTGCAGGCTTTGAGTTAGTTGTACCCAATAGTGTTTGTTTATGAGGACAGTCTTTTGTATCTGGGCGAGTTGCTAGAGTGCGCACGGAAGCGTGATTTTGAAAGACTTGTAGTGATTCAAACTTTTGATGAAAGATTAATAATTTGGTTGTGTAATTTATACTTATTGATGGTTTACTTCGGAAGTAACTCAATGGTTACCAACTTATGGAATGCAATAAAGGTACTTGTAATTGGAGAGTAATATTTTTTTGGTTGAGCAAATTATGCTGATTGAGGATTTATTTTGAGACGTGGCTATTTGGTTACCAAGGTATAGTATACAATAAAAGTTTGAAGATTAGCAAAGGAGTTGATGGAGGTTAACACAATTTATTGTGGGAAGATACTAATTGTTGGCATTTACTTGGGTGCGGTTTTGAAGTTCTTGTGGATATGGTGATTTCGGTTTACGTGGCCGCTTGAAGAGTTCTAGACGTGATGCGTCTCTGGAAGATTAGAATGAATATGATGGAATTGCTTATAGGAGTATTTTTGGGAGGTGCATTCTTCATACTTGTGTGGAAATGGTTGATGGTATGATTTCCTCAAGTATAATCTGATATGTGTATTGTATCCTGCTTGGCGCTAATGTTTGATCTTGCAATTTCGAGGACGAAATTTGTTTTAAGGAGGGGAGGATGTGATGACCCGTTTTTACGTGTATTTTCACTGAAGGAATAATTTAATTTAATTAATATTATAGTGCTTTTATTTGTTAATTATCGGATTTTAATTTGGATTTTATTGGCTGTTGAATTTAAATTGCTGTTTAATTGATTTTAGCTCGTTTTTGGTTTTAAAAATTTAACAGTTGGTTTTTGCTAGTTATTTATTTTATTTTAGCTCGACGTTGGGTTTAAAATATTTTAAATGATGTTTATTTATTTATTTGATGTGGTGTTTAATTTATTTTAGTCGTTTTATGTTTTATTATCGTTTTCGGCGGATCAGTTTCTGGATCCCGGAAGTGAAGTTTAGGACTTCATTTCTTTTCCCTTCTTTTCTTTTCTTTTTCTCTTTTTCTTTTTCCTTCTTTTCCTTTTCTTTTCTTCTTTTCCTTCTTTCTTTCCTTTCTTTTCTTTCTTTCCCGTTTCTTCCGTGCGCCCGATTCTCTCTCTCCCTCCCTTCTCTCTTTTTCCTTCCGTCAACCCTCCTTTGACCGGCCGTATCTCCGCCGTCCGGTGGAGGTGTAGTACACCACCCCCGCCATTCTCTTCCTCTCACGGCAGACTACAACCCCTCCAATTTTCAGACCATCGGAGCCACCGTTAGCCGCCACGAGCCGCTCAAAGTAGCGGCACCAACCCAGAATTTTCCCCTGTTTCCGAAAATTTCCTCCGCCCAGAACCGCCACTTGCCGGCGGCGTGGCCTCCACCACCCACCCAGAAAACTTCCCCTCCCTCCGGTGTACCACCCCTCCGAAGATCTCCCCCAACCGGCCGGCCGTTTGGCCGGAAAAGCGCATCTAAGCCGCACGGTTTGTCACCGTTTCCGGCGCCGTCGCACCACCTCCGGCCACCATCTTTTCACCACTTCTTCCCCTACCTCTTGCCGACCTAACCCACCCATTTCCGGCCTAGATCGGCCACCGGAGCAGCTCCCACGAGCTCAACTCCGATTTGCTCGTTTTTCGCTTCTACCGGCGTTTTCGCCGCCACCCACGGCCAAAACTCACTTCCACTAGCTTCATAAACATCCCTAGACCATTCCCTATCAATTTGGTGTCTTGGTTTGTCCCCGGTCAAAAGTGGGTATTTTGCGACCCACGGCTACAGTGCATTTGCACTGTTACGTTGCTTTCCGCCCATCGTTTGCCGCGCGCCGAACCTTCTAAAAATCCTATATAGCTCTGTAAGTATTTTCCAAACTCTACTTTTAGATTTAATTATATTTTGCTCTTACAATAATTTATTTGGTTGGTTTGCTGATTCCGGACTGAGTCCGAGGAGTTCGGGGGTCGGATGGATGGAGGACGGAGTTGCTTGAATTGTTGTTCTATGGTTGGTTGTATTTGTCGAGCATTGAAATTTGCATTTACATGGTACATGCACGTGTATTTTATTTTAATTGAGAAAATCCTGTTTTATTGGCGTAAATGGATTTTTGGGTGCGTGCGTATCACGAGCCCAAGCCGGGATGGGTTATTATCTCGGTGGAGCTCCTCTGGTCACTCGGGAGTGGATAATACTGAGTGACATCCCCTGGGTTGTCGCTGGGCGACGACCGGATCGCACGATACGGTAACGCTGTCGTGTCGACTCCGTGGTTCCTAGAGTGGCGGGGACTAGAGGATGGCCTGGCCAGGTACGCGCGAGGCGGAGGCGCGAGTCTGGGCATCACTCGTGTAGGTGTCACACGCGTAGACGTTACCTGCGGTGTGGCACAGAGCCAGAGTGTGCGGATGATCCCTAGGGGAGATCATGGTGCATGCATAATCGGTTGGTTTTTATGGTTTTCGGATACGGACCATTTTCTGGGAAAATGGCGAGGATGTGTTGAGGACTTGTGATCCATTTTCTGGGAAAATGGTGGTTTGGGCCATTATCTGGGATAATGGCGAGGCTTGGTTTTAAACGATATGTGTGGGCCGTTATCGGGGATAACGGCGAGGTTTGTTTAAAGGATATGTTTTTGAACCAAATGGGTTTTTGGCGTGCGTGGAAAAAATATGGTTTGTGAGTTTGTGCATTGGCATTTATTCATGCATATTGTTTGAGTTTAATATGCTTTTATCTAGCGGTGTTTGGATTTTACTTACCTGCGGCACCATTTATGGTACCGTAGATTTTGGTGCAGAGTTCGAGGAGGAGGAGGAGGCTGAGCCCGAGGATGCGGCTCCGCCGGAGATCTGAGTTGGAGTTCATGCTTTGTATTTGGTTTTGAAACAATATTTATGTCTTGTAATATTTTATTATGTATCTTTGAACCGCTTTATGTTTTATTCAAGAAAAATTCTGGTACTTAGTTTTATGACTTTGCTATCCGCTGCGTGTTTCTTCGTGCACATGTGTCGCTTGCACACACTTGGCACTCGTCGATAGGGTGGTGACCCGTGTTGTCACCATCCAGACGTCTCAATTTCCCTGTGTTGGTACGTGGGGATTTGGGGGCGTCACACAGTTTTTCTTCCATAGTTTTATTCATACCAGCAAACGATAGCTCGTGAAGTTGTAGCCAGAAAGGTTCAAACTTGAAGATAATGTCCTTTGGAGCCAGACATCCTTCACAGTTGAATAGGCAGACTAAGGACCTGTCGAACGACCAGGGTCTTCCCGCTAGCACACGATCCTTTTCTACAGGATTTTGAAACTCAACCAGACTTCTATTAAATCCTAGGTCCTTGAAGTGCACCTGGCCTTCCACTTTCCATGCTTTGCTCATAGTGGAACGAAATGCTCCTCTGTTTACTTCCTTTTCTGCTACTACAAGGATTGCCAGACATTTCTTACTTTTCTCTATAGATAGTAAGACTTCCTCTGTTGGAACAATAACTTCTTGCTTCTCCTCTTCCGTGAGACGTAATCCCTCGTACATATTGGACAATTCTTCTGCCATAACCATCTCCTGAGCCAACACTACACTGAACCGTAACAAACTCTTTGAACAATGTTCAAGAGATGAGCCTCTATGTTCTGAAAGAACAGTAGAGAGAAAGCACCTCACCTCTCAACCCGAGAGAAAGGAAAAAGGAGCCACAAGCCGGACTGTTATAGCCAAAAATCGCGTTTATCCGAATTTTGCCAAAAATGGCAAAATCTTGGAAATCACTCTAAATTGAAATTCGAAATAAAATAAGCAATCTGCAAAAAATCGGGCCCAAATCGGATTTAAAATGACTTCCTGATTGACAAGCGAAATATTATCATAAATAGTAAAAAATAACTAAAACTAGTGATTCGGAGGGGAAAACAGCAAAATTTGAGGTCAAAATAAAAGCACATGGAGCCGTGCTGAATGTGGACAGCATGCGCGCCGAAAGGAGCTTTCTGAATTGGGGTCTTATGTGCGATTCTGACACCCGTAGTCAAAGTTATGGCCAAAAGACTGAAACGCACTCAAAATGACCCCAATGAGGAACATATCACAATCAATTCCCGCCTTTGCGCTGATCTGCCAACTCATGGTATCTCAGCACCATCAAGGTGCAATCTGACAGCTCAGCATCATCTGTCTTGGATCCCCCTGCATCAGTTGATTACTTACGGAGATTCATAATCTCATCATGATATTCCTACCCTAAAATTCTGTTTTATGGAATCGTAGATTTTGATCCAAATGATGATGTTGAGCCTAAGGGATCGGCTCCGCCAGTGAGTGACTTGTGGTTGCTTGTTGGTCGTAGGATCTATTTCCCCTTTTTGCTATGTATTTGGGCTTTTACTTTATTTTGCTAGATTTTTATATAGCCTTTTTTAAAGGATTTTATTTTCATGGTTTTGTATTTAAAAAATTATAGTACTTAGTTGACTATTTTATTTTTCCACTGCAATTTTTGCTTTACACTTTTTGCCTTGTCACATACTTAAGCACTTGGAAATTGGGATGTATGACCTATGTTGTCATCATCCTAGGGTCACGATTCCCCCATTTTCATACGTGGGAGTTGGGGGTGCCACAATTGGCCTCTCCTTCTAGGTGGTAGGAGGCTAATGAACTTTCTAGGCTTTGTGAGTACCTTGGAACTCGAAAAATTGGTTCACACAATTGATTACTTCATCAAATCATCTCCTGAGAACCAAGGAAACTCAAGCTTAGCTCTTTTGAAGGAGACAACCTGCCACCCTTCGTCGTTGCCTTCTTGGTGATGATTGTTGTGGCTTGAGGATTCTTGGTTTGAGAGCAAGACATCAGAGAGGCGATTGAGGGTTTCTTCCAAATGATAAAGCCTGTCAACCAAGTCAAGCTCCATCCTCTATAACCCATCTTGCACAACAACGAGCCCTGTCTCCAATTGCTCAATGTGTTCTTTATTGGTTTCCATAAACCTCGCTCTAAGGCCAATGATAGGTCCCGCTTAAGATTGATTACGAACACTAAGGAAAATATTCTCTTTGGGTGAGAATGTACCACAATTTGGATAAACTTGCTTTATGCTTTCATTGATAATTCTTGGCTACTTAAATAGAAAAACCACGTACATAATGCTGAAACTAAAGGACAACATAAGACTGCTATCAACTATTAACCAAAACACAAACATACATAGTAATAGAAATTATAACACATGTACTAATGGAAATAAACATGCAACAGAGAAATAAACATGAAGCTTAAAACTCTCTAACTGCTAATGACCCAGTCCATGCTGCATGCATGCAACAGTCTTCCATGTCTAACCTCGGCCCTGTTACTCGGGATTTGGTTTTTGGCCTCTCTCCGAGTGTCGTGGCCTAACAGAGAAATAGAATAAAATGATAGAAAGAAGAATGCTTACCGCAGGTGACTTGATGAACGAGGATGATGGTGGTGGTGCACGGAGTCAGTGGCGATAATAGAGTAGACCGAGACAGACACACATAGAGGGGGGAAACGGCATGGGAGAATGAGAGAAAAGAAGAAAGCTTACCGAAGTGGTTGGTTGGACGTTGGAGACGAAGGTGGTGCCTAAAGCATTGCCGATGATGACGAGAGAGAGAGGGAATGGAGTGCAGGAGAACAAGAGAAAAACAAAGGAGTGGATAGCTTGATTTACTGGGGCATTGATTTTCGCAGTGTTATTTGGAGAAATTAATGTTCGAACGATATATTAGGGATATAGTGAACAACTCTGTTCAAACAACAAAATGTTTGGAGGGAATCATTCTCGCATTTTTTTTAAGCAAATCTTTTTAGAGACTAACTATTTCATCCTTACATAGTACCTTTTGAACCATAAAGTGATTGTCCGAACCATATTTTTAACCATTACAACTTTTGAGATGAAATACAAATTTTGTCCCGAAAGATAATTTTTAGAGACGAAAAAAATTCATCCTTAAAAAATTTCGTCTCAAAAAATTAAATTTGTTATAGTGAGTACTAGTCTTAATTATGTATTTTGGTTGTGGGAGTTTTTATTTTAATTTTATTTATTGGCATTTATGATAATCATTTTTCGTTTATCGATGGTTATAAAATAAAGTTTCACATAAACTAAATTGTCGTTATACATGATAAAGCTTGAATTTATGATATAAGTACTCAATTTGAGTCATAAAGTAACACCAGTTGAAAAATAAACATGATAATTAATTTGAGTCATAAAGTAACACCAGTTGAAAAATAAACATGATAATTAAGGATCACATGATATTAATTACATGCAATTTTCATTTTACACATCATGTGTTTGACCTATGTCACTGATGATGATATATATTGTCGTGACTCGTGGTGGGTCCTGTCATTATAAACATGACGGCAAACCATCCTGATTCTCAATCGTCCAAACTATTTCCAACTTGATCCTATGTTACGTGATACTCGCGAAGTACTTTGCAACAAGACTTCTAGCTTATAAAGTACTGCGCGCACAGTGTCTCATTTTAAGATGACCTAAAATGTTTGAGATAGGGCGAAAGAGATCGGGGGTTGGGGGATCGTTTTTGGATTTCAACTCGATCGTAGCTAGGAACAGATTATAAACCGAGGCGGTGATTTTCAGTTTATGTTTTTTTTTTAAAATCTCTTTTGGGAAAAGTGTGGAAATTAAACCCTAATTTCATCTTTAAATTAAGGGCATTAGGCAACGCCTAAGTAGCTTAATCGTTAAGAGTTAACTTGAGAGTTGATTTGTTCAATCTCTAACCATATGTTCAATTTAGAGCTTATAACCTAATGGTGTACAGAAACTTGATTCATTAACTTTTTGGAGCAAAGGATGATCACAAAAGGGTCAAGTCGGTGACTGTGTTCTGATGTAAAGTGCATGCATAAGTATTTATTCGAAAACCTTGACTTTTTATGCAAGTTAAATCTACCGACCGAAAGTGGGTAGAAGTTGTAGCATAGAATTGACAGTGCCCATTTAAGAGGCCATGAAAATTGTTTTTCTCCAATTTTCCAAATAAACAAAGATATATTATATGATGAGTATTGACGTTTTCGATCGTGAACTAAAGTTTTAAGTCTTTCCATGTTGACTCTTTGGTGAGATTGTGGTAACAGATTGTTTCTTTTAGAATTAATAGCTATGACTCAATTCAAAAATATCACAACAAATGAGACGATCGCGTTTAGAGATCGAAGCTACCTATAGCTACACCAAAAAAAACGTATTTTGAAAAGAGAGCGTACCAAAAATCATTTCGTCAACCTCTTACAAGATATTTTGAGTTTCGCATTCCCTCGCATCGAGGGTTGCATTAGATTGCAGTATTAGTACTGTCAGTGCTGTAACACTGTAAGTACTTACTTCTCACGATTACAATCGTCGGTATTCTTAAAAGAAGTCACACATTTTGACTATGAATAGTAAAATTTAAAATAAATAATAATATTACTTTGAGAATGACCATTCATTAATTGTTATCATAAGCATATTTTTTAATTTTTTTTTTATTTTTAATTTTATTTAAATATTTTTAAAAAATAAAAAAATATTAATACATTCAAAATTATTTTTTAATCATTAAATTTAAAAAAAAAATTAACAAACGGTCAATTTATCCTGTGATCAGAATATTACCTAATCGATCGTTTTGCAAGATCTTCTTGGTTCATGCATCCACATTAAATGCACGTACGTACCTCACCTGTATTGGTCGATCGATTCAAACAACTTCAAGATTTAAAATGCTAAAAATGAGATCCAAGGAAAATAATTTTACATCTTATCTCATCTCATTTAATCTCATCTCATCATTATAATTTTTTTAAATTTTTATATAAAATATAATAAACAAATCAATTTTTTCGAATCTCAATTTAATTTTTTAAATTTTAAAATAATAATAATATTAAAAAATAATATTTTATTCAACTTTCATTTAAAATCATCTCATCTTATCTCATTATCTAAACAACCTCTAAAAATGGTCATGTAGAAATTAGTTATAATTCTTTGCCAAATATTTCTATTTCTCTCTCTTGTGTGTATAAGGTCACTTTTAGAAAGGTTAGAAATATTTTATTTAGTCATAACCAAATATAAACGTGAGCCATAAACCATAATGTTTTTTAAGGAAAATGATGATACTCTAATTTTATTAATAATCTTAATCATTTATAATGAAGGAATATCTTATACAAAATGGAGATTGAGGGTAGTTACATAAGATCTCAAAACCAAATTCCTAAAAAACTACAGGAGAATTGTTTAAAAACAATAAAGTGATCACAATTGGCCGGAATCTATAAAAGGAAAATATTAATGTCTAAAGTTGGGAATACTGCAAGATCCAAACAACAAGACCATGCAACCTATGTAGAAGAATAAATTTAATGATTGATGGATAATATCACATCAATATAGTAAAAATATAAATAAAATTAGAGTGTGTACAACATTTTTCTTTTGATCCCCAAAATATTTTGGTAGACACTTGAACATCCAGACAGTACCAATATAGTATTGGTGTGTGATATTTTCATATATCCATCTTTACCATTAGTTATTATATGTTAAGAGGGGAACAATTTTGATCCCCATTTTGTGGAGGTATTGCTTTTCTATGGTGCAGTGACAATGATGTTGCTCTTGAATCCTAAACCAGGAATCACACTTCCTTAAGGATCACTGACCCTCTGGCAGGAGAGGATTGGTTCTTAACTGTGAAACTCCATATTTTAGTGTATTTTAATTGAATGATTATTTTATTTAATTTAAAGATTGGTTCTCTTGTTTTAACTTTAGCGTGTTTCTCGTTGGTTATTTTATGATTTTTAAGTTGTGAAATTTATTTTGATGTACTTTCTTAATATTAATTATTGTTTTGTATTTAAATTACTCTTTAATTAAAAATCTTTTTTTTTTAGCTTTAAAATTTATTGTGTTGTGATCCTTTTTTTATTACTTTATTTTCGCTAGTCACTGCGTTTAAATTATTTTTATTCAGCTTATTGTTTTGAAATTCTTTTCGTTGGATCAATTTTGTGATACAATTTGTGAGGACTGTACCTCATTTATTTCCCTAATCTTTTCTTTTTCCCTTTTTCTTTTTTCCTCATTTTCTTTTCCTTCCTCTCTTTTCTTTTTCTCCTTCTTTTCCTCTGCTTCTTTGTTAGGGACCTCGGTCTAGTCCCTAAACATTAGGGGGGTCCAAGCTTGACTTGTTGTGATGGTGACCGAATGAGCCTAGCTATCGTGGTTGGTCTTGAGCTTGCACGGCCATGGAGGGTCTTAGGTTGATGAAGTTTTGTTGTTTAAGTGGTGGAGGGATGATTACGGGCAACCTAAATGGAAAGATGTATGTAATGCATGGAAGCACAAGAGGGTGAGGATATGGTGGTTCTTGGGTGTATGGCCGTGTGGTTTGGGCTAAGGATGGAAGGAATGATGATGGTGATGTAGTGGGATATCCTAAGTGTAGGGATGTGTGTAGTGCATGGAAGCACAAGGTGGTTGGGTTGTGGTGGTTCATGATGGTATGGCCGAATGGTTGAGCTAAGGATGGAAGGGAAGATGATGGTTGTGTAATGGGATAAGTGTATGGATGCAAGTGGTGCATGGAAGCACAAGATGGTTCGGTCATGGGGTCATGCTTGTGGAGGCCGAGTGGGTGAGCTAGGGTTGGAAGAATGATGGTGGTTCGGATTGGGATGGCTAGGGTGATGTGGCTAGGGGATCCGTGTGAGTGATGGGACAACTAGGGTTTAGTGGCAAGGGGATCCGTGTGGTCTTGGGGGCAGCTAGGGTTTCTAAGTGTGGGAAGGGACAACTTGTCATGAAGGAAAGGAGGGTGTCTAGCATGCCTCTTGAGGGGGCGGCTTGGGTTAGGAGGTGATGGGGATCCGTGAGGTTTGAGGGGCATCTAGGGTTAGGGGGCCAAGTGTGAGGTGGCATGAGTGATCCGTGTGATGTGAAGGCACCTAGGGCTTAGTGGCAATGGGGTGATCCGTGTGGTGATGGGATGATGGGATCTTTGAGTGTGAGGTTGGATTTTCCCGAAATGGAAAGTGGACAGCTTGTCTCTTTTGAAAGACAAGTTGTCTAGGCCGGTTTGGGTAATTCTTGGTGAGGGTGCCGAGTAGATGGGTTAAGGTGATGGACGGATGTGAGGTTTGAGTGTGGGGCTGGTTTTCCCGAAATGGTTAGAGACAACTTTCCCTAAGGTAAGGTGAGGTTGTCTAGTGACCCATTTTAGGTAAGTGCACTAGGGTTTGTGGGGATGGGGGCTATGTTGGACGGCAAGTTGGGGGTAGTTTTGGGACTTGGGTTTATTAAGGTGTAGGCTAGGGTTTGGACTAAGGGATCCGTTGGTGAGAGGGGTAGCTAGGGTTTCCCGAAATGCTTAAGGGAAACTAAGCTTGGGAAAGGCCAATGGCCACTTTTAGGTGGCGTCTAGGGTTGTTGGGGAAAAGGGTTGGACGGCTAGTGGAGGCTACGGTTTGTTGGTGTTGGGCGAGTCATGGTTGATTGTGCATGGTGAGGGCAGCTTGGTTAGGCCGTGTGTGGGGGTTGGTTGGGCTTGGCAACGTGTAGACGGTGGGAAGACTCAAGACACATCAAGACCAAGGTACGAACATGAGCTTCCATCTTTTGGGATTCATGGCTTGAATCCAAAAGGTGGAAGGATAGTCCAAGGTAGATGATGAACACGGCAAGAACATGAAGAACAATGGCTTGCCCGAAGAGGAAAATGAAGGATAAAGAAGATGACACTAAAACTACACAAATAAAAGGATAACGCAAATGAAAGGATAACTTGTATCACTTCCATTCACGGATTGCAAGTAGTGCTTCTATCTTTTAGGATGGATTGAATCCAAAAGATGAAAGGATAGCTCAAGAAAAGTATGAACATGGTAAGAACAATGGTGTATCCGAAAATAATAATGGGAAACAAAGAAAGATAACAATGGAATAACACAAGTAAAAGAATAACACAAGTAAAGGAATAACACAAATGAAAGATAACTTGAACCATTTCCATTCACGAATTGCAAGAAATGTTTCTCCCTTTTGGAATTCATGGATTGAATCCAAAAGGTGCTAGGATTGTGTGAACCACTTCAATTCACGAATTGCATGAAGTGTTTCTCTCAAAACGGATTCACGAATTGCACCCTCTTGAGCCCAAGTGCAAAGCACCGACGGGTTCTTGAAGAACCCACAAATGGCATAAGCCAAATGCTCCTATCTTGAGGGGTTTCCCCCCAAGTCCGAAAATCAAAAGACCAAATGTCAAAATTCCAAAAGTCCCCCCTTACAATGGCTTAGTGCCATATTTATAGACAAAGTCTAAAATAAAAGAAAATAAATAAAATAAAAGAAAATACATAAAAGAAGGTCTTGGAGGACCCCACGGGTGGTTCTTGGCATGTTGGATCCGTGGGGGTCTTGTTGGCTTGGTGTTGGTGGCAAGGTCCTTGTGCTGTGCGGCATGGCCAGGTCTGGTGCTGCTTGGCAGGGACTGGTGCCGTGCACGTGCAGGTGCCAGTGCATGGTCATGCACATGGCTTGGTCGGGCAGGTGCAGGTGCCATGCAGGGGCTGTCTGGCCTGGTCTGGTGTGGTGCGGGTGGCATGGCCTGGTGCTGCGTGGCATGGCCCTGGCGTGGGCCTGGGCGCTGACATGGCTTGGTGCTGGGCAGGTGCTTGTGCATGGGGCATGCGCATGGCCTGGCCCGCGTGGTGACTGATGCAGTGCAGGGGCTGCCTGGCTGGGTCTGGGTCCGTGCGCGCATGCTGGCCTGGCCTAGGTATGGCCGCATGGTTTGCATGGCCTGCATGGCTTGGCGTGGCCTGCATGGCTTGCCTGCGCGCTGGGCGTGCGCAGGTGCTGGGTGCCGCGCACATGGCTTGGCCCATGGCTTGCACGCGGTGCGTGTTGCTAGTCCTGAGCATGGGTTGCGCGCTGTGCATGCGGCTGGCTTGCTCACCAGCCTTGTGGGGCGTCTTGGGCGTGCCATGGCTGGAGCCATGGCTTGCTTGTGGCCTGCTGTGGGGCTGTCCGGCCTTGTCCATGGTGATGTCATGGTCTCAACCATGAGTCCCTCGTGGCTTGTCAAGGCCTTGAGGTCGGTTTTTAGTTGGGCCATACAAGGGTTCGTGACATTCTTACCCCTCCCGCGCGCGACAACCCCCTCTCCTTCTCCCTTCAAATTCTTTGTCCACCCACAATGCCGAGATGCACAGTCCGTGAGGGACACCACCCAGCCCAATCTCTTCCCCTCCAGCCAGCGACCTCACTCTTCCAATTTCAGCCCATCTCGTGCTGCCATTAGCCTCCACGCACGGCTGGAAGCAGCGACCCTTTTTCACTCTAGCGCCGATGTCGCACCACCTTCAGCCATCACCTCTTCACCACTTCACAACTGGCCTCCCATCTACCTAACTCACCCTTCCCCAGCTCTGATCCGCCACCGGTGAAGCCCATTCATTGCATTTTCCCATTTGAATGTTTTGGCCTTCAACCACCGCTCATGCCACCACCCATGGCCAACCACCACTATCATTAGCTTTACTAACACCTCTAAGATCTTCCCTAGCTATCCCAAGTCTTCGTTTGTCCCGTTCAAAATAGAGTATTTTGAGAACCACAGCCTTAGCCCAAATTGCACTGTTACGTTGTTGTGCTGTCGTCTTTTGCACCTCCTTTATCCTTCAAAAATTATATTTTAGCACTATAAATAACTTTTCAAACAATTTTTTGAGATTTAAGTATATTTTTGTGCTAACTCATAGTTACTGTGATTTGGTTGGTATTGCCGAACTGAGTCCGAGGAGTTTGAGGGTCGGTTGGATCGGATGATGGAGTTGTTTGTGTGATTCGATTATGCTAGAATTTGGAGGCTGTTGAATATTTGTGTCGTATCATGAATATTTGTGTCGTATCATATACATTGTATAATTTCATGCATGTTCATGTTTGTAAATGAAAATGAGATTTTCATATAATTGCATGCACGTTCATGTGTATATTTGAAAACTCGGTTTCATGTGAGAAATGGCTTTTGGGTGCGTGTTTATCACGATCCCAAGTCGAGATGGGGTATTATATCGGTGGAGCTCATCTGGTCACTCGGGAGCGTAATATACTGAGAGACGTCTCCTGAGTTGTCGTATCGACGGTATCGAATGGCATGGTAATGTTCTTGTGCCGATTTCATGACCCCTACTAGCGGGGCTAGAGGATGCTTGGCCACTAATGCATTGGGTGCGGAACTAGGCATCGCTCGTTATGAAGTTACACACACGGTCATTACCCGTGATGTGACAAAAGGAGTCAGTGTGTGCGGATGGTCCCTATGGGAGATCATGGTGCATATTGTAAAAATGGATAATGAGTCATTTTCTGGAAAAATTGCAGTTTCAATAAATAGATATATGTGGATCATTTTCTGGGAAAATGGTGAAATTTCTACTGGGCCATTTTCTAAAAAAATGGCGGAGCTTATTTTAATGAACTTGATTTTGGGCCAAATGGGATTTTGGCATGTGTTGAGAAATAATCATTTTTCAAGGAAAATAATGTTTTGGATATCATGCATATTTCATCATATGCACATATATTTGTTGGTTGCATTAATGCATTATTATCTCTTGGATTGTTTGGGTTGTGACTTACATAGATTCACAATCTGACGGTATTTGACACCCTGCAGTATCATTTCATGATATAGATGCCGAGGTAGAGCCTAAGGATGCGGCTCCGCCAGAGGAGTGATCTAGGATCACTTTCTCGTGTATCAGGATTTGTTTCTCGCTTTTGGTTATTATTTTTTATTTTATTTATATTTTCACTAGATAACGGTAATACTTTTTGAAAAGCATGTATCCATCGCGTCTTTTGTCTTACACGTGTTGCATGTGCACACACTTAGCACTTGTCGTTGGGGTGTGTGACCTGTGTTGTCGTCATCCCGACGTCTCGATTTTTGCATGTCTATACGTAGGAGTTGGGGGCGTCATAAATGGTATTAAAGTAGTTCGGCTCTGGGTAAAATGATATGTGTAAGAGCTCGTTAGAAATTCAATGTTGAAATTTCTATTGACTTTAGAAATCTCTTGAAAAGCCCATAAGTTTTCACGAATTAACTAACCACACAGGTTTTAGTGTGTCAACATAGTCAGTGTTATCACTCACTATAGTGCCAAAAATGTAATTTTTATTATTTGAGGTAGTTAGAAGTGTCAGAATACGTTATAGTCTACGCCACTAGACTCAGTGGATTATTTATAATTTTATGGCGCAATAACTCATTTTCATAATTTCAGACGAAATGCCTGTTCGAAACTATGAAATTATTTTTAGGAGCACTTTGGGATTAAGTTTTGGTAAACGATTTTCAATGTAGGTTAATATGAATATTTAGGATTTTTCAGTACTAAGTTTATTATACATTTTTTGGAGTAAATAGTAACCTCAATAAGCGTATTAAGTGCAGTGTTTTCAAAATCACAGTGTGGAATGTCGAAATTAGGTTACAAAATTTTTATTTGGACACTTGGCAAGATCTTAGCGACACATAGTGAATAGTATTAGATACTTGGCATAAAGAGGAATGATTAGATGGATTTATGAAGGAAATCAAGGTATGAGATTATGCCACCTAAGAAAAACTTTTTTTTTCATCTAATCAACCAAATTGTGCCAAACCAAAGAGAGTTTCAACCCTAGCGAGGCCCTAAATGGTTGAAATCCAATTGAAACCCCAAAAGTTCGGTTAAAAACCAAAACTGTAAACGGTTTCCCTAAACCTTAAAGTTGGCCTCCAAACCCCTTTTGATCTGATTTCTAGCATTGTGTTTAATCATTTGATTAAATCACTTCCACATGCTATTAATTCATCAAATCCTTGTTATGACATCATTATCCAACCTTTTAAACCTTTAAAATTTGATTGGTTGAAGAAAATTTGGATTTGGATTTGGGCATGATAGCATCTCAAACCCTAACCAAACCCCTTTTAAACCCCAAGTTGAATCCCACTTGGTTGGGGCCCACCAAGGCCCACGAATTTGGCCACCTTGGCAAAGTTTCTTGAAGAAGTTTCTTTCCCCACATGGCAGACCATCCACTGTCCTTGGCTACACCCAATAGTGCCTTGATGTGAGGAGAAATCCACCTCATCAACCTCCATACCTCACATATTCTGCAGGCAGTCCTTTGCCCCTCACTATTCTCCACTTTATGTCACATAGCCACCTCCAATCAAGGGTCATTCAAGCCCATACCTCCCCCCTCCAGAAGTCCAAATTCGTGCAAGACACATTTCTTTCTCTTTCATCACTTCTTCACCCTGTTCTTAGAGAGAAACCCAAAAGAGCTCTCTCGGGGCAAATTTCTGAGTCTTTTTGTGTGGTGCGTTTTGACACTTTTTATGTATTTTCACACAATGAATATTATATATATTATTCATCTCATTCCATGGTCATTTGGTTCGTCAAAAGTATTTTTAACCATAGAAAGGTCATTCTGGGTGTAAAACTGGAGAGTATGTTATGTTTTGGAACTTTTGACCAAGCTAATGGACATATCTTGGTTCAAAAATTTTATGGAGTGTTTTTATCATGTGTTTCTGAATTTTCATTGAGGTTTTATTTCATGACTAAAGCTTTTGATGATAGATTTCCTTAGATCTAGAAACTTGAAAACTGGAAGTGGAGAAATAGATTTTATATTGAGAAAGTTTGAATATTTTGTGGTCTGATCTTACTCTAAAGTCTTTGATATTTTTATTTGATAATCCTAAGTCTCTTATTTTTATGTTAATATGTTATTTTGAAAATATTTACTATTAGTTTCAAAGATATGAGTTTTCTATGCAAGATGATTCCGGTTAGGCCTAAGATTTGATGTTTTTGGTTTAGATCCATGTTTTATTGAATTTTAGCCATGTGATTTTAATTTTTATGGTTGGATATTATTTAGGACACATTGTTAAACCATTTGATGTTTTAATTTGAAGATCTCATCCGTTTAAGCCATGGATCAATAGATTAATCAAAGCTAGTTAAGAAAAAGGTTTCTGTTTTTGGACTAAGTGTAAAACCAAAAACTCCAAGTGTTATTTTGTGATTTTGGTGACTTTAGTTCGATGATTTAAAGCATGGTTGGTCTTAGGATGATGTTATGAATATGTTAGAAGTAAGTTTTTATTTTTTGAAATTCTTGGAGCTGTTTTGATCTAGGGTCAAAGCTTGTAATTAAAGGGTTTTGATCTTTTTACAAAAATGTTTGGTGTTGATTATTAGATTTTTCGAAATGGATGTTTTAAGTATGGTTTTAAACTTAGGATAGGAAGATCTTTGTTGCAAAATTTTGGTTTAAGCATGAATTTTGAAGTTGGAAGGAATTGCAACAAAAATCAAGAGAAATGGCCTATGGATGTTTCGGCCATAGCTTGTTTCTATAGTTATGACTTTTTTAAAAATTTTTATGAGATGATATTTGAGTTTATGAAAAAATTTATATGAGGAATGTAAATTTTAAAAATTTTTAGAGTTAGGATGTGAAATCCTTAAGTTAGTGGCAAAATGGTGATTTTCCCATATGTAGAGAGTAAAATGGTAATTTTACTCTAAGTTGTGTTCTTACACATTTCTAATTGTTAGTAATTAAATTTATAACTTTTAGAATATCCTCCTATAGTTCCTCGAGTTTCACTCTTTATTTTCATAGAACGTAACACACGAGATAAGTTAACTTTTAACTTACTATCAGTTTACTGTGTTTGTCTAATGGGTAAGGGAACTACAGTGTATATATGTATGTTATCATATATGCCATGCCATGCCAAGTTATTACATATTTTTCTGTTACACATAATTTATTCTGTCATGAGTTATTCATATGTTACACAAGATATTCTGTCACGTATTACTATACATTGCAAATACATCATGTTAAATATGTCATCTATTACATGTTTGTCATGTCATGTTCACTGTTGCAAGTAATTCATGTTAAGTATGTTGTCAGTTACATGTGATACCATGTTATGAAATATGGTCTGTTGCTTGCCATGTCAAGTTATGAAATGTCTCTGTCCCATGAATGTCTTCGTGCAGTTAAGTTATTGTTCAGTTTATGGTGACTACACCATCATGGTAATCCCATGAGAAAAGGATAAGTTATCATCCATGAGATAAGAATACACCATCATGGTGAACCTATGAGATAAGAATAAGCAATCAGAGTAATCCTATGAGATAAGAATAAGCAATCATGCTCCTCATTTATGACTTTAGTTCCTAGCCCCCAGAGATAACCCAAACCATGTCGTTTTCCTTTGAATCTCGATATTATAAAAGTAAACCAAGTCAATAAAAGTTCAAGCCTACTATGCTAAATATCCATACCTAAAAATAGCATTCTCGGCCTTACTACCTTCCTGCCATAGCATAACCATTAACCCACTTTTCAACTCAGGATAAAACAACCAAAATAAAATAGAATAAAATAAATTCCATAAATAAAATAATATGAAATAAAATAAACAAAACAAATGAAATAGTACACAATAAAATAAATAAAACAAATAAAATAACCTACCATAAAATGAAACAAATAAAATAAAATAACATACAATAAAAAATAAATAAACCAACAAAGTAGTATACAACAAAATAAATAAAACCAATAAAAATAACATACTTTAAATTAAATAATTTCAAATTACAACTTTAAAATTTTCTGGCACTTCACCTACGGGACATATTGTGATGCCCCTAAATTCTGTTTGGGATCGAACGGACATCTGAAATGTCGAGACATACAACACAAGGTTACTTACCCCCGTTCATGACATATAAGATCCAATATCCTTAACATGCATCTAGTATTATGTAATATTCGTAGTGAATAATTTTTTTCTTGAGCAATACTATGCAACAAACTTATAATATCCCAAATAGTTAAAGCATAATCCATGTATACTTAATAAACTAAACATCCACGATTACAGTATGGGTCACAGAAGACTGTAATCTCAAAACATGGGAGACTAGACTCCATATTTATATTACCAAAATATACTATTGAGCCAGTTCGTTGAGTAACTCGATTAACGAGGCCAGAATACTGTCCAAAAAAAACCAACTATAGAAGCTGTAAGCTTCGTATCACGTCTACGACGTCTAGTCAACCTCCTCCAGTCTATCAGTGTCCGCTCCCTGTTCTGATCTTGACACAACGCTTACCATTAGGGGAAATGGTAGTTGGGACTACCATGGTGAGATTTGATTACAAATTTCAGCAAGTTAACAGGAAACTCTCACATAGGTTAATGATGCATGCATGACAGTAAAAGTATGAATGCATAATTAAAGTCGTAAGTAAGCATAGCATAACTTGACATATAGCATGGCATAACTAACATAACCTAAACTGAAATGTGAACTGAACTTGACCTGACATGACATGAACTTGAACGTAAAACATAATATGTACTAGCAACATAACATGAACGTGAACTTGAAACATAACATGGATTTGAAACATAGCATGAACATTGACATACATAGTATAAACATGAACTTGAACTTAATATAAACCTGAGCATAACATGACATAAACGTGAAATTGAGACATAATGTGAACGTGAACATAACATAACATGAACGTAAACTGGAACATAACATGACATGAATATAAACTTGAAATATAATATAAAGGTGAACATAACATGATATGAACATAAACTTGAAACTTGATGTGAACATGAACATAACAAAACATGAATGTGAGCTTGAACATAACATAAATGTGAATATAACATGATATGAACATGAACTTCGAACTTAACGTGAACATGAACATAATATAACATAAACGTGAGCTTGAACATAATATAAACGTGAACATAACATGATATGAACATGAACTTGAAACTTAACGTAAATATGAACATAACATGTACGTGAACATAACATAACATAACATGAACTTGATCTGAAACTTGACTTAACATGAACTTGATATCTTGTTTCTTTAACTACTTAAACTAAAATTCTTGACATGAACTTGAACTTGAACTGGAACATACTCTTATCTCATGGGATCACCATGATTGTTTATTCTTATCTCATGGGGTCACCATGATTGCTTATTCTTATCTCATAGGGTCACTATGATTGCTTACTCTTATCGCATGGGGTTACCATGATTGCTTATTCTTATCTCATGGGATTACCATGATTGCTTACTCTTATCTCATGAGGTTACCGTAATGGTGCATTCTTATCTCATGGGGTTATCATGATTGCTTATTTTTATCTTATGGGTTCACCATGATTGCTTATTCTTATCTCATAGNTTTTATATTTATTTTTTGAGTGTTATTTCTTTCTTCATATTTTCAGCTTGAATAAAATTCAAAGGATGGTTGGACCAGAAAGTTGAGAGGTTCCGTATTTGATTCATTGAAGAGAGAACGTGGTGGAGTTGGTGGTGATTTATTTTTCTTTTAGTGACCGAGGATTTGCTAGAATAAAAAGAGAGAATCAGTCAAAGAAAGGGAGCAAGAGAAAAGAAAGAGATAGGAGAGTTGAATTTGTTGGAATTAAGGGACGTGAGGAAAATCACTCACACTTGCATCAATAACGGCTGGAAAGAAAATGCAAGGCAGCAGCACACAACTCACTCACATGCATCACTTGGGCCCATGGACAGCACCTGCATAAAGTCACATATAAAGCAGTTCACATGAAGAAGCAGACCAGCTCACATGTATAATTGGACAGCAACTCATCAGCTTAACACATGCAACAATCACTGCAGGAAAATCACGCACACATGCATCAAAAATTGGAGCAGCAGAAAAAAACTGCAGCAGAAAAAAAAAACTGCAGCAGACAAAATTGCAACAAAAAAAAAAACAGCAGCAGAAAAAACTGCAGCAGGAAAAAAACTGCAGCAGAAAAAACAGCAGCAAAACATGCACATGCAGTCCACGGATGCAGAAAAAGAAGAAACAGCATGCAGAAAGTTGCACCTCAATGCAGAAAATAAGGATGAAGGCAGCACACATGCATAAAAGTTGGCAGCAGCAACTCACGGCTGGGAGAAAAACAAGCTGAAATCACAACACCTCAAGCTCATACATGCAGAAAATCAACCTCACAGCATTCACACATTGACTCAGCTTATAATGTTGTCTTCCAAGCGTAGAAGCTGTCAAAGTAATACAAGGGTAAGTCCGAAGATCGAATTCACAGGGACAATGGGTTATCAAAGCGTTTGTGAGATTTTCTTTGTGTAAAAAATGTATCGATTATGAAAGATGAAAATGGACGTGGATCTATGTTTCTAAAATTACTAAAACTAAGAGACTTAGAGAAAGTGTGTAGCAAATGAATTAAACTTGCAATAAACAATAAAACAAACACTTGGGTTGGGTTTGAGATTCTTTTTATTTCGGATTCTAGATAATTTCTCGATTAAAATCCAGTCAAGGAATTGATATTCGGAAGATAAAAATTAAGCTCACGTTTTTGCAATATTTTCTCAAGAAATTCTCTAATTTACTAGCCAAAATTATATTCATAATCAATCGAAAGAGGCCTTGATAAATTCAAGCTTTTGTTGTGCCTTACGTCAACAACAAAACAAGAGCAAGAGCCGCAATCTATTTTCCATTTGAATCCGACTAGTAATTTAGTGAAATCAACATTAAACAATAAAATATTGCATCAAACTAGAATCTAAAATAAATTAAATCTCATTCCACAACCCAAGCTTTAGTAATTAGTTACACATGATATTTTTAGTAACAAAAATAAATCTAAGTGGAACCATATCAAAAACTAAGAAAATATAAATAAACTTTAGAATGAAATAAAAATAAAAAGTCTATAATATCAACTCGAAGAAATAAGACAAACTAAATTAAAGAAATAAATAATCTACGAAAACTAAAACGAAACCGCCACGCTAACAAGCATAAAATTAATATTGTGAAAAAAAAAAACTAAAGTTGTCGTGCTCTACTCCTAATCTCTACAGCAGGACATGTAAAAGAAAAAAAAAACAAAACTAAAAGAACAAGCCGGCTGAAAGAAAGAACTACAACAAGGAAATAAAACTAAAAGCTAACTCCTCTCAAACTAAAAAGTAGACTAACAAAACAACAGAAAAATAATTGAAGAAGAAAACAAGAAAGCTTCCGCCTGGTTCTCCAAAGAAAGAAATAAAAAAAAAATTGTTCGGCAGCTAACTACTCCAAACGAAAACAAAAAAACTGAATAAAAAAAACTATGTTCTGCTTCCTCTAAACGAAAAACAGTAAGAAAAGAAAAAAAACTAGTCTGCCCTTCTTCCGTTCGGAACTCTCTTTTATAGTGCTGCATGTGTGTCTGACTTTTCTGCAAGTGTTCTCTTCACTGCATGTGCCGAGTGCTGTTTCCTTTTCTGTTTGTGTGTTGTGTTTCTGCATGTGCCTCTTGCTTTATTTTCTGCATGTGTGTTGTGTTTCTGCATGTTGTAAGTTGCTGTTCGTTGGTTTGAGCTGAAAGTGTTTCTTCATGTGCCTCTTGTTTCTATCCGTGTGATGCATATGCTCCAGCTGTGAGCTTCACTTTCTGCATGTGCCGAGTTGCTACTGTGAATGTGAGTGGTTTTTTTTTCTGCATGTACGAATTGCAAGTTCCAGCCGTGAGTTGTGAGCTGCTTTATGTGAGCTGTCCAAGTGATCTGCATGTGTGCTGCATATGTCCTGGTTTGCTACTGCATGTGCATTTTATTTTCTGCAAGTGTGAGTGATGCCGTGTGATGCTTTCATTTTCTGCTGCATGTTTCTACTTTTTTCTGCATGTGAGTTGAACTTTCTGCATGTGTTCTCTTTTATCCTCTGCATTTCCAGCCGTGAGTTGCATTTTTTTCTGCTGCATGTTTCTGCTTTTTCTGCATGTGAGTTGAACTTTCTGCATTGAATTTCTGCTGCTGTCCGAGTGATGCTACTGTGTGCTTTCATGTGTGTGTGGTTTGAGTTCCTTTGAGTTTGCTTTCTGCAGGTGTTGTCCATGTGATCTGGATTGCTGTTTCTTCTTCCTGCATCCGTGAGCTACTTTTCTGCATGAGGTGTATTTCATGTGTGCGAACTGCTTTGCTTTATGTCCTGCATGTGCCAAGTGATGAGCTGCTGCCTTGTTGTCCGTGTGATGCTGCCCACTTGCCAAGTTCCTGAAACACAAAATATTTGCAATGATCGCCAGAAGTGGTTGTGAGGACTTAAAAATCAGATGAAGATCAGTATCCATAAGTTCGTAAAACAAATACACGTCCTTTAAATTTGTCCGGTGAATAGAAATCATAACATCCTTCAAAGCAATGACATTCTTGTGTCGAATATGTCTAAGAACATCCTTCAAAGTGTTCTCAGCACATCAATGCAGTTCTCAAAGACATTGTTGATCTTCTTGACGACAACTTTCTCGTTGGTTTCCCTGTTGATGGAGGAGCACACTACCCTATATTCCCCTTTACCTATGGCTTTGATTAGTACGTACTTGCCAAGTTCCTGCATTAGTCGGCCCCAATCAAAATGCATGCATCTATGTTTAATTAGGGGTAATATATTGTTTCGCATGTCAAAGAAAATTAATTCACATTATCTAACTAATACTCTTATTTTAACTCATAAAGCACTTTTATTCAAGATATTTAAGAGTATTAATGTCACATAATTGACCATTTATCACACATGCAGAAGAAAAACAGCACATGAAGCAGAAAACAGAAAATCAATAATCACGGCTGGAAAGTAAAAACACAAGCAGGAAAACATGCAGCACACGGCACCTAAATGCAGCACATGCAGACAACATACACATGCAGAAATTGAAGCACTCGGACAGCACCAATTTCCTGCAACAAATTGAGCAACAAAAAGTCAAGAACATGTGTTGTATCTTCACCAAAATTCTGCTGCTATTTCTACCAACTTCTTGCAACAAGTTGAGCAACAAAAAGTCAAGAAAATCTGCTGCAGAAACTGACTTGGACAACAGCAAATCACGGCTTTAGCACATGCAGCAGAAAGTAAAAACACATGCAGAAAAACAGATGCAGCAAACAAGCAAACCACGAAAAAGAAAAGGAAGAAGCACATGCAGAATTCTCCACCGAATGTGTGCTGTCCCTCCACCGAAATTTTGCATCAATTGAGAAACAAAAAAAAAGTCAATTTTTCCAGCTGCTCTTTTCCACCGAATTATGCTGTTCTTTTTCCACCAAATTGGACATTCAAGAAGTGGTAGATGGGTTCTTTAAATAGGGGTTGGACGTGTGGAGTAGGGAGAGAACTTTTATGCTTTGTTTTAGTGTTGTTCTTATGTTCCTTAGCAGTTTTTTTTAGTGAAGTTGTTGCTACTTTAATTCTTGCATGAAGTTTCGGTCAAGTTGTAATTTAATTGTTGCTAAGTTGATTTTAAGTTGGTTAGTAGGTGGGGATGTGTGAATGAAATAAAGATGGAGTTGTGTTGAAATGCAAAAATTCAAGTCTTAGTATTCGGAATTTTTTTTTCTTTTGGTTGCAATGTTATGTTGTTTTAGAGTTTTTATTAAGTGTGCTAAGAATTGCTTTAGAATTTTATTTCATTAAGTGTAATACTTTAAATTCTAGCAAGTGTGTTAAGTGATTTCATGGATTAAAGAATTGTTTTAGAGTTTTTATTAATTGTGCTAAGAATTACTCTAGAATTTTATTTCATTATGTGTAATACTTTAAATTCTTGCAAGTGTGTTAGTTAATTTCAAGAAGTAAAAGAGTTGTTCTAGAGTTTTCATTAAAGGTTTGGAGATTAATTTTCAAGAGTGTTACATAAGAAGTTGGTTCTTTTTGTTTTGAATTTCAATTGAATGGTGAAGGGGAATTTTCCACCATACTTTTCGTTCTCTATATTTTTTTAATTTCAGTTTAAAGTTTATAGAATACTTTTGAGATTTTTAGCTTAGAAGTTTGGGCAATTTATTTTCTGTTTACTTATTTCGTGTTATTTATTTTTCGCACTTCTTTAATCTTTCTTTTCTTTGAGCATTTTCAATTTTCAGTTTGTATTTTATTAATTACTTTCTAATCTAGTTTAAATTCTTAATTTAGTTTTATTAATTTCTGAATTTAATCTATTAGTCATTTACATTCAAATCCGACAATCAAAACAAATCTAAAAATATGAATCTAGTCCATGACTAGTAACCTCTCCATCCATTGCACATACCATCCACTTGTTTTCTCTTTGTGAAGTTTTTCACACTTTTTCAACGAGTTTAATTTTTGAGTAACTTTCCCTGAGGAGACGATCTAGGAATTTATTCCTTATTATTACACGACATTCTCTTGCACTTGGGAGAGCATTAGTGCTACTCATTTTTGCTAGGACGTATTGCGGCTCCTCCTGCGAGATACACCTTAGCAAAGGGGCGGCAAAACCTTTTTTATAAAACATTCCATCTACCTTGACAAATCATGTTGTGCTTCTCTTAATCTTCCTTGCTAACTCTTTTTCTTCAAGGAGCCTGCCTGAGTCTAAGTATTCAGAAATTGCCTTGGCCCATCATGGCTCTGCTGGCCCTAGTTGGTTTACTTTCATTCCAATTGCTCAGATTTCGATCACCCTTCTACATACCTCCCACGGGAGGTTTACTTCTTCCATCACGAAGGTAGCTTTAGCCAGCCCATCTGCTATGGCATTTTCTTCTATGGGTATCTGTTCTAAGCTAAAGTAGGCCAGTTGGTCGTGGATCTCCCATACTTGACTCAGGTACTGCTTCAACTTTTCCCCTTTCACAGTGCAAGCTCCATTCACTTGGTTTACCATGACTTGGGAATCTACTTCGCCTCGATCTCCACCGCGCCAAGTGCTTTGGTGATTGAGAGTCTCGCGATCAGGGCTTCGTACTCAGCTTCTTATTAGTGGTATTGAATGTGAGCTTTGCCATATAATAATGCCCATTCCCGCTTTCTTCAACAATGCAAGTCCCTATTCCCCCTCCCATTTGTCAAGCAGATCTGCCGACAAAAACTCACTAGGGTTGCTAGTATGGTGTGGCTTGAATTTTGATTGGGAATCCAGTGAACTCGGAGAAAAAGTCTGCCAAAGCTTGTCCTTTAACTACACTCCTGGATATGTATTCAATATCGAACTCACTAAGTTCCACTGACCATGAAACCAACCTCCTTGAGGAGTCAAGTTTTTGCAATATCCTCCCAAGCAGGTGTTCAGTCAACACCTTCACGAGATAGGCTTGAAAATATGGGCGCAACCTTCTGGTAGCCGATACTAATGTGAATGCTAACATCTTCATTCTTTGGTATCTGGCTTTGGCATCTCTTAGTGCATGACTCGCATAGTATACTAGTGCTTGGGCGACACCCTCCTTTTTAACTAGTACTGCCGAAATGGCATGTGGGGATACTACCAAGTACACGTACAGGGTATCTCCATGATTAGGTTGCTTCAATAATGGTGGGCTGCAGAGGTATTGCTTCAATTCTTGAAAATCTAGATATCATTCTTCATTCCATGGATGGATCATTCTTAAGACCGTGAAGAAAGGAAGATATTTGTCCATAGACATTGAAACAAACCTGTTTAAGGCTGCTATTCTACCCTCTAGTCGCTGGGTGTCATTGATGCTCTAAGGTGGCTTCATGTTCAATATTGCGTCGATCTTCTCAGGGTTTGCTTCAATAGCCCTCTCAAAGAGTATGAAGCCTAAGAACTTCCTCGAATCCATGCCAAAAGCACACTTGGTTGGATTCAGTTTCGTCTTGTATTTGCGAAGCATAGCAAAAGATTCTTGTAGTCAATCAAGTGTTGGGCGGGTTCTTTGCTTTTCACCAACAAGTCGTCAACATACACTGCCATAGTCTTTCTAATCTGCTGCTTGAACATCCGATTAACCAACCTTTGGTAAGTTGCCCAGGCATTTTTCAACCTAAATGGCATTACATGATAACAATAAAGACCTTTGTCAGCAATCAATGCCATTTTCTCTTCATCTGACTTGCTCATACGAATTTGATTGTATCTTGAATAAACATCCATGAAGCTTAGCACCCGATGTCCTGTCGTGGTGTCTACAATATCATCTATCCGTGGTAATGAAAAACTATCCTTGGGACAGGCTTTATTCAGGTCTGTGAAGTCAATGCACATCCACCACTTTTTGTTCTCTTTCTTTACCAACACTACGTTGGGAAGCCGCTCTGGGTAGTAGGTCTTCCTTACGAATCTCACTCAGATATGGTTGTGCACTTTTCTGTGCTGAAGGTTCTCCACTTTTGACACACTTTCTTCGCCGCTGGATCAACACATAGCTTGTGCTCCATGACGACATTGTCAATGCCTGGCATATCTTCATGGCACAAGCAAATATATCCCTATGCTCAATCAATAATTGTTTCAACGCCTGTGATGCCCCTAGCCCCCGCTTGGAATTGAATGGCGACTCAAGCGTTAGGACATGTAACACAAGGCTACATACCCCTCGTACCTGACAGTTAAGATGTAATGCATCTATTGATCTAGCAGTATGCAGTATATCACAATGGAAATTCTACTTAAGGTCAATTAAAATAAGATAGATATCATGGTACCGAAGCACATATCCCAAAACATAAATTTTCATAATAATCATCAAAAGACTTCAATGTTTCAAAAGAGATTCCCAAAAACATAGGACCATCACATCAAGAGTTATCAAAATAAGTCATCCATCAAAAGGGTCCCATAACATAAGTCCTTTAGTGAGGTTGATTCTACTTAGCCTTATCCTGATTCATAATCCTTCTCAGTTGTTCAAAAAGCTGCAACACCTTAGTGATGAATTGGTTAGCAGCTTCCAACTTTTCCAAAATAAACGACTCTTAAGAGACCTCACGTCTCTTTGGAGTCTCCTTAGGGATCTAGGGAGCTACCCTCTTGCATTTTCCAATGACTATTCTCTTAGGTGTCACAACTTCTACTATTCCAAGTAGGGAAATCATAGTGGAAATTACAACAGTGAGATTTTGAGAAATATCAGTAAGTAAACAAGTAACATATAATAGATATCCTAAGCATATGTAAGCAAACTCAATGAATGCATGGACAAAAAACTTAACTTATGCATCTAACTTTTGAAAATGACGTGTGCATCATGACTTTCATGAGTCTTTTGTTTTCATAAAACACCTTTTCATTATTTCATTCTTATTCATATAAACATACTTGTGAGCTAGGGTTCTTGTTAATATAACATACATGTGAGCTCGAGTTCTTATTCATATAACATAGCATAGCATAACTTGGAGCTTAAGGCCTTTAACTTTTAACTTATAAATGGATACCTCACGGCTCTTCTATGTACCGTGTGTTCTCCGCTAGTTACCGCATCAACCATTGGCCAGTTTGACCTAGGTGACTACATCTAATTTATAATCATTCTTATTATGGTAGTTCACTTTTACCCTTCACCGTAGGGCACCCACTAACTTTAGGTGCAACCCCACTCTGGTATCCTTTTCTCTTAGAAACCATTCGAGGTCCTTCGACTCAAGGGTTACCACTCCATTTTAGACATTCCTGAGTGGATAGAGGACTTCCACTAGGAAAATTCCCTATCCTAGCCTTTGGTGTCGTGATAAAACTTTAAAATACTCCCTTTTTTTCTTTTTTGAAAGGTTTCACAAAACTCAACGCATGTGACATGGACTATGAAACCTTTTGCTTTCATGAGACAATTGCAAATCCTAAAAATTAATCATGATCACATAGCAAATAATGATGCACCTCCATGTCCATTTCGTGTTACGGCTTGAAAATATTAGAATATGCAAACATGTTCTCTAGCATAAATTCCAAGGCATTTGATTACAAGCAAGAAGCGATCATACACAATTCCATATACAACTTGCAATCGCCAAATCACATCAACACTAGCATACAAGCGAATTCATTTCATGTCTTCAAAACTTTAATCAAAACATACCAACCCTTCATCTATGGTCAAAGCCGAAACCTCCTAGTCTTAAAACATGTTACATCCATTCTCATGAACTTAGAATCTTCTAATGTGATTAACCAAACTTTATCCATAAGTTTCCCATGTATAGCTAAAACTTACAAATGAGTATGCTTAGGAAAAGCAGGCATTTTTATGAGTTTAATCCTTTAAAAGATTAGGTAATAAACATTCTAAAAATAAATCATGCAAAAAGCCGAAACCCTAACATGGCCTTCCATTTCATTTTCATGACTTAAAATGACAATAATGAACATCGTGTATGGCCGAACATATGAATATGTATATTCATGGTAGAACAATCATTTTCTTGGTTAGCATCTTATAAGAGACTCAATAATACAAATACCTCCATAAGCATAAAGAAAATCAAGAAAATTTGAAACCCTAACATGGCCTTTCCCTTCTTTATTCATGATATAAGCTTAACACAATGACCACTTCAATCATGAGTTGAACATTCACACAATGGATCCAATTCTAGCACATAGAAGAACATCATTTCATCAAGCCAAACCGTGCAACCAAACAACAAGTTCACATTGCATATATATAAAATATCAAGTACAATTTAGAAGTTTACTTACAAAAATATACAATTGATAAACAAGCAAGCTGAAAATATAATACAAAATCATTAGGTTCGGTTTGTATAAAACCCTAACCGATGTGTGCACATATAAGCTTATGGCATCTAGCCCAAGGAAAACTTTCAAATATTTCGGACCTCCAGTCCTTCAAATCTGAAACTTTCATCTACTCAATAGTTTTAAAAACCCTAAAACTGTGTGTAGAAGTGAGTTCATGTGGAAAGCTTCTCAAAACATTAACTAACTTCTTCTAGCTCAAATGTGGGTGTGTGAGCATAAGTTCATGATGAACTTGCTAAGAAATGAAACTTCCTTTCTCAAGGCCGTGTGTGATAAAATAGAAAGGTTAGTTTTTGGTCTTCATACCTTCTATGATTCTCTCCTTGGAAGTATCACCTCGCTTTGGTTGCCCTCAAAATGGTGTTTGGAACAAAAGAGAGTAATGTGAATAGTGTTTGGATGGTGAGAAAGTGATGGAAAGTGGAGAGAAATGTGGTGGCCAAAAATTCACAAAAGAATCCTCCAAGTGACTAAAGAGATGAGATTTTTGGCACTCCCTCCTTTTTATATGTACAAAAAGCTTCTTCCACAAGCCAAGCTCATGTGCATGGATGCCAAGTGGCACCTCACCCTAAGGCCTCTTCCTCTTCCCCATCATTTGAGTGTATTGGAAATACAATAGCACTTTTGGACAAGTGGCGCCTCTTCCTCTAAAATTGAAACCCCATTCCCCTTTTGCCCCTTCAACCCATGTCTTGGATCAATGAACCTCATGGCCACTTGGTATTTTCTCTAGCTAGGACTTCCCTCAATCTCCTACATGTGTGCATGTGTGCCAAGTGGCATGTGAGAGTGTGGGTGTGTGCATGGTGGCCAAAATCTCCATCTCTTCCCAAGGAGATCTTCTTCTATTAATGTCTTGGACATTGTGTGATTGTTCATAAAATGCACCAAAACCCTAGCCCAAGCCGTCCACCTCAAGGAAATATTTCCAAGATTCCTTCTAGAAACCCTAGTGGGCATGTAGCCCATTCTTCCCAACAAGATCTTGCCCTTTTCTAAGACAAACGCTTCACCTACCCTTTTGCATGTATGACACATAGCAAGAATCCGATCATTTTCCTCATGGTTGCCCTGCATGCCCTTATTTCCATGGGCTCAAAACCCTAATTTTTACTTCAAGGCCAAAATCATAATGGGCTTGGGCCTTCCACAAGGCCTCATATGCCTTCTAATCCAACCAAATTCCTCAATGGGCTATTCCTTCTCTCTTGGCCCAATTTAACAATACATAATAAAATGAATAAAAGCTTAGCAAAAATTCTATTTCGTCACAATGCCACTCTATACTCGGGTGAGAGTCTTGTTCCCACTCAAATGGTGGCGTTCAAACGATCTGAGTTGAGTGTTACCAGCTCCAAAGGTTCATTTGCCTCTACTTGCATCAAATTGCTCTCATCCCTAACTTCAATGTCTTAGCCAGTAACGACCAATGGTGGGGGCGGTGGCTTATTGCTTGAGTTCTCAATAACAAATACTGATGGCAACACTACCTTGAGTTTTTGTACTTAACATTCTCTGGCCAAGATCTATTTCACCCTTACCTCACTGACGCCTGCCTCTATTGTAAACTTCATTTTCAGGTAGTAAGTAGAGGTGACAACCTTCAAACTTTTTAGATTTGGGCGCCCCTATATGGCATTGTATGATGATGGGGCTTTAACAACCAAGAAATCTGTTATCGTTAGAACCATGTTGCCTCCCTACTCCATCATGACCAGTAGTGCGATGGTGCCCATAGGCTGGACAATTTCACCAGAGAATCCCTTCAGGTGGTTGGGTGATGGGCGTAGCCTATCAGGGCTAATATCCATCTTAGCGAAGGCATCCCAGAACAGGATGTCAACGGAGCTCCCGTTGTCAATCAAAATCTATCTAGTAGTGTAGTTCATGACCAACAAAGTGACTACTAAGGCGTCATCGTGGGTGTATAAGACACCCTTGCAATCCTCATCTCCAAAAGAAATAACGGAAGAGGTACCTAGTCTGGGATACTTGAAAGGCTTATCTGTTGATTACACTTCGTGATATCCGACTTGATAGGCGTAAGCCTTTATGCTAGATGTCGTTACTCCTCCGTCTGCAAATCCTCCTACTATGGTATGGATTTCCCCCAAGGGGTCTTGGTCTTGGTCGTGTGGTTAGTGGGGAGCGTCTTGCCTGCGTTCTCTATCTTGTTGGTTCCTCTTTGGGCTTTTGCTTTGTCTGGGCTCATGCCTATGACCTTCTTCCCTTATTGGCTTTACATGATCTACTAACATTTGTTCAAGCTCCCAGCTTCCCACCAATTCGGCTACTATTTTCTTCATAGTCGAACAATCCTCTATCTAGTAAGTATCTGATTGGTGGTATTTATAATAATGTTGGCCCCTGTTGGGTGGGCGTGAATCTTTACTTGTAGTTCTTGACTTTTCTTGTACATTCAAGTTGTTGTGGACAAGGTGGGGCCCTTGGTCTCGCTAGGTCAAGTGTCTCTCACACCCCTCGCCTTGGTGACCAGACCCAACTTTCCTGTCTCTACTTGAATTTTTGGATTCAGACTTTACCTCCTGCTTCCTTGGCTCCAACAAAGGTTGCAACATGTCTTTCGCATTAACATAGTCATCAGCCTTGTCCATGAACTCCCTCAAGGTTGAGGGGGTTTTTCTGGCCAACTCGATCATGAATGGACTTCGGGGCCATATACCTCCTAGTAAGGTGACGACTGTGATATTTTAATCTTAATCATTGGTAGTCAGTTTTTCCTTGTTGAATCGGGTTAGGTAGGCTTTCAAGCTCTCTCCTTCTCTCTGTTTGATGGTGAGAAGGTAGGCTACAGGTCAGCAACATCTTCTACTTGCCATGAATTGTGTTAAGAATTGTTTGGCCAACTCTTTAAAGCTGTTGATGGACATTGGTTGTACAGTTCCAAATGAACCGCTTGCTATCCTTTTCAAGATCAGTGGGAAGGCATGACAAGCAACATCTCATGGGAAGCCACGGAGAGTCCTGTGCGGTTTAAAATTTTCCAAGTGATCCACAAGATCCTTGGAACCGTCACACATGTCAATCTAAGGGACTTTGAACTTGGGCTGAAGTTGTATCGCCATAACCTTCTCACTATAGGGGAGATTTTTCTGGTTCAGCGACTGCTCTACAGAGGAAAATCCTCCATTTTTTCTTGCCATCTCCTCGTATTTGTCCACAAGGCTTTTTAGTTCGTCATGCAGCCTCTTCTTTTCTAGCTCCTCAGCATTGACTTCGCATGTGCTTTGCACAACTCCTTCTGTCTCTTTGTTGTTGACTAGTGGTGTATCGGCGTGCTGCTGCTTCAAATCGTTGTTCTCTTTTTGTAACTGCTCCGCTAGGGCCATCGCCCTTTCAGCTTTTCTTCTACAACTACCAGCTTAGCTTTCATCTCTATCGTGTTTGTAACAGCCGCTAGAAATTCAATGGTGGAATTGCTATAGACTTTAGGAACCTCGTGAAAACTCCATAAGTTTTCACGAATCGACTAATTGCATAGGTTGTAGTCTGTTAACATAGTCAGTGTTATCACCCACTATGGTGTCAAAAATGTAATTTTTATTATTTGAGGTAGTTAAAAGTATCAAAATACATTATGGTCTATGCCACTAGACTCAGTTGATCATTTAGGATTTTATGATGCAATAACCAATTTTCATAATTTTGAACGAAACGCCTGTTCGAAACTGTGAAATTATTTTTTGGGGCACTTCGGAGTTGAGTTTTGGTAAACGATTTTCACTATAGGTTAATATGAATATTTAGGATTTTTCAGTACTAAATTTATTATGCATTTTCTTGGAGTGAATAGTAACATCGATAAATGTACTAAATACAGTGTTTTCAAAATCACAGTGTGGAATGTCCAAATTAGGTTAGAGAAGTTCTATTTGGACACTTGGCAATATTTTAGCCGCACATAGTGAATAGTATTAGACACTTGGCACAAAGAGGAACCATTAGATGGATTTGTGAAGGAAATTAAGATGTGAGATCATGCCACCTAAGCAAAACTTTTGTTCATTTGATCATCCATATTGTCCCAAACCAAAGAGAGTTTCAACCCTAGCGAGACCCTAAACGGTTGGAATTCAATTGAAATCTCAAAAGTTTGATTGAAAACCAAAACCCTAAATGGTTTCCCTAAACCCTAAAGTTGGCCTCCAAACCCATTTTTATCAAATTTCTAGTATTGTGTTTAATCACTTGATTAAATCACTTCCACATGCTATTAATTCATCAAATCCTTGTTATGACACATTATCCAATCTTTAAAACCTTGAAAATTTGATTGGGCCAAAAAATTGGATTTGAGCTTGATAGCATATCAAACCTTAACTAAACCCCCTTTAAACCACAAATTGAAGTCCACTTGGTTGAAGCCCACGAATTTGGCCACCTTGGCAAATCTTCTTGAAAAAGTTTCCTCCCCCACATGGCAGACCATACACTGCCCTTGCCTGCACCCAATAGTGCCTTGATGAGATGGAAAAATCCACCCCATCAACCTCCATACCTCACAGCTTTTGTAGGCAGTCCTTTCCCCTTACTATTCTCCACTTTATGTCACATAGCCACCTCCAATCAAGGGTCATTCAAGCTCATATCTTCCCCCTCCAGAAGTCTAGAGTCGTGCAAGCTACACTTCTTTCCCTTAAATCACTTCTTCACCCCGTTCTTAGAGAGAAATCCCAAAGAGCTCTCTCGGGTAGATTTCTGGGTCTTTTTGCGTGGAGCTTTTTAACCATTTTTAAGTATTTTCACACGATTACTCCTCCATAAAACTTGTTCCTCTTTGAGTATAGTTAACGTATATATATATTTTGTATAATTCCATGGCCATTTTTCTGTCAAAAGTATTTTTAACCATGGAAAGATCATTCTGGGCATAAAACTGGAGAGTATGTTATGTTTTGAAGTTTTTGACCAAGCTAATGGACATATCTTTGTCCGAACATTTTATGGAGTGTTGTTAGAATATTTTTATGAGTTTCCATTGAGGTTTTGTTGCATGAATAACGTTTTTTATGATAGATTTTCTTCGATCTAGAAATTTGAAAACAGGAAGTGGAAAAACAGTTTTTATTTGGAGAAAGTTTGAATATTTCGTAGTTTGATCTTACTCTAAAGGTTTTGATATTTTTATATGATGATCCTAAGTCTCTTATTTTCATGTTAGGATGTTATTTTGAAGATATTTAGTATTAGTTTCAAAGATATGGTTTTTATATGAAGAGATTTCGGTTAGGCCTAAGATTTGATTTTTTGGATTAGATCCATATTTTATTGAATTTAGCCATGTGATTTAAGGTTTGACAGCTGGATATTCTTTAGGACACATTTTTAAACCATGTGATGCTTTATTTCAAAGATCTCACCCTCTTAAGCCATTGATCAAGAGTTTTATCAAAGCTAGTTAAGACAAAAGTTTATGTTTTTGGACTAAGTGTAAAACCAAAAACTCCAAGTGTTATTTTGTGATTTTGGTGACTTTAATTTGATGATTTAAAGCTTGGTTAATCTTAGAATGATGTTATGAATATGTTAGAAGTAAGATTTGATTTTTTGAAAATCTTGGAGATATTTTGATTCAGGGACAAAGCTTGTGATTCAAGTGTTTGGATCTTTTTGCAAAAAAGTTTGGTGTTGATTATTAGCTTTTTTAAAATGGATGTTCTAAATATGATTTTAAACTTAGGATAGGAAGATATTTGTTGCAAAATTTTGATTTAAGTATGAGTTTTGAAGTTGGAAGGAGTTGCAACAAAATTCAAAAGAAATGGCCTATTGATGTTTCGGTCATAGTATGTTTTTCATAGTTGTGATTTGTTTTAAATTTTTCTGAGTTGGTATTTGAGTTTAGGATAAAATTTACATTCCTAAAATTTACGTGAGGAATGTAAATTTTTGGAATTTTTGGAGTTAGGATGTGAAATCCTTAAGTTAGGGGTGAAATGGTCATTTTCTCACATGTAGAGGGTAAAATGGTAATTTTACTCTGAGTTGTCTGTTTCACACATTTCTAATTGTTAGTAATTAAATTTATAACTTTTAGAATATTCTCTTACAGTTTCTCATGTTTCGCACTTTTATTTTCGTTGAACGCAACAAATGAGGTAAGTTAACTCTTAACTTACTATCAATTATTTGTGTATGTGTAATGGGTAAGGAAAACTATAGTTTATGTTTGTATGTTGTTATATATGTCATGCAATGCAATGTCATCACATGTTTATCTGTTACATGAATTATTCTGTCATGAAATACTTATTTGTTACACAATATATTCTGTCACATGTTATGCCACATTATGAACTATTGTCTATTACGTGCTATACCATGTTATGAAATGTTGTATGTTATGTTAATGTCTCAAACTACCTCATGTCTATCATCTTACGTTCATGTTATGTTAGGACTTCTATCTTTTCGTATTCATGTCGTGTCCGGTCTCAAATACAGTTTGTGTATCTTGAGAATAGTAATGTTAAGTTATTCGTATCAATCACAACTCTAAGTGCTAGGATGGGGTAATATCCTAGTGGAACTCTTTTGTTCACACTGGAGTGTTTAAATAGGTGTGAAATTTCCTAGATTGATGAAGTACTGTCAACAGGTTGTGAATGGGGCCTAACTAGCTTGTCACCGGAGCGCACGTGGCATGAACAATTCATGGGGCCACAACAACTGTGAAGCATGAAGTATGGGGCCACAACAACTGTGGAGCATACACTACGTGAGACACATCAATTGTGACATATAGAATCTGTGGGGCTACAACAACTGTGGAGTACGTATTAACGCACTCACAACTGGTGTAGATACCTGTATTGTGATGCGGTAATCGGTAGGAACACACAGCTCAAGGGAACCCGTGTAGCACCCATATAGTCACTTTATTAATTAAGTCTATTGAACAAGATTCCAAGTTCATGTATTTCACGTTCAAGTCATGTTTCACGTTACGTTATGTTCAAGTTCACGTTCATGTCAAGTTTCAAGTTCACGTTCATGTTATGTTTCAAGTCACGTTCATGTTATGATTCAAGTTCATGTCACGTCAAGCTAAGTTTCAGTTTCAGTTCAAGTTATATCAACTCATGTCATGTTATGTCAAGTCACATTATGCTTATTATTTTATGACATATTATGTCAAGTTATGTTATATTTACTATTGACTTTGATGGTACATTCATACCTTTATTTCTATACATGCATCAATAACCTGTGTGAAAGTTTTCTGTTAATTTGCTAAGACTTGTAATGAAATCTCACCATGGTAGTCCCAACTACCGTTCCCCCCGAATGGTAGGCGATGTGTCAGGTTTAGAACAGGGAGCAGACATCAATAGGCTGGAGGAGGTTGACTAGACACCGCATACACGATGTGGAGCGTTTAACTTCTATAGTTATTTTTTTTTTTACAATATTATGGCTTCATTAGTCGAGTTACTCAATGAACTTCCTCAATAGTGTATTGTGGTAATGTAAAAATGGAGTCTGACTTCCCATATTATTGAGATTACAGTCTTCTAAGACTCGTACTAAAATCGTTGATGTTTATTTTGTTAAGTATGCTTGGATTACAATTTAACTATTTAGAATATTATAAGTTTGGTGCATAGTATTGCTAAAGAAAAAATATCCGCTACGAATATTGCATAATGCTATATGCATATTAGGAATATTGCATCTTATATATCATGAACTGGGGCAAGTAACCTTATATTGCATGTCCCGACGTTTCGGATGTTCGTCTGATCCCAAGCGGAATCTAGGGGCGTCACAGTGTTCATCTCTTAATCTTTGGTTGTCTATACTCGTGTGGATGTTGGCATGTGAAAATCACGTTGAAATCTGTAAAGATCACACAAACGACGATCCTATTAAGGACATGTTTCACACTACCAACTGCACGGATACCTGCAACGAAATGAATAGGCGGCATGGGGTGCCCAATGGAACTCTTATGCTTAAATTAGATAAGTAATCTCATTGTAAGTGTATGAATGAGAATGTAAATGTGTTACATTTTGGTGTTATTTATATAGGCGTGGCGTGGCGATAATGACCAACTTTCAAAATATATCTTGAAAGCTCTCTCTATATTAATTGGAGTGATCATCTTCCTTATCAGTCGAATAAGTTATCTATTATTCACAATATATATCAATAAGACTTATTCTTAAACTTGCACTTAGCCGTTAAACTTTTATTAATACACTGTACTCATTAGTACGTGAATGCCAAATATCCATTTCAAACTTATTGAGAAGTTGAGATGGTAATTTTTATTTTTTTTTTAAGATTAAAACGTTTGTTTCGAAGTTAAATAATTTTTAAAAAAATTTTGATAAAATAATTGAATCGCCAAAATTTAAACATCAAAATAAAAACCATGATTAATTATCGCGGCTTCTGATTAAATCTTATTTATGGCTTGTGGGGGTAGTGATTCACAATTTCGAAGACAAAGGCAGTGGACAGGCTGCATACCAATGCCGTAATGCCACGTAACTCGAAAGATACACCTACTGGAGTGAACAAGATGATATAGTGCGGTGAACATTAAGTTCAGTTTGATTAGCGAATTCAATTCGACTTAATTCAATTTAATTTATTTTATTTAACTAATATAATTTTTAATATAAAATATAATAAATAATTTAATTTTTTTATACTTTTATTTAATTTTTTTTAAATTTTTAAATAATAATAATATTAAAAATTAATATTCTAAATTTTCATTTTATCACCTCTCAGCTAAACCGTCTATCAAAACCGGATCTAAACTTACTTTGCTCTATTACCTTAAAAATCTGTCAATCATTTCAATGAGTCAATACCTCATTCAATCTTCTGTCGGGACTGGGACCCTCCACTCGGTCTACGTGTCTCATAACCACACCTGCTACCTTACGTCTATTCATGTCCCCAAATGTATTTTTGTGGTAAATACGATGATTGTTATACCTGGCATCAGAGTAGGATGGTGGGCTCCCAATTTGCACCTAACACAACCCGATTCCCGTTAGGTCGCCTTCATGCTGCGTTATATAGCTTCAATTACACATTAATATAGCCTTTCGTGATTGGAGAAAATCCCATTTTGTAACATAAATGCTGCATTGGGGAAATCAAATTTCTTCCTATTTTTTGTTTCCAACTAAAAGCTGTCCAAAAACAAGGGGAAAAGAGTTACCGTTTGTGCCGCTAAATAAATGTAATTTCCACGTTGCTTGGTTGCGAACCATACATATGTCTACAACCGCCACGAGCATGGATCGTATGGATAGGAAATGGCCCATATTCAATCAATTTTCCACAATTGACATGCAAAGGACGATTCATGACTTTAGAAGTGCCAAAAAAGAAAATGAACATATTAACAACGAGAAAAGGACGTTATAACAGTGTCATCATCAAACACAAAAGGTTGGAGCCTATATATAATGGTGTGATTCGATGGTAATTCCAGCACTTGGACTATTTACTAGGTTCTTTTTTACTTGAAGGTGTGAATCAAGAATCACCTTTATAAGAGAGTATTTGTACAACAACAATGGCTAATTAGTCAATTCTTGAACCTAATCCCTCTCTTAATCAATTTTAAGTCATTTACATGCCAACTGATCAAGTCCTGTAAATATATATATGTCATAGTACACTCTTTCTACGATTTTGTTTTACTATATATCCTATGCTAATTTCTATAAGAATACATCCATATGTAGAAAGAAACTATTTTACAATAAATATGTAAGAGTTATGAAGAAATTTATGGGCTTAATTTGTAAAACCGGTTAAACAAGAGATCTAGGGTTGCTCATTCCCTATAAATATACTCAAGATCTTGTCTACAGATAATATGAGATTATTCTTCAATACTATCCCTCACATACAGGTCAGTATTTTTACTTGTACTTGTCACGAGGTAAGTAGTATGACCTCACATTCGTCTTATGGTAGGCTATGATATTATGAAAAAATTTATTAACTTAACTCATCTTATAAAACTGATTCAACAAGAGATAATTGATTCTTCCTTATAAATTACATGCCCAAGACAATGGTGTGAGATTATTCTTGTGCATGTATGTCTCCTAAAACTGAACCCAATTAAAATATCTTATTTTTCTCCATATTTTTGCCCCATTTTTTTGTTTTTGCTTTTATATTTTAATATGGGATCACGACAGTCACTTTCTTGAGAATGTTATTATGATTTCTTTAATTTAATTTCTATCTTTAGTCTTACGCACAATGATATTCTAACACACTACAAGAAAAATTACTATTTTCGGCGACTGTATATCGCCGCAAAAAGTAGTGAAGTCGCCGAAAATAGTTATTTGTGGCTATCCTCTACCCGCCAGTATTGTGCCGCAATTGTTGAGTGAGGAAAAGATGTTCTCGGCGTGGCTTCAATGTGGCCGGAAATAATATTTTTTGCGGCGACAAATTGTGGCCGATAATGCTTAAATAGGGCGTCGGAAATAGATTTGGTGTAGGCTGTTTTTAAATAGTGAAATTTAGTTTTTGCGGCGACAAATAGTCGCCGTAAAAGTGCTATTTGTCGCCACAAAAAGCCTTCCTGCTGAATTTCTGTAATTTATAATTATTTACCATTTCAATCTGTTTTTTTTTAAATATCTGTAGTCCCCTATTAGATACAATATCCAACACATGTAATAGATCAATATATTCTCTAATAAGCATATAATATCATGAATTAATCGTTTACATGATATAAATGTTTCAAAAACCTCTAACATATATCGGTATATCATTCATTCATCATAAGAAGTGCTATTTGAAATTCATCCCAACATGCCACATTAATAGATCAATGTATGTTTACATGTATACTCCTCATCTTTATTGTGTAACAAGGATTTCCTAAGCAAGTCTTGATCATCATGGAAGCTGCCTTCTTCACCTCAAAACCCAAAGGTGTATCTCTTCATCTAGAAACTGGAAACCTCCTTCATTGATCACAAAACTGCAAAAATTTAGATTCACAAATTTTTCTTTAGTTTCCAAAAGCCAACAAAAATTTAAATTGCAACTACAAAATTAGGAAACTTAAAAACCATTATAAACCAAAAGAAAATGGGTGCATGCAAGTCATATTAATCATTGAGGTACTTAGAAAATCACAAAAAACATACAATTCTGTGATATGATAAGAAAAAACATACAATTCTGAGTTTCTCTATGAGACTCTCCTTGGGTTTGCCTCTGTGATTCCATATATGAACTTAATAATTTATCGTACTCGGCTTGCTTCGCCAACACTTTCTCTACATTCCCCTGTAATTCTTCCAACTGATTCTTGTAATACTCAGCATCCTTCTCATGCCTCTCTGTACGTTATATTAAAATCTAATATATATACATATAATATACTCATAGCTAGTAATGGACAAGAATGCTATAATATTATAAATTAACCGGTATATATATGATCTATTCGGATTAATGATTATATATATACACACACATATGTATGTGAGCTTAAAATTAAATTAAAGATACACTTTCCATGCATTTAAATATTTTGTGAATTCATTCATAGAAAGTTAGTGTTTTCATTAAGATTTAAAAAAAAAAAGTATATAAATGTAAAGTTATATATGAAATTATATATGCAATATTCTTATGTTAATAGCAATTTCAATAGCAATTTTCCCTCTAGTTTTAGACAAATTTTTGTGCAATTTTTGGAAGCAGATATTAAAAATTGCTCTGCTGGATTGCAGCTACACCATCCAATTTTTGCTCATATTGCCATTTGGGGTAAAGTTATAGCTAATAGCATCTAAAGGTGCAAATAAGTGATATAAAGACTGCATTAGGCTCCATGAAAAACAAGAGCTGGCATGACAGCATGGAGACTGCCTAAAAGACAAAGCTGAGTTGTACCAACTATTCATTGACAAGGAAAATAAATTTTCCAAACAAGAAATTTATTTCCAAGCATTCCTCTCAGCTTGTCTCCCACTGCATTGATAGGCAAAAGCAGAGAAAAGAAAAGAAAAGGCAAGGAAAAAGATCCCTTTTGAGATCCATCTCCTTTTACTTTGACAACCATGCTATCATTTCATTCAGAGCAACTTCTATGGTAACAACAGCATCAGCGGCAGAAGCAGGGAAATCACCTCATCTCAATCCTAACCTCTTCCCTTCAAACCACCTGTAGAGAAGAAAATTTTCGGTTAATTAATTACGAACAATCATTAGCATGTTAATAGCTCAAGCAATGAATCATAACCATTAAAGCTTTCAAGAGTACCACGGTATTAGAATTTAAATTAAGAAATATATTAATAAGCAGCACTCAACTGGTTGTTCTGAAGCTGGTTTGCAGGCAGGGTGAACTTTGGAAAACTGAAGTGCTCTTGGAATGCAGGTGTACGCTGCGAGAATGCACCAGCTATAAATATACTTTGTATAATTATTTACAAAAGAGAAGTAAAAGCTTCAATCAAACCCCAGAAAGAATTAGGGGCAAGTACCTCAAAACGAGTTTATGAGAAACCTTGTGAAAAACCCAAGACACTCTCCATTGAAGGTTGATTATTGTCAAGAGTGAAGTTGTTCTACCAAATATTAAAGAAACCATCGGATAAAATATAATCCAATAATTAATTTCTCCCAGCAACACCAGTTGGATCATGTTATTATTGGATATTACCTCAAAATCATTCAGTTCGTGATCATCACGGTGAAGTTAATTGAGTTAGGAGTTTAGACAGAGTCATATTGAGTCAAAACCATCTCTTATTGAGTCAAAACCATTCTCTGTGTCACTGACTGGAGAGCCTTTGCTTCAGATTCTGCTTCTTGGAGGTGTTCCAGAGCTGTTGCAGCCTCATCTTTCAAGTTCTGATCAAATAAAAATGCAAGGCACGAAATTATAGGGAAAATCAGGGTAAAAGATCAAGGTAGGACAATACATATTTTAACAAAAGAGGACATATCAGCCTACTTATCAGCATAAATTACCTCGACGTCTCTACGAAGAACTGATATTTCGTCATCCCTGCCATCATTCATTTGTTTTGCAGCCTTTAGAGCAGCCTGTAATTAAAAAAGTATATGTTTTTCTTTTGTGTGTAAGGTCTGAGCAAAATAAACAAGTACAATATTTTGGGGGCATGCCCTCGTTAAATGCTATAGAAGAGTAAATCAAACACACACAACATAGCTAGGAAAGGATCTGACCTACATAGCCATAGCCAACATAACATTAACACAAGCTATCAGATAACATGCCCATCAACAACGTAATAGCCAAGACAAAAGAAGTCAACCATGACAACAGCAACACAGGAGAAGCACTCAAGTAGATACAGCACAACACAAATAGCTCAACCATCAATAGCTATCCAAACACAACAGATAACTAACACAGCTTGAGAGAGAGCTTCGGTGAAATCCCCATCAAGAAGATAATATCAGTTCGCAGTAGACCCAGGAAGCCTTTCAAGAAGTTAATCCTTTTGTCTACATAGTGACAACATCAAAATAAACACGGACAAGCTTCCTACGCTATGAATGTTAATACAACCCTTAAGACTTCATTAAAAATAGGAGAAGCAAGAGTAGGCCATCTGTGACTTCATCTTTTTTGTTTTCAGATAGGTGATGCATAACTCANCATGAAGTTCTATGGAATTTCGCTACCTCACGTTTCCTTCCACCGTTCGGATTTACTGTTCACGGCGTGATGCCGCCGTGCTCCGCCACCTTTGACCACCACAAGGCGACCATGAGCCTTCCAAGGCCACGTCTAGTTTTGCTCAGCCCCAAACTACCACTTTATGTGGTGGACAACCACCGTACGCAGTGTTACTGCCACGTACGTTCCTCCGACGCATGTTCGTGACGAGCAGCGAGCGACGCACGGGTTATCCCATCGATGGTATAACCCTCTATCTCTAGTTATTTTACGTTTAAAATAGTTAGTTGGTTGGTTTATGATTTGTGTAGTTGTATTTGTGGAGTTCGCTGCGTAGTTGTGAAGCGAAGTGTGGTTGTGAAGTGTTGGGTTTGATTGTGTAGTTTTGTGGATTGTGCTATGAAGTATGGGCGTGATATGGATGCCGTAGTTGTGATACTGCGTGTAGTGCGAAGGGAGTACGCGTGGTGCGTACTCCGTGTCGCGTAGCGATGTACCGTGAGACGTGTACCGTAGAGATGTGTGTTGTAGTGTGGATGGAAGAGAGTTCACGTGAGTGTACTCTATACTAAGTCGTGATACATCGGATGGCGTGTCACGAAGGGTTGGATGGCGTAACAGAGAAGTGTGGAGTGTATGGTGTAGCGTCGGGAAACTATATAACAGTGTCCTGAGGTAGTAGTGTTGTGGCCTGTAGTCCAAGGTAACAGGTATTGCCTTGAGACTGACTTGTGACTGAGAGTATAAGGAAGTGATGGAGAAGTATCAGAGCACGCAGCGGAAGCATTATGGGTATCGTGACGTGACTCGAGCTTAGTCTTGAGCTGCGTGACGTAATAGAGGTGCATTTGTGGATGCAGTCCTCTCCTATCAAGTGTTGGGATGAACTTGTACAGAGCCGGGAAGTAGGAAGAATCCTATCAACCGGGTCTGAGCAAGTTGGTGTTGAAGTTGGAGCTTGGTTATACAAGCAACGTTAATTTGAGTTATAAGTTGCTCTTAGGTGATAAAAGGGGATGAAATGCAGGTGTCTCTGGCAAGACACGTGTACCGGACAGGGTTACCATATGTAATGGATAATCTGTCTTGATCATGGTTACATGGTACATAAGAGCCCAGGAATGAAGCTTTAAAAGACGTAAGAATTGTTAAGAATGCAAGGAATGAAACTGTAAGAAAAGAAAGAAAAGAAAACAAGATTTTCCTAAAGTAACTCTCTTTTCCAAAAATGATTCTTTTCAGGCTCTTTTAAACAGTTTTTTTTTTAAATAAAAGAAAGAAAATCATTTTATCATGAAGAGACTTCTTTTAAAATGTCTTTTACAAAACAAAAGAGAGAAAACCATTTTCTTAATTAAAACCTTATGAATCGTAAGAACAGAAGAAAAGTAAGAACTGAACAAACGTAAGAAACGTAGAACTGTAAGAACTGAAATGAAAGAATGAACTGGACTGAATGGATGATGTATGAAAATACGTAACGGCCACATGGACTGAAATGGTACCAAATGAAAAAGGGGCAGATTGCAATGTCGGGTAAGTAGTACTTGTAGTGCACCCAGTGCTGCACCCTGACTGAAATGGATTCCCAAACCCGCGGCCACGGGCGGAATTAGGTCCAAAAGACCGCTAACCCCAGCACACGGGGTGTAACAGTGTGCTATGGGCCGCATGAAAGTGAAAAGAAAAGAAGGTATGTATGTTAAGAAATGAACGCATGTATGCATGGATGTATGTATGTAAAAATAACGAATGCATGAAAATGTTCTTTAAGAAATGAAAGCAGCGAAGAGTGGGGAACTGTTTTAAAGAAGAAAGCACGTTTTTAAAAAAAAGAAAACCTCCACCTCACAACATTTTGAAAAGAAAAGAAAGACATATGCATGATATGTACGATATGTATGTACGGAAATGACGAATGCAAGACTGAAAATCTATGTTGTTATATTTTTGACTGTATGAAGTAATGCTTACGAGTCATCGACTCATTTTAGTTTTTATGTATGCCCTCCCAAGCACAAGATGAGCATGACAGGTCAGGACAGACACAGCAAAAAGGGGAAAGAGCACGAAGGCTTAGGCAAAATCTTTTTATATAAAAACTTAAATTATGAAAGTTAATGTTTTCCGCTAAGTCTTTTAATAAATAAAAAAATGAAATTTTTATAGCATGGAAGTCTTTTGTATCCTGGCATGAATGGAGAATAATAGAAAATGAATGGTAATTCCCGTCGATTTTGTTTTATAAAAAATAAAAAATAAAAAATCGATATGAGATGGACCCACCATAAGGACGGGCGTTACATATATATAAGACCCTTATTATTAATATTGATTCTGGTATATACGGCCTGCATGCAGTACTCATTATCTCATGCAAAGTGATTAGAGAAACGGGAAGTAATATATATCCAGGCAATACAGATGATGAATGCATGTTTACAACTAAAAGAATTCGATATTTTGAGGTCAAGCTGGCACTACTGCAAAAAAGATATTTTGGGACATTTTTTTTTTTGGGATTAATTGAAAATATCCAAAAAAGTGAGATTTAGGAACGAATTTCATATTTCATTCCAAAAAAATAACGGAATATCTGTAACATTCGAACGCGTTCGAACGGTCTAATTAGGGACAAAATAATTTGTCCTAAATAAGTTAACCGTTCGAACACTAATTATTCACCATTCGAACGTCTAAATTGTACCGTTCAAACCTAGATATTGGCACGTTAAGTAAATTTTTTTAGAGAAAAATTGATATACTGTTTGAACGTTCCAATTTAACTGTTCAAATGATGAATCAGCATTCGAACTTGATTTGAAGGGGTTGAATGGTGACCGGGGGTTTTTTTTTATATTTATATTAACTAGTAATTATAAGAAATTGGTCAATTAAATAATAAGAATAATATCAATTAATAATTAGTTCAGAAAATATAAAATAATACTATTTCATAGTTAAATACTGAATTTACAAAACACAAAATATTGTTCATGCTTAAAACAAAAAATAAATAAATAAAAGATAAAAGTACTAATTAAGACCCCATGTGTAACAGCCCGCTAGAAATTCAATGGTGGAATTTCTATAGACATTAGAAATCTCGTGAAAACCCCATAAGTTTTTACGAATCGACTAATCACATAAGTTCTAGTATGTCAACATAATTAGTTTTATCACTCACTATGGTGCCAGAAATGTGATTTTATTTGTTTGAGGTAGTTAGAAGTGTCAGATTACGTTATAGTTTACGCCACTAGACTCAGTTGAATATTTAGGATTTTTCAGTACTAAGTTTATTATGCACTTTTTCGGAGTGAATAGTAACCTCGATAAGCGTACTAAGTGCAGTGGTTTCAAAATCACAGTGTGAAATGTCCAAATTAGGTTAGAGAAGTTTTTGATTATTTATCGTATTCTGACTTTGCATGAACTGCTGGAGGCTCACGGACAGCTGCTGCATGGTATCCTCCAAGTTCTTCTTTTGCATTGGGGGTGGGTGATTTGCATATTGTGAAGGTCCTGGGGCTGTTGGTGCTGAATAGGGAGCATATTGAGCAGGTCCTGGGGCTGTTGGCTGCTCATTTCTCCAACCAAAATTTGGATGGTTCCTCCAACCTGAATTATAAGTGTTAGAATATGGCCCAGAAAAATTTTTAGAGATCATATTCACAGCATTAGATTGGTCAAGTAAGACTTCTTTAAATGCAGGAATTGTTGGGCATGCACTAGTCACATGCCCGAGATCTTCACATATGTTACATTTTTCAGAAGTAGATGGTAGGACTTGCAACTCGCTGACTTTCTTAAGTTCTATAGACTCTACCTTCTTAGAGAGTAGTAATGCAAGTCTAGCATGTAAATCATCAGCTTCTTTCAAATGATACTTTCCACCCCCACTTAAAAATTTTTGATTTTCAGATCTGTCATACATCTCAGAAACATCCCATGACTGGGCATTTTTAGATAAATAGTCAAAGTACTCAAATGCTTCCAAGGGTTCTTTATTAAAAAATTCACCATTGCACATGGTTTCCACAAATTGTCTCATTTTGTTGTAAACCCTCATAAAAAAAACTTATAGACCCTCCACTCCTCATATCCATGATGAGGACATGCATTTAATAAGTCTTTAAAACGTTCCCAGCAGTGATAAAATGTTTCTGCATCCTTTTGACCAAAATTCATAATTTGTCTTTTTAAGGCATTGGTCCTATGCATTGGGAAAAACTTTTTTTAAAAATATCTTTGCATTTCCTGCCAAGTCCCAATAGACCTTGGCCTTAAGGAATTTAGCCAAGTTTTAGCCTTGTCCTTAAGAGAAAATGGGAACAGTTTTAACCTAATGACTTCTTCAGTGCATGTTCTATCCATGAAAGTTGAGCACACTTCTTCAAATTCTTTGATGTGCAAATAGGGGTTTTCTGATTCCATGCCATGAAAATGTGGCAGCAGTGGAATCATTCCAGGTTTAAAGTTAAAATTATTTGCATTCAAAGGTTGAATGATACAAGAGGGTGGGCTGGCCCTAACAGGTTGCAGATATTCTCTAAGCGTCCTGTTGGGGTTTACCATCTCCCTATCATTAGGTTCTTCATTTTCAGCCATGTCACTATGAATGTCAAATGATGATTCAACTGCTGAATTTAGAGAAACAGATGCACTTGAGGATGAGGTTGATGATTCAGTTCTAGCAAGTCTATATGTGCTATCTCTAGCCCAACCAGACATGCAAGTTCAGCAAAATAAAAGCAAACAAGTAAAAAGAGAGGAAAAGATATCACCCAGGTTGTGAAGAGGTTCACAGCTCTAAAAACACCTTCTCAATATAGTAATGTTCTAAAAACACCAGTTGTCCCCGGCAACGGCGCCAAAAACTTGATGGTCTCCAAATTGTTACTCCCAAGTGTAGAAGTTGATCAATTGTAATAATAGAGAAATCCCAAGGTCATTTCCACAGGGACAAAGGTATTTCCAGCAATGATACTTTGTAAAGGTTTATTGTAAAAAGAATGGTGATGGGAAAACAAAACTATATCAATTCTTTTTGGGTTTTTATGATTATGAAAACAGCAACACAAATGAGGAGTGGTATATTCACAGTAGAAGGAGCATGAAAGTTGAAATGTATGGTTGAACTTTTGAGGGTCTTATATATGCAACTTTTATTTTGAAAGATGAACTAAATCATGAGTTATTTACTTGCTAAG
>QGSO01000573.1:75227-187727 GCA_011037825.1 Carya cathayensis
CAAATTGTTACTCCCAAGTGTAGAAGTTGATCAATTGTAATAATAGAGAAATCCCAAGGTCATTTCCACAGGGACAAAGGTATTTCCAGCAATGATACTTTGTAAAGGTTTATTGTAAAAAGAATGGTGATGGGAAAACAAAACTATATCAATTCTTTTTGGGTTTTTATGATTATGAAAACAGCAACACAAATGAGGAGTGGTATATTCACAGTAGAAGGAGCATGAAAGTTGAAATGTATGGTTGAACTTTTGAGGGTCTTATATATGCAACTTTTATTTTGAAAGATGAACTAAATCATGAGTTATTTACTTGCTAAGAATTGAAGGATGCAAAGAATCTGAAATATAATTTTTGACTTTAACAAAGCTCAAACAGAAATGCAACTCAGTAGCTGAAGTTTAACAAAATCCACAGAATAAATTTGACAAACACTTGGGCTGCGGTTTAGACTTTCTTTGCTTCCACAACTCAAAAGATTTCTGGGCATTACCGTTCTTCTACTAACCCAATCAAGGAGTCAATAAAACAGAATGTATGCATTTAATTTCAAGTAACATGCCAATGCGTAAAACAAGAGACCCTCTCTAACATCAACCAAGATTTATATGGCACTCGGCTGAGAAAAATCCTTGATTAGATTCAAGGTTCTGTTGTGCCTTGTGTCAACAACAAAACAAGAATGAATGCAAGAGATTCCTTCAACTTTCCCTTTTATGAACTCAGTTTCAGACAGAGCAAGGAGTGTAGGTTAAAATCACAGAAAATCCATCAAATGCTGGAAGTCAACAGAAGGTTTTACCGCAACCCAAGCTACGAAAATTAGCCAAACATCTTCATCAAAACAAGCAAAAGATTAAAATGCAAACACCCTAAAAAAAGGGTTCAGCGAAACAAAATGTCTCCCACCAAAAACAGTGAGAAATCACCAGAAAAATGAAATGGAAAAACCCGAATCCCCCATTCTCGAAGGTTCCTCTTCCTTTTATACACAGAATCCTCTCTCCTTGCCATGGATTTCAGCTTTTCCATCGTGCAAAGCCGCACCATTCCTCTGCTGTCTGTGGTCCCAAAACCCTTAGGTGCTGTCAGTTATTCCCGTGGCTTTCTCAGCTTAAGGTTCCTCTCATGGGTTTTGTGGGCTTGAATCATTTACAGATCAGTTTACTCCTGTGTTGGGCTCCTGTGCTAGGCCACAGCTCATGGGTTTGACCAGCCAACCTATTTAATAGAAGAAAGTAAGACTCAGGCTTATACACACGAAAATTTATTGCTTTAGGGCGTAAATGGTCATTTTTCATGTTAGGGAGGGCTAGCACATATCATTTGATTAATACTCTTAATTTTTACAAATAATGTTCACTAATCTCACTAGTTAAGAGTATTAAAAACAACATATTTATCCAGTTATCAGTAATTCAAAGGCACATGTTTCATAGGACCCAACAACAAGTTATAAAAGAAAAGTTTCTAGTTTTTGGAGAGTGAAAACCGAACGGGAAAGACACAGAGTTGCTTTTAAACTGGGCAGTTTTCATATTTCTTTTTAGAAGGAATACATTCACGTGGGGAGGCAGAAAAAATGGAGTGGAATAGCTTTTGACCGGAACAAAAAAAATATAGGCGGGGTGAGAGATTTATTTTCGTTTGGAGGGGACGCAATGCCAAACGGGAAAAAGAGAGGAGTCTTGGACGAAGAGATTTTTCGGGGGATTTTTTGGGTCCGTTGAGAAAAAAATTGAGGGCTGAAGAGAGGCTTTAGTGAGGGAAAGAAAAAGTTGGAGAGGGCATTATTTTTCGGACTAAGGAATGAGAGACTGAACTGCAGCGGGAGAGTGAGAAACAGGGGAGGACGGTTTCGGTTTTCTTGGTGGGGTTTTCTCAAGAAACTTGGGGAGAACACACGGGACAGATAAAAAACGAGAGGTAGAGAGAGAGAAGCTGAGCGAAAATGAAGGTTTGGTTTTTAGGAGTTAGGGGAGAGACGTGAGGCCTTGTTTTTGAGAGAGAGAGTAGGGGCAAAACATGGACTTGAGCTGGACGAAGCCTTACATGTTGGGGACTTTTTTCGTTTAAGCAACTAGAGGGGAAGGGAAGGCTGAGACACAGCAGGTTTTTACGGATTGAAGCATTCAGTGCAAGGGGAGTTTTTCTTTGCAACTGGAGGTCTGGTTTTTTTTGGAAAGTGAGTGCTGAAATGAGAAAACAGGGAGAGAAGGCACGGACTGAGGGCTGCTAGTTTATTTTAGGAAGAGAAAAAAAAGAAGTGGTTCGGCATTGGCTGGAGACTTGAGAGAGGTCCAGTCAGTTTTGAGAACTTGGCAGAGAGAGACGTTGTCGTTTTTCCTGGAATGCTGGGACGTTCAACGAAGGAGACGAAGAACAACTGAGGATCACGTTGGACAAAGGTGGAAGACTTTCTTGCTTGTTTTCCGGACTGACTTCAATGATTTTTTTGGGCTCTCTCTTCACTCCACTTTTATTTTCTTGTGGCTGTTTTTTTTATGTTTTATTTTAGTTTTATTATGAAAAATATTTATTTGATTTCTTCGATTCTTATGATAAACATGATTGGTTAAATTTTCGTACTAAGGTTAGAAGTGAAGTCTAATAGTATAAGTATTGTTTCGGATTATTGATAAAATTTCTATTATGAGTTTGATTAATTGAATGGTTTTATTATTAGATATTTTGATTATCTATATATTTATCTTGATTTATTGTGATTTTTGAATATATTGAATGATTGAAAAATTCCTGTGATGGTCAAATGGGTTTGTGAATGTCTTAGCCATCAATCGTTCATGTTTAATTACTAGGAACTATTTTTCTTGACTTTAAATGTTAAATCTTCCAATAAAATGGAATCATTATTCTATTTTAATTGAACTAAATCGATTGGAAACATTATTCTAAATTATTAGTCAGATCCTTGAAACCTTAGTCATTCTCCATATTGATTTGTTTTATCGTTTTAGTTATATTCTGTTACTTTAAAAATCTTCATCTTAGTAATTTTCTCTTCTATTTGATTGCACGTTCCTTTTAGTAATTTATTTTCATTGTTTGAGTTTATTTTCTTCATCACATAAGTCAATTCTTGTAGATTCGACCATGTTAGGTACGACAACACCTGTATACTTGTAGGTAAAACCGTACTAAATTTTTGGTTCACTAGTTTGAGTCAAAGTTTAGGTGTAACAAATAAAAAGGAAAGAACTTAAGTATCACAACGTCATCAGTTGCATTTTGACTATGAAAAACATCAACTATTTCCTCAAACTCTCCTAATGTGCACATATGGTTTTTCCTTTTCCAAGCCATGAAAAGTAGGGAGTAACTGTATCATCCCTGTTTTAAAATACAGTTGGCGAGTATTAGCTGGAAACATGATGCATGATGGTGTGGCTGTGCGTGTAGGGTGGAAGTAATCCTGAAGGGTCCTAGTGGGTTGATCTCCATGTTGACTCATTTCCTCATAATTAGAAGAATTATCAAACAAATGATTATAAAAATTAGACTCTGACTTTGACTCTAACATAGGTCTACAAGCAAACCGATTCAAGGCATTTCTATACCTATACATGCAAGGTAGAGAAAAACGCAAAACTAAAAAAGAAAAAAAATTATGAAAAGAAAAAGAAAATAAAATAAAGATGCAGCAAACCAAAAAAGGGAATGAAGTTACCACCTTTACAAACTGCTAAAAAGGAAAACTATCTATCAATTCTTCTATCGTCTCCCCGGTAACGGCACCAAAATTTAATTAAGCCCAAAGAATAATGCAGTAGTTGTAACACAGCTTTAGGATATCGATTCCACAGGGAGACAAATTAAAAGAATAGAAAAAAGGAAAAAGAAACTAAATAAATAATTAATGGAGAACAAAAATTAATTTCAAATACAAATTAAAGTGAAGTAAAGTGACTAACGGAAAATGTACTTAAATTTAATGTACAGTAAAGTGTCGGGAAGCCCTTACACAAATATGATATTTTAATTATTCTTAATTCATTAAATAACTCAATTGGAAGTTCAATTCCCAAAATTTCCAACCAGAAAGTATAGATTTATAAATTAAAATGAAACCAAATGTAACTCTTTGAAAAATTATTCACTACTTTTAAAATACGTATATTATTATTACTATTTTCCAATGACGACAATATACTCAGGAAGCGATATTGTATCAAAGAATTAAATCAATATAGATATATAATTTATCCAAACATAATCAAAGAACTAATCTATTCAATAGAGAACTATGACTGAATCCATAAACAAATAAATTATTCGATTATTTGAAGAAGAAAATATCAATAATGAATTGAGAATGATAAAACAAAAAAATTTTTGTAATTGAAAATAAAATACATAAATTAAATCAATCCCCAGTAAGATCATGTGCTCGCTTTAATTCTGGTCCATATATAACCACGTACGTACATGCTTGTTTGTAATCAAGTTGCGACATGGTCTCCTTTTAATACCTTTAGTTTTTTGTGTATAAGCAGCTCGGTTGTAGTACTTCATGATTATGCAATACTACTCTAGATGCAGACATGAAATGGGGGCTCCAAATTCCCCCTTCTGGTCCCGCGTGCAGATGTGATTTTTTTCTCTTTTTTCATACTTTTCATTTCTTGACCCTAAAATCCAATAAAAAATGATATGGGTTAGAGCATAAATTGAAAACTTCCAAAAATGTTAAGTGTTAAGCCCAATTGTAAATTATCTCTGACCAACCAATAATGCAATATTTAAGATTTAACATATTATAAAATCAGGCTCAAATATATCTCGGTGTGATTAGATATTAAATTTAATAATATAAATTATATCTCATTATTTATATTCACATTTTAACATTTTAATATAATAATAAGATATTTGGAGTGCACTTTTATGCACTCATCAAATAGGCATGTGCAAGAACGAGGTCCATAATCCAGCACGACATACCCTTACCATGATGTCAACGGATAAGAGTGGATACAGTCTCAAACTGCCCAAACAGACTACCTCCAAGTGGGGGTCAGCAGGTGGGAACGACTCTGGATTGTCCCAACCTCCCCCACAGAGGAGAGCAGGTCCAACCTTGATGTTGCTCGAACATGGCCCTATCCCCATTGTGGCGAAGAAGTGGATGGCCCTTTGGTCGTCCATGGCTAACCCCATTGTGGGGCACCAAAGGGAAGAGTGTAATGTTGAAGGGTTGCTTTATCCCTCCCACAGCGGGAAATGGGCCAGTCCCAGTCATATATCAACACACATTACCTTGATCGTGGACAACAACCAACGGGAGTGGATCCAGTCAAGGACTGCTCGAATAGACGACCTCCCCTTGGGGTACCAAAGGGTGGGATGAGCCAGAGGCTGTCTCAGCCCTCCCGTAGGTAAGAGCGAGTCTAGGCTTGAGGTTACCCAAACATGTCCCATTCCGACAGGATGAAGAGTGGACGCAGCTCTAGCCTGGTTCTCACTTACCTTCCATGCGATTTCAACAGGTAGGAGTGAGCACAGTAGCAAACTGCTTAAACAGACTACCTCCATGTGTGAGACAGCAGGTGGGAATAGGCCCGGGCTATCCCAACCTCCCCTACGGAGGAGAGCGAGTGCAGCCCTGAGGCGGCTCGAATTTTACTCTATCCCCATCGCTACAAAGAGTAGGCATCCCCATGGCCCCTCAATTATTACCTCACCACGGCACACCAAAGGGATGGGTATAATGCCGAAGGGCTTGCTTAATTCTTCCCGCGGCGGTGGAGAGTGGGACTGTCCTTAATAGCCAACACACATTACTTTTGTCCTAAGCATCGACTGACGAGAGCGGGTCCAGCCTGGGACTGCCAGAATAGATGACCTCTCCTCGGGGTACCAAAGGGTGGAATGAGCCAGAGGCCACTTCAACCCTTCTCTCAGTTTCTTGTGGCGTTAATGGATGGGAGCAGGTACAATCGCAAACTGCCCGAACAGATTACCTCCACGTAAAGGTCAACTGGAGAGACTAGTCCCGGATTAGATCGACTTCCCCTTGGGAGGAGAGAGGGGCCAGCCCTAAAGCCCCAAACATTGACACCATCCTATCACGACAAAGGGATTATGACCTCCCTGAGTGGCTAAAAGGAAAGGGTGTGACCTGAGGTGCCCCGACCCTCCCTCGGTGGAGTGTGGGATAGCCCCAAGACTACCCATCTCAACCACAAAAAAGACATTGCATGTCCTAAAAAGTGAGCGAAGACCCCATAATCTCATCACTACAAACCAGCAAGGCAGGTTGGTAATTGTCAAATAAAATAATGCGTATATCTGAGCTTTGATTTTGCAGCATGTCTGCAAAGGAATTGGGTGAGTGTGGGCTTATGCGCCACTTGCCCCTTCTCACCATGCACAAGGGTCAATGAGGTGCGCCCAGTCCTACATATTGAGCGACCTCCACAAAGAATCTGGGCAAGTGCAGGCTTACGCGCCGCCCGCCCCCTTTCACCGTGGGTGAGGGTCAATGAGGCGCGCACAGTCGTACATACCGCGTGACCTTCTCAAGGTATTTGGGAGACTCCCGTAGAGGCTTCACTTGAGCAAAATGCCGCGCACGATAATTCAAACATGTATCCAATCTAATGTATGGGCAAAGTACATGAAAATAATATGGAAAGGGAAAATGTAAATGGAAGACGTTTTTATTCATCAACTGTCTAAACATCTACAATATGAAAAAGTACAGCTTGCTCAGTAGAAACCTTGCAGGGAGGGGAGAAATCATAGAATGCCATAGGTGAAGTCACAATCAGCAAGGTATGCCACAGTGCTTTTAGCAAAGGAGGATCAAGACAGTAAAGGAGTTGGGGGACCACGCCCTGGGCGTGGTACTCTTACTCTCACCCAAGACATGGAGAAGACTGTGGGAACCCTTTGTCATGATGACTCCCATATGAAACAAGGGTGGGTCTACGAGCTGAATACAACCCATTACAACCACTATGTCAAAATGTCGTGAGAAAACAGGTGCCGTGAGGCAGGTGTTGAGATAGAAAAACCCCTCGATCGAAGATGCTATGTAGCTCGACTTGTGACAGCCCAAAAGCGAATTAGAAGGTAGAGATCTAGTTAGGTCGAGCAAACTCATCCGAGAGGGGAAGGGGGAACTAGACCTTGGCGAAGAAAGAAGGCAAGGATAGAGAATCCAACGAGCGAAGGGCCACCTTATATAAGTGTCTCCCCTAACGCGTCTCGTCACCTGTCACATCCAATGTGACACATGCCACCCACTCATTTATGACCTATGGGGCAAGTTGGGGTAGAAGGAGTGCCTAGCGCTGTAGCAATGATTCGACAAGCAAGGGGACCCCGTGGTATGAACTAGAGCGATACACTCATCAAGAAAATGCAAAATACAAGCTTGGGCATAGATGTATAATAACGCATAAAGATAAATAAAATCTATTAAAATCGTGTCTATACAATTAGACAGAGATGACAAGATGAAGCTTAAAAAAAAAAAGAAACGATGACTAGAATGAAAGATCCTCCTAAACCATTCCAAGGTTCTCTCCCCCAAACTCGGCAGGGTCCACCTCCGGAGGGATCAGGACCTCCGTCGAGACCTTCGGTGCTGCCGAGAATGCACCAGAGATTAGGTTCACCCTTATCCAAGCCCCTGCCTCTAAGATCGTAGAACTGGGGGTCACAGATCCTAGGTCCAGAGAAGACAAGTCACACCCGAGGTTCAACAGCAAGTAATCCCCCAGTGCCTCTCTACTTGAGAAGAAGCTGCGGTGCCACGCCTCGTCTCGGACTTGCCACACCCTTGAGAGTTCATGTCGCAATTGTTGAGAAGTGGACCTCAGGGATCAGCCCTCACATGCTTAAGGGATTTTCATCTCTTCAAGAGGCTCTCACAAGCATTGAGGAACCTATCCTCAGTAAACTGACAAGAGGACTCAGCGTAATCGCACCTCTTGCTAAACGAGGCATGCGCAGTTTGGAGCCTCTCAATCTCATATGACTGGCGATCCAACATCTCCTGGAGAGTCTCCCATAGATTCGAGTCTCGCCCCAAATCATGGTAACATAAGGGGACCTGGTCCTGGGACCTCTACAAATCGGATTCCATATGGCATAGGTATTCATGAGGTCAACAAGAGAACCCTCCGCTCCTTCAAGGGATCTTGGTCCCCAGGCCCCAGCCTCGTTCGATCATCAATGATTGGGGCCAGCAGATGGTCGACAGCCTATCAAGAAAACATTCGCTAATAGGGTAGGAAAGAACAAAAGGACTCGAACCAGAAAACTAACCTGAACAGGGACACCCAAAACACTTGGTACCCGTCAGCCACTCTAGATGGCCCCTCTTGGTCCTGAGGCACTCGAGAAGAATTATCTCGGGAAATGCGGGAGAATAGGGATGCTAAACACCGACCCCTAGGAGAAGGCTTGGGAAAACCTTTAACTACAGGGGGAGCCATGGGAAGAACATAAGGTGTAAAGCACAAAGGTCCCGTGCCTATTGAGAAGGGAACGACACCCCATGATTCAGAAGCATGGAAATTCTGCCTCCCCCAGCCTGAAAATGGGAAGGCCTTCGAGCGGAGACTCCCACTAAAAGTTGATCAAAAGGGGAGGGACATCTTCGTCATAATCCAACGCAACTGGTGAGCTCCACCCCTCTACCACTGGACTAATGAAGCACCTATGTACCTTGCGGCCAATGGGCTCCAGCGTAATTGAAGGCACCGTTCGGCGTAATGATGAATGGGCGGGGAGATATCATGATAGGCTATCAGCACTCAGTAGCACATTTGAGCAAACCACCGCCAGATGGGAAAAAAACCCAATCCCGTATGACCCCGATGCAGCGAAGCTTGTTTGACGTCGCTGACAGCTTTACAAGCCCCTCCTCGACCACGACTCCCCAGTTCACTTGAATTAGAAAGTTTTGTCTAGATGACTGTCCCAGGAGATTCACCCACCTGACACCGAATATGAAGAACAAGTGTCTGGACCAAGGGGCTCTCTGGTCATGCTGGCGCTCCAGACAAATAAATGGTTGGTCAGAAGTGAAGCTGCAAGTATTTCCCCTCCTCTCAAAATCTGATGAGTAAGGAAGAACTCTTGGCCAGTGAGATTAGGCGAGACATCCTGAGCCTCCTCTAGGGCTCGCTGCCAGATGACACAACACCCCACAAGGATCCACCAAGCATTGGGAAGGAGTTGGGCAGGCGCCATGCTGGCCATGTCCAGCACATCACGAACTGGATGGTAAAATGGTAACTGATGACCATGGAAAAACATAGAGGGAAAAAATGTGACCTTGTAGGTGAATCCCTCGAAGTTCATAGCCCACTAGTCCTTCTGAGGGACTTTGAAGATTGTGTGCTTTGGAACGTCATACATCTGCCTTAGAGCTCGCCGGTTTGAGGAGGTCACCGATAAGCACCATGAGGATCTTGCATAACCTTGTCCCTAAGCAGGAACTTCAAAGGGTTCTGTCCCCATGGGCTGGTTGGATGGGCTAGAGGACCTTGTGGTCCTATGAATCTCCAAGCTCTTTTAGACTGATTGAATGGATTTATTGGGAGCCATTGAATAGAAATGAAGATGATAGCAAGTACTCTAAGTTGGAATGGGTTGGGCGAGCCGCTAAGTCTCCAAGCAGTAAAGTCCTGTCCGTCTCTCTATAGCTATGTATAGGCCTCAGAGGGACAGTTCACATTCCAGGATTGCAAGAGCTCTCTTGCAACATTAGCACAACGAATTCGAAGCGACTAAGGAAAACATGGTAGGGGTCACCTGGAATTTCCCCTACGTATTGAACAGAGTGGACATCATCAGGTAAAGGAAAATAACCGTCTAAACATGCCAAGCCACTCCCTTAGGAGCCAATCAGCATGACATGAACGAAACAACTGCCCAAGGACACATTGACAACAAGGGAGTGGAAACTACTTCTATCAGTTGTGTTTGATGCTAGGGAATGTGGACTTATGGAATTCCCACCTAATCCCTTCTATAGGAATTGGCTGGGTAGCTGTTAGGGGATTTTTCTTGAGGATGTAAGCCCAACACAATTCATGGAGAGATTGTCAGGGAACGAGCTGAAGCCTATTTGACCCCTCATTGGCCCACCTGAGAAGCCCTCAGCCCGGTATAGCATGGGTCGGGATGACAGGTCAGGTCAGGTCAGCTAGCATTCGAAGCACATCAGGCCTTCCCTTTTCTAGACATGGAGCATAAAACACGCCATCGTGATGAGACTCTACATCCAAGCATCCCCCACCACGGTGGCCATGCTGGGTCAATTATCAGTGTCAGGGAGCCATGCCACATTAAATGAGCTCTATCAAGGAGCGTCTACTTGTTCAGTCATAGGGCATGGGTTGCTAGCCCTAAGCACAGGTATACGAATGGCCTTCTAAGCATCGGATCGCCAGTTCCTAGAGTGCTTCTTTGTGTATAGGAATAGCTTGACAGCCCGAGTCACCAAGGACTAGGCTAAAGAGTGTATGAAGCACGTTATTAACAAAAACCTACAAAATATAAACATCAAGAATCTAGAATTTGTAATAAATAATATTATAACAATAAATAGCAGTGTCAGGTAACAAGATAAAAAAAACATTTAGAGTGAACAACAAGCTTTTATATATTTCAAGATAATCGAAAACAAGAATAAAATCTATGTAAGTATACCTCAAATACAAACCAAAAAATTGATTTTTGAGCACGAAGCATCCCCTATAAGAACAAAATGGAGAAACATTAGTAGAGTGTAGAAAAAATTCATATTCAAACTACAAAAAAATCTCTTTGTTTGAAAGAAAAAATAACCCTTCTCATTTCCTACTTCAGAAGAATACCCCCAAATTTCCCCATCTGGTATGCTACTCTCTCTCTCTCTCTCTGAACTATAAAATATCCTAACTTTTTAGGACATTGTTGACTGTTCAAACAAGGTTAAAAACTTCAAACGGGGAAATTTTAAAAAATTAGCACATTCCAAATCCCGGCCAAATTTCATAGAAATTTAATAGTTTGAACTAAAACTATTCTCTTTCGAACAGAAACAATTCTAGTTCGAGCAAAAACAATTCTTTGAACGAACACTAATCTAGTTCAAACAAATTATTACAGTTCGAATGGGTTTGGTAGCATTTGAACGTAATTAACATAGTTCGAACGGTAAAATTTCAAAAAATTAGCGCGTTCTAAATCCTAGCCAAATTTCACTAAAATTTAACCATTCGAACTAAAACTATTTCTGTCCAAACATTCAAAACATATTTTTGTTTCTTAACTAGTTTTGATCAACCATTTGATCCCCAGCTTAAAAAGATTAGATCTTCAAACTAAAACATGGTTTTAAAAGGTATCCTAAAATAGATCCATGCTTTAGACTTAAAATCACATGGTTAAAGTCAACCAAAATATGGATCTAGTCGAAAATATCAATCCTTTGGCCTAGCCGAATATCCTCTTGCATAAAAATTCATATCTTTGAAACCAACATCAAATGTCTTCAAACTAACATCCTCTTGCATAAAAATTCTTATCTTAGTTTTATTAATTTCTTAGTTTAATCTCTTAGTCTTTTACATTTCAATTCAACACTCAAAAATCTAATATATGAATCTAGTCCATGACTAGTACCCTTTTTCATTCCTTTTGCACTCTTCCATCTATTGCACATACCATCATCTCATTTTCTCTTTTTGAAGATTTTCATCATTTTCAACGAGTTTGAGTAGCTTTCCCTGAGAAGACGATCTAGGAATTTATTCCTAATTATTACACAACATCCTCCTGCACTTGGGATAGCCTTAGTGCTACTCATTTTTGAGTGAGTCAGCATTCCAGGGAGCTCTATTAATCACAAACAACTGCACATCTGGGAAACTATCATCAAGAGGAAGGCTGACATTTGAAGAGGAGGATGATGGTAATCTAGAGAGGTGGTCAACTACCACGTGTTCCAACTCCTTTATTGTCCTTAATGTTGATGTTGAACTCTTGAAATAGAAGAATCTAGCGAATCAAGCGTGGTTTTGCATCTTTCTTAGCCAACAAATACTTAAGAGCAGAGTGGTCAGTGAAAATAGTAACAGGAGAACCAGGAATATATGTCCAAAATTTATCAAGTGTAAAAACCACTGCAAGCAATTCTTTTTCAGTAGTGGTATAATTTTTCTGAGCATCATTCAAGGTTTTACTGGCATAATAAATCACAAAAGGTCTATTATCCACACGCTGCCCCAAAACAGCTCCTAAAGCATAATTACTAGCATCTGTCATGATTTCAAAAGGAAGGTCTCACTACGGGGGTTGCACAATAGGGGCAGTGGTAAGCAATTTTTTAAGGGTATCAAAAGCTTTTGGCACTCATTAGTCCAAACAAATTCAATATCATTTTGTAAAAGAGTGCACAAAGATTTTGCAATAGAACTGAAGCTTTGAATAAACCGCCTATAAAAGCCAGCATGACCAAGAAAAGAATGAATATCCTTAACCGTCCTAGGGATATGAAGTTTAGATATTAATTCAATTTTTGTCTTGTCGACCTTTATACCTTCAGAAGAAACAATATGTCCCAAGACAATGCCCTGAGTAACCATAAATTGGAATTTCTCCCAATTAAGTAAAAGATTTTTTTCCTCACATCGCTGGAGAATACGTGCCAAATTATGCAAACAATTATCAAAATATTTTCCAAAAACAGAGAAGTCATCCATGAATATTTCATAAATATCATCAATCATGTCAGAAAAAATACTCATCATACATCTCTGAAAAATGGTTGGAGCATTACACAAACCAAAATGCATTCTAGTGAAAGCAAAAGTGCCAAAAGGACAGGTGAAAGTGGTTTTCTCCTAGTCCTCAGGCGCTACAGCAATTTGATAATAACCAGAATATCCATCCAAGAAGCAATAATATGCATTACCAGCCACTCTTTCTAAAATTTGATCCAAGAATGGTAAAGGAAAATGATCCTTCTTACTGGCTGAATTAAGTTTTCTATAATCAATGCACATTCTCCAACCAGTAACCATTCTTGTTGGAATCAGCTCATTTTTATCATTTTTGGCAACAGTTAAACCAGATTTTTTTGGTACCACTTGAGTTGGACTTACCTACTTACTGTCTGAGATGGGGTAAATGATACCCACTGCGAGCAGCTTAAGCACTTCCTCTTTAACAACTTCCTTCATGGTAGGATTGAGCCTACGTTGAGTATCACGAACGGTCTAGCATCATCTTCAAGATGGATTCTGCGGGTACAAACAGCAGCAACAATACCTTTGATGTCGGCTATTGTCCAACCAATTGTGCCTCGATACTTTTTTAAGACTTCAATCAACTAGGCTTCATCCTTCTGTTTAACTTTGAGGAAATCGCCACAGGAAAAGTTCATTCTTTAGGACCAAGAAACACATACTTTAAACTTGAGGAAGTGGTTTCAGTTCCAATTGGGGAACTTCTTACTCTGAAGATTTAAGTATGTCTGGTGGTGGTAAAGTTTCAAACTGGGGTTTCCATCTTGCGCATGCAAATTGTACTTCAAGTAGTAAAGAAGAATCTGCAAAACAATCCAAAAATTCAAAGTCCTCTTCATTAATATGGTCAGTTTTTTCATCAAGTAAAAATTCAGCTATCTGAAAAATAGAATCATTATATGAGAAAGTAGAAGTTGAGCAAATAAATTCTATTGGTGTCAAACTCTCCACAGCATTTAAATCACTTGTGTCATCAAAATGTGCTGGCATCTTACAAGCATTGAAAACGTTCAACTCAAGTGCCATGTTTCCAAAAGTAAGCTTCAAAACTCTACTTCTGCAATTAATCAAAGCATTTGATGTAGCTAGAAATGCTCTTTCAAGGATAACAGGAGCTTGGTAAATAATGGAGACTTGCTGCTGCATATCAAGAACTACAAAATCCACTTGGTAGTAAAATTTGTCCACCTGGACTAGCACATCTTCTACAATACCCCTCGGCTCCTTAACTGATCTGTCAGCCAACTGTAGTATGATGGAGTTCTTTTTCAAGTCACCCAATCCCAACTGCTCATATATTGAGAATGGTAGCAAGTTCCCACTACTCCCCAAATCAAGTAAAGCTCCCCCATTGCGTGATTCACCGATCATAATGGAAATGTTGAGAGAGCCGGGATCTCTAAACTTCTGAGGAGTCTCGCTCAATATCAATGCACTGACTTGATCCGTTAGGAAAGCTTTCTTCTTTTCATTCAGCTTCCTCTTCACTGTGCACAAGTCCTTTAAAAATTTTGCATATGAAGGCACTTGTTGTATGGCATCCAAGAGTGGAATATTAATCTTTACTTGCTTGAAAATCTCTTGAATCTCCGTGTGATATTTGTTCTTTTGGCTAGCTGCCAATATCTGAGGATAAGGAACCACAGGTTGGTACCCCTTACTAGATTAAGCATCTGCACTCAAAGGCTTCTTCAGCTCTGGTCTCACTACCTCTGGTTCTTTCTCAACTTCATTAGTCTCTATTACATCTTCAGGTGTAGGACCAACTACCTGTTTATCCATGGTAATCTCAAGTTGAGGAACTTCCTTCCCACTTCTCAAAGTAAGAACGGTCTTTGCTGTCTCAATAACATCCCCTGAGACATTATACACTTGTTGTTGTTGTTGCCTGTATACTTGAGGATTAGGTTGAGGCTGTGCTGGAAATTTCCCTTTCTCTAGGGTGCTCAAGGTCGTGCGCATCTTATTAATAGTGCCTCGCAACTCATTTATGACCTGAGTGTTCTGATTATTTATGGTGGCCTGAATCTGCATGAATTGCTGAAGTGTATTGGTCATCCGTGCGATACTGTCATCTAGAGACTTCTTTGCAGATGATGGAGGCTGAGAACTCTGATATCGTTGATACTGGTGCTGAGGAGCACCCTGATGAAATGGCTGCTACACAGGTGGTGGAGACCGACCAAGCTGATCATTTCTCTATGAGAAATTTGGGTGATTCCTCCACCCCGGATTATATGTGTTGGAAAAAGGCTGATTTTGTGCTCTATTAACCCAGTTAGCTGAGTGCATCTGCTCAGACCCACTTTCATGAAATATTGGCATAATTGGGCAGTCTTGGGTCTTATGATTCGGATTAGCACGTATAGAACATGCCTCTACTACTTTCACAGCCTTCACTTTTTCCATTTCCATGACCTTCAGTCTTCTAGTCAATGCAGCTATTCGGACTTGAACATCAGTGTCTTCCTTAAGCTCATATTTACCCCCTCCAGAAATAGCCCTTAGTAGCTATGCTGTTAACGGCACTCGATTAGTACGAGTGTTCCACTGTTGTGCGCTCTCAGCAAGATAGTCAAGAAATGATAGTGCTTCATTAGGTTCCTTGCTAAAGCATTCCTCATTGCACATTATCTAAACAAACTGCTTGCATTTTGGAGTGAGACCAGTGTAAAACTAGCTCACCAATGTCCAAGATTCGAAACCATGATGTGGACGGATATTTACCAAATCTTTAAATTTTTCCCAATTGGCCTGAAAAGTCTCATCAGGTTTCTGATTGAATTGGCTAATTTGCTCTTGCAAAAACTGAGTTCTCTGAAAAGGAAAAATTTTTTGTAAGAATTCACGCTGCATATCAGACCAACTAGAGATAGAATTAGGTCTCAAAGAATTAAACCAAGTCTTCGCTTCATCCTTTAAAGAGAAAGGAAATAAACGAAGTCTAATAAATTCATTAGTAACGACCCTAGTAATAAAAGTAGTGCAAGCCAACTCAAAATCTGTCAAGTGCTGTTAAGGACTCTCAGAATCCATCCCGTGGAACTAAGGTATCACTGACATCATACCATGCTTAATAGAAAAATTAATTACATTTTCGGGTAAAACAATACATGAAGGTGTAGTGGTGCGAGTGGGTTGCAAATAATCCTTAAGAGTGCATGGTGCAGGTGCAGCAATGTTTGGTTCAATTTCAATATCCTCAACTGACTCACTTATAGAAAAGACAGAAGAGCTATCTATCTCCAAGCTTTGTATACTACTCTCAACACTCGATGTGACTCTAAGCAACCTATTTGAACTGTCTCTCACCCATGACATGAAACATCAGTTTAAAAAGCATAGAAAAAATAACGAGTTTAAATTTAAGTTAAATTACTTTCCTTGGCAACGGCGCCAAAAACTTGACTCGGTCAAAAATTGAGTAGCACAAAGGCTATCCCAAGTGCAGGAGGATATCGTGTAATAATTAGGAATAAATTCCTAGATCATCTCCTCAGGGAAAGCTACTTAAACTCAAACTCGTTGAAAATCTTCACAAAGAGAAAATAAAGATGATGGTATGTGCAATGGATGGAAGAGTGCAACAAGAATGAAAAAGGGTACTAGTCATGGACTAGATTCATATTTTTAGATTTTTGAGTGTCGAATTGAAATGTAAAAGACTAAGAGATTAAACTAAGAAATTAATAAAACTAAGATAAGAGTTAAACTAGATTAGAAAGTAATTGACAAAATATGAACTGAAAATTGAAAGGCCTCAAAATCAAGATTCTAGGGTTCATCCTTGTATTCAAATCACAAATTCTCAAAATTAATCCATAGCAATTATAATCACTATTAAATGAAAGCTTAACAAAGTGAAAAAGATAAATAGCATGAAGTAAATAAATAACAAATAAATTGCTCAAACTTCTAAGCCAAAAATCTCAAAAATATTCTACAAACTTAAAACTGAAATTAAAAAACAAGAAGGAAATGAAAAGATCAAGCCAATTGAATGGAGATGAAGATTTGAAGCGGTGGAGGAGGCTGGGATGCAGTAGCAATTGGACCCCTCAAGGAGCTCTTCAATATACTGCCATGTGAGTGAATGCTCCAGAGGAATTTATGTGTTTCTGCGTGAATGATTGCTCGTGAGAATCCCCCCTGCAGATCTGAGTGAAAAATAGAAGGAAAAATAAATTGTAAGTGTTGCTTGTAATCCAACAGTGTTTTTCAGGCCAATAGTCCGGCCGTGTGATGTAAAATCCCATATATATACCCTAATAGCAGAAAAAATCCTAGATCTGTAAAATACGATGTTCGCTCAAACGGCGTGTCAAGCAGACATCGAGCGTTCAACTCTGGCTGACTTCGCTTGAGCGGTCAATGCCTCCGCTTGAGCGAACTCCTTTCCCGCAACCCGCTCGAGCTCACTGTCGAGCGTCATTCGAGCGTTTGAATCTGTCTGAATTTCGCTTGAGCGGCCAATGCCTATGCTCGAGCGATGTGGACCAGACTCCACAGTAATCAACAGTTAATAAAATTAAGCATAAGTTCATGCTATTAATCGATTTAAGTCACAATTGAGATTTATTCATCTTAATCATTTTTCCATATAAAACCAATGATAAAGTAATGAAAGAATTAAAATATATTGGTTCCAAATATATTAAAATATGCAATAATTCATGTTAATCGTCACCACCAAAGGAATAGGGGTTGGAAGGAAGACCTATTCATTATTCGACGGGGGGGTCATGCCCTCGAAAGTAGTAGAAGGTAAGGAAGGTGTTGGGGTTACAATCTGGTCAGTGCAAATTGGCATCACCTCAGGAATCCTGATCTGAGCCACACCCGTAGAAAAGGTGTTGAAGATGTTAAAATTGTATTCGCCATCAGAAGGCGTAGAATCAAGAAGGGACAAAAATTTGAAGGACTCATCGTCCAAAGTTGTGGACAAATCAATGAGGGTTTGGTTCATTAGCCCGTCAAGGTCTCTTAGGCATGGAGAATTCGGCAGCAATGAGGGTGTGTTAGATACTTCCCTCACAATGTTTGGCGCAATGCCAAAACCAACAGTTTCATCAAGACTCGTGTCAAAAGTCACCTTTTTCACAACTTCAGTTAAGCAGCTGGCAGACCTCTCGCTGTCTACTTGGCGAGAGCATTTGGCAGGGGATTTAGAAGATGGTAGTGAAGCAAGCCTCTTCTTAGAATAAGTCTTCACCACCTTTAGCTTTTGTCCCTTTACATGGGAACAATCAAGCATAACAAGAAATCTATCAATGTTGGATAGTGACAGTAACTTGACGGTCCACAGGGCACTATCTTTGGTTTTACTATCATGGTCCTTGGCCCAATTCAAAACTGCATCAATGCGTTCTAGTTCGTGACCAGTAAGGTCAATTAAAATGTATTTGTCATCAGGAATTTTACCCCAATTGGCTTAAATAGGGAAATCAATGATGCTTTTCTCAGAAGCAGAAAACTCCCAACCATTTCCACCAAGAAAGAAAAACTTTTTTTTCCAAGATTTAGCATTGTAATGGCGGGATTCAAAGGCTGCCAACCGTTGACCGTTTGTTGAACACAAAAGCTATCAATGTTACCTGGCAGTTGATTCATGGAATAGAAGGAAAAGAACTCACTAGCCACCAAATCAGGGTATCTTTCCCCCAAGGGCTCCAACGCCATATGAAACGCTACACAAGAACATAATAGTACACACCAACCATGTGGGGAGAGTTGGGCTGGAGAAATCTGAAGAAAGTGGAGAACGTCGTGCATAGGGCAACAAAATGGAAGTCGTAATCTGCTTTGTTAGGGCACTAGCAATGAGGGCCACACACCCAAATGTCGACAACACCAACACCCGTAGGGGGAATCACAAGCTCCATGGACCTAGGAACGCGAAAATTTTTTCACAACTGAGTCAGTTCCTTAGTGAAAATGGTTGAGCGCCAAGAAAATTCCCGAAGAAAGGGGTTGTCTAGGCTTCGAAAGATTTCACTTCCAGAGGACAAGAAACCCAGGAGGTCTCCATTGTAGAATGAGTCGGAGAGGCACCACGGAGAGCCATTTGGCAATGAAATGCAAGGAATCGCAAAACCAAGAACGAGGCTAAGAGAAAAATTCTGAAAGAAGACCTCGTCAAGGACTTTTCAATGGTGGCAAAACAAGAAAGGAGAAAAGATAGTAAGTGAAGAGAACAATGATAAGGTTCTGAAAGGATCATGGGAAGGTAAGAAGTTACTTGTGTACTGACAGTTAGCATTCTTGAAAATGAAAAAGAACGAAAGTGGGAACAATTATGAACACGTGTCATAACCCCGTAAGTACAAGGACTTTATTTAAAATCTAAGGGTGTATCCAATTAAAATTTTGAAGAAGCTAGCGGGGTGAATTTTAAATTATCTCGTGTTTGAGGCTAGATACTTGTACGTCCAATAGCCTTCAATTGCCCAAGCACAATGTGTTAACTGGATAACACTGCTATTATTAAGGAAGGGATCACTCCAATTATAACAACCCACTAGAAATTCAATGGTGTAATTTCTATAGATTTTAAGAATCTCGTGAAAACTCCGTAAGTTTTTATGAATCGACTAATGGCAAAGGTTTTAGTCTATTAACATAGTCAGTGTCATCACTCACCATGGTGCTAGAAATGAGATTTTAATTGTTTGAGGTAGTTAAAAGTGTCCGAATACGTTATGGTCTATACCACTAGACTCAGTTGATTATTTCAAATTTTATGGTGCAAAAACTCATTTTTATAATTTTGGACGAAACGCCTGTTCAAAACTGTGAAATTATTTTTTAGGGGTACTTTGAGGATGAGTTTTGGTAAACAATTTTTACTGTAAGTTAGTTAATATGAATATTTATGATTTTTCAGTACTAAGTTTATTATACATTTTTTAGGAGTGAATAGTAACCTTGATAAGCTTACTAAGTGCAGTGTTTTCAAAATCACAATGTGAAATTTTCAAATTAGGTTAGAGAAGTTTTATTTGGACACTTGGCAAGATCTTAGCAACACATAGTGAATAGTATTAGACACTTGACACAAAAAGGAACCATTAAATGGATTTGTGAAGGAAATCAAGGTATGAGATCATGCCACCAAAGCAAAACTTTTTTTTCATCTAATCAACCAAATTGAGCCAGATCAAGGAGGTTTTCAACCCTAGTGAAACCCTAAATGGATCAAATTGAAACCCCAAAAGCTTGGTTGAAACTGAAATCCTAAACAGTTTTTCCAAACCCTAAAGTTGACCTTGAAACCCTTTTCGATCTAATTTCTAGTATTGTGTTTAATCACTTGATTAAATCACTTCCACATGCTATTAATTTTTCAAATTCTTCTTATGAAATCATTATCCAACCTTTTAAACCTTGGAAATTTTATTGGGTTAAGAAAAATTGAATTTGGGCTTGATAGCATCTCAAAACCTAACCAAACCCCTTTTAAATCCCAAATTGAAGTCCACTTGGTTGAGGCACACCAAGGCCCATGAATTTGGACACATTGGCAAAGTTTCTTGAAGAAATTTCCTCCCCCACATGGCATACCATCCACTGCCCTTGGCTGCACCCAATAGTGCTTTGATGTGAAGGAGAATCCACCTCATCTACCTCCATATCTCACAGCTTCTACAGGCAGTCCATTGCCCTTCACTATTCTCCACTTTATGTCACATAGCCACCTCCCATCAAGGGTCATTCAAGCCCATATCTTCCCCCTCCAGAAGTCTAGAGTCGTGTAAGATACACTTCTTGTAACAGCCCGCTAAACTTTAGCCTTATCTCCTCACCCTTCTCTTTCCTTTTATTTCGCACATATTAGACAGCACGGCAATCAGTTTTGGATTATTTCCCGACAGCAATCACCATCTCTCTCGTCTCTACCCTCACCCGAAATTACGTGCATAATTTATCTTTTCTCGTAAATCACGTTATTTTGTTTTTCACCCGACAACTGAAAGATCATGAACAGAATTATCCTAAGCATTGTACCTCAATTGCGTATCCTGGAAGTTATCCACCGGATTTCAAAGTAAGATATTTTATAGTCTACGGATATTTGGAGTATTATGGAAATATCTATAGAAGATATTTCCAGTGTTATTAGATAAGCTTGTTTTTAAAGTAGCACAATTATAATATTTTAATTAGCTCTGAAAATATTATAATTGTGGATAATTACTTAGATTAAATATTTTAGTTGTTTTAAGATATTAAGAGGTTTAACTTTACGTTGAAAACTCTTATTTAATTTAAGTAGTTTTATACTCTCTGAGTAATTAACGATACTCTATCATTTTATGTAATGATGAAAAAATATTATTTTATAAACCTTAGTTTATAAAATAATATTCTATCTTAATTCCTCTCAGTGTTGTAATTAAGTGTTTTATTAATTTAAATGATTTTATCCTCTTCGATTAATTAACGGTACTTTATCATTTTAAATAATGATGAGGAAATATTATTTTATAAACTTTAGTTTATAAAATAATATTCTACCTTAATTCCTCATAGTGTTTTATTTAAAGTGTTTTATTTAAAATAAAACACTTACGCGTTTTCAAATCAGTGTTTTAACTCATCGTTGGATTATTTGAGGATTCCGAAGCGTAGGATTGAAGTTAATTACCCAGGCCCCTACCTTTTTCCCTTCACTTTTTCCTTTTTCTTCTTCTCTCTCCTCTCTTTCCTCTCCATGGCCGACTACACGTGATGGCCTTCCTCCATGTCCAATCGGTTCGAGCTTCCTACCAGCGCCACCTCCAGCCGCCGTGCCTCACCTCCCTCACCTGCGTGACCTCCTCCCTCCGGTGAACACTATCCAACCGGTGGTGAGTTAAACCGGTCACCGATTCTCTCTCTTTCTCCCTCCAAAGAAATGGGTCTTAAGGCTTTTTCCACCACTTTGGACCACCATACACAGTGGAAACGACCACCAAGCACCACCATTGGAACCACCATTGTCAAGGGCTTCCTCCCCATGTCCTTCTTTCTCCCTAACTCTCACTCTTTCTCATATGGGTCTCTCAAGCCACACATTCGGTTGCACCACCGTGCACCACCATACACGGCCACCCGTGGTGTTTCACCACCACCATCTTGTTCCTCTCATCACCATGAACTTCCTCAAGAAATTTCATGGCCAACGGAGTTTTGTAGAGCTCTCACTCTCCCTCACTTTCCAAGGCTGAAAATGGCTTCAAATGGCCGATCCGCCGCCGTTAGCCACCGTACGACCACCTCCTCGCCACCACAGCTCCACCACATGTTCCTCTACCTTTCCCTAGCTTGCCATGAAGTTCTATGGCATTTCGCTACCTCAACCAAACACCCACCATTCGGTTTTACTGTTCACGGTGTGATGCCGCCGTGCTCCGCCACCTTTGACCACCACAAGGCGACCTTGAGCCTTCCAAGGCCACGCCTAGCTATTCTCAAGCCCAAACTACCACTTTATGTGGTGGACAGCCACCGTACGCGATGTTACCGCCACGTATGCTCCTCCAACGCATGTTCGTGACGAGCAGCGAGCGACGCACGGTTATCCCGTCGATGGTATAACCCTCTATCTCTAGTTATTTACGTTTAAAGTAGTTAGTTGGTTGATTTGTGGACTGTGTAGTTGTATTTGTGGAGTTCGCTGCGTAGTTGTGAAGCGAAGTGTGGTTGTGAAGTGTTGGGCTTGATTTTGTAGTTTTGTGGACTGTGCTGTGAAGTATGGGCGTGAGATGGATGCCGTAGTTGTGATATGGCGTGTAGATGGAAGAGAGTTCACGTGAGTGTACTCTGTACTAGGTCGTGATACACCGGATGGCGTGTCACGAAGGGTTGGATGGCGTAGCAGAGAAGTGTGGAGCGTATGGTGTAGTGTTGGTAAACTGTATGACAATGTCCCGAAGCAGTGGTGATATGGCTTATAGTCCGGGGTGACGGGTGTCACCTTTTGGTTGACTATGGCTAAAAGTATATGGATTGAGAAAGGAGTTGTTTGTTTGGTTGTTATTGATAATTTTAATGAACTTGATTTAGTGCAAAGGCTTTCTGAAGTCAAATTATCTATTCCGAGTATAGTGAAACCTCAAGTTGCCCGGGGTTATTGCAAGTGCTCACAATATGGCAATTGAGTTCAGAATTTAAAATCTTAAGGACTTGAGTGTTCTTCTTCCAGCTGTTGTGCAGTTCCTCGTGTTTCGCATTTTTTTTCCTCATAAAACGCGACGATCGAAGTAAGTTAGCTTCTAACTTACTATCAGTTTATTGTGTATGTGTGATGGGTAAGGGAACTACAATTTATGTATGTATGTTATCATATATGCCATGTCATGCAATGTCATTATATGTTTATCTGTTACACATGATTTATTCTCTCATGAATATTTATCTGTTACACAATCTTTTCTGTCATGCAATGCTGTATGTTATAAGTATGCCATGTTAAGTATGCCATATGATACATGTATGCCATAGAATGTTTATGATTAAATTATATTGTGCCATTTACAAGTATACGCCATATTAGAAAAGTATATGATATTAAATAATATCTCATGCATTAAGAAAGATAAGACATGTTAAGGGTGACACGGATCTAAGCGTATTCATCACAAGTTATGTTATGCGGTGTCACGGACTCAAGCATGGTTCACCTTATGTAAAATTCATATAAGTTTCAGATCATGTTCAAGTTAAGATATTCATGGGGCCACAACAACTGTGGAGCATACACTACGTGAGACACAGCAATTGTGACACGTAAAATACTTGTCATATTTTATGTTACGTGTATTCATGGGGCCACAACAACTGTGGAGCATGAAGTATGGGGCCACAACAACTGTGGAGCATACACTACGTGAGACACAGCAATTGTGACACGTAGAATACGTGTCATTTTTATGTTACGTGTATTCAAGTTTCAAATCAAGTACATGATAAGTCAAGTTTCAGATCAAGTTCATGTTATGTTATGCTCACATACATGTTATGTTCATGTTCATGTTATGTTCCAAGTTCATGTTCACATCATGTTATGTTCACGTTTATGATATGTTCAAGCTCACGTTCATGTTATGTTATGTTCACGTTCACATTATGACTCAAGTTCACATTTATGTCATATTAGGCTCAAGTCCATGTATTTCATGTTCATGTTTATATTTATGTTATGCATGTTTACGTTCATGCTATATTTCAAGTCCATGTTATGTTTCAAGTTTCATGTTCAGGTTATGTTGCTAGTCCATGTTATGTTTTAAGCTCAAGTTCATGTCATGTTAAGTCAAGTTCAGTTCACGTTTAAGTTCTGGTTATGTCATGCTATATATCAAGTTATGCTATGCTTATATACGACTTTACTTATGCATTTATGCTTTTACTGCCATTCATACATCTTTAACCTGTGTGGGAGTTTTATGTTAACTTGCTGAGATTTGTAATCAAATCTCACTGTGGTAGTCCCAACTACCATTCCCCCCCATGTGGGAGTTTTATGACCAACTGAATACGGTCAACTAGGCCACGGTGCGATGTTGATGATGGCATAGTATTTAACTTAGGTTACTACTTGTACTTTTGGAGTTGTATCTCAAATATTCTTTTGATCACCACCATTTTGGACTAGTATGGTGATCACGGCTATTTAGTATGCCTTTATGTATGAAATATGTTTCAAGTATTTGGGATATTTTTAGTTTGGTGCATAGTATTGCTAAAGAAAAAGAAAATTTAAATTATCCACTGCGAATATTGCATAATGCTAGATGCATGTTAGGAACATTGCATCTTATATGTCATGAACGGGGGGCAGGTAACCTTGTGTTGCATGTCCCGACGCTTCAAATGTCCGTTCAATCCCAAGCAGAATTTGGGGATGTCACACTTCTTTCCCTTTAATCACTTCTTCACCCCGTTCTTAGATAGAAATCCAAAAGAGCTCTCTCAGGCAGATTTGTTGGTCCTTTTGTGTGGAGCTTTTCGACCCTTTTAAAGTATTTTCACATGATCAATCCTTCTAAAACTTGTTCTTCTTTGAGTTCTGTTTCCGTATATATATGATTCTTCTCATTCCATGGTCATTTGGTTGGTAAAAAGTATTTTTAACCATGGAAAGGTCATTCTAGGCATAAAACTAGAGAGTATGTTATGTTTTGGAGTTTTTGACCAAGCTAATTGACATATCTTGGTCTGAAAATTTTATGGAGTGTTGTTAGAATATTTATATGAGTTTAGATTGAGATTTGTTTGCATGAATAAAGTTTTGGATGATAGATTTTCTTAGATCTAGGAACTTAAAAACTGGAAGTGGAAAAACAGTTTGTGTTTGGAGAAAGTTTGAATATTTCGTGGTTTGATCTTACTCTAAAGGCTTTGATATTTTTATATGATGATCCAAAGTCTCTTATTTTCATGTTAGGATGTTATTTTGAAGATATTTAGTATTATTTTTAAAGATATGATTTTGCTATGCAAGAGGATTTCAATTAGGCCAAAGATTTGATGTTTTTGGATTAGATCCATGTTTTATTGATTTTTAACCATGTGATTTTAAGTTTGATGGTTGGATCTTCTTTAGAACACATTTTTAAACCATGTGATGTTTTATTTTGAAGATCTCATCCTTTTAAGCCATGGATCAAGAGATTGATCAAAACTAGTTAAGAAAAAAGTTTCTGTTTTTGGACAAAGTGTAAAACCAAAAACTCAAAGTGTTATTTTGTGATTTTGGTGACTTTAGTTTGATGATTTAAAGCATTTTTGTTCTTAAGATGATGTTATGAATATGTTAGAAGTAAAATTTGATTTTTTGGAATTCTTGAAAATGTTTTGATTTAGGGTCAAAGCTTGTGATTCAAAGGTTTGGATCTTTTTACAAAAACTTTGGTGTTGATTATTAGCTTTTTCTAATTGGATATTTTAAGTATGGTTTTAAACTTAGGATAGGAAGATATTTGTTGCAAAATTTTGGTTTAAGCATGAGTTTTGAAGTTGGAAGGAATTGCAACAAAAACCAAGAGAAATGGCCTATAGATGTTTCGGCCATTATGATGGGTAAGAGAACTAAAATTTATGTATATATGTTATCATATATTTCATGTCATGCCACATCTTTACATGCTTATCTGTTATGCATGATTTATTCTGTCATGAATATTTATCTGTTACACAATCTATTCTATCACGTATTGCTATATGTTATAAGTATGCCATATGTTACATATATGTCATATCATGTAATATTTACTATTGCAAGTATGTCATATTAAGTATAATATATGTTACATGTTAGGTCATGTTACAAAATGTTTCTATCTCAAGTAAGTCATGTCGTTCGAGTTAAGTTCAAGTTCAGTTATGTAGATACTTTTAGCGTAATCATTCTGATAGTTAGGGTATCTTATTTAAAATACTCATGACCGAATCATTCTGATTTTCTGAGTATCTCTACTGGAATATATTGGGTAGAATCATTCTGATTGTTCACTATTCCTAACGAAACGACTGACAAAATCATTTTGATTGTCAGAATTCAAGTCCAAGTTCATGTTAAGTAAAGAAGTCAGATCAAGTTTATGTTAAATCAAGTTTTAGATCATGTTCATGTTAAGTTATTCATATCAATCACAACCCTAAGTACTAGGATGGGGTAATGTTCTACTAGAACTCCTTTTGTAACAGCCCGCTAAAATTTAGTCTTATCTCCTCACCCTTCTCTTTCTTTTTCGCACATATTAGACAGCACGGTAATCAGTTTTGGATTCTTTCCCGACAGCAGTCACTATCTCTCTCGTCTTTACCCTCACCCGAAATCACATGCATAATTATCTTTTTCCGTAAATCACGTTACTTTGTTCTTCACCGACAACTGTAAAATCATGAACAGATTTATCCTAAGCGTTGTACCTCGATGGCGTATTCCGGATCTTATCCACCGAATTTCAAAGTATTAGATAAGCTTGTTTTTAAAATAGCACAATTATAATAATTTAATGAGCTCTGAAAATATTATAATTGTGGATAATTACTTAGATTAAATATTTTAGTTGTTTTAAGATATTAAGAGGTTTATTTTTACGTTGAAAACTTTTATTTAAATTAAATGGTTTTATCCTCTTTGAGTGATTAAAGATACTTTATCATTTTAATAATGATGAAGAAATATTATTTTATAAACCTTAGTTTATAAAATAATAATCTATCTTAATTCCTCTCAGTGTTTATTCAAGTGTTTTATGCACTTTGATTAATTAATGATACTTTATCATTTTATACAATGATGAAGAAAATATTATTTTATAAACCTTAGTTTATAAAATAATATTCTATATTAATTTCTCTCAGTGTTGTAATTAAGTATTTTATTAATTTAAATGATTTTATCATCTTCGATTAATTAACGGTACTTTATCATTTTAAATAATGATGAGGAAATATTATTTTATAAATTTTAGTTTATAAAATAATATTCTACCTTAATTCATCGTAGTGTTTTATTTAAAATAAAACACTTACGCGTTTTCAAATCAGTGTTTTAACTCACCGTTGGTTTATTTGAGGATCCCGAAGCGTAGGATTGAAGTTAATTACCTAGGCCCCTACCCTTTTTCCTTCACTTTTTCCTTTTTCCTTTTTCTTCTCTCTCTTTTCTCTCTCTCTCTCTCTCCCCATGCTCTTCCCTTCCCCATTTCTCCTTACCGTCGCCGCCCCTTTGACCGCCCGTTTCTCCGCCGTCCGGTGGAGGTGTCGTACACCACCCCCGCCATTCTCTTCCAATCCCACCAAAGTTCATCCCCTCCAATTTTCAGAGCCATCGGACCAGCCGTTAGCCGCCACGAGCCCCCGGAAGTTGCTGCCTGCTCTGTTTTCCTCCTTACCGTCGCCGCCCATTCGGCCGGCCGTTTCTCCGCCGTCCGGTGGAGGTGTCGTACACCACCCCTGCCATTCTCTTCCCCTTCCATCAGAGTTCATCCCCTCAATTTTCAGAGCCATCGGACAGCCGTTAGCCGCCAGAGCCCCCGGAAGTTGTTGCCCCTGCCCTGTTTTCTCCCCTGTTGCGATTTCTTTCTCCGCCCAGAACCGCCGCTCGCCGGCGGCGTGGACTACACCACCCACCCAGATTTCTTCCCCTCTCACCGGTGAACATCCCCTCCAAGTTTCACCTCCATCCGAGCCACCGTTAGCCGCCACTCTCGCCTCCAAACAAATGGGTTTTTAAGGCTTTTCACCATTTTGGACCACCATACACGGCCAAATCAGCCACCAAGCACCACCATTGGATTCACCACATCAAGGGCTTCCTCCCCATGTCTTTCTTTTTCCCAAACTCTCACTTTTTCTCATATGGGTTTCTCAAAACACCCGTTCGGTTGCACCACCGTGCGCCGCCGTACACGGCCACCCGTGGTGTTTCACCACCACCATCTTGTTCCTCTCATCCTCATGAACCTCTCCAAGAAATTTCATGGCCAACGGAGCTTCGTAGAGCTCACACTCTCCCCACTCTCCAAGGCCAAAAATGGTTTCAAACGGCCGATCCGCCGCCGTTAGCCACCGTCCGACCACCACCTCGCCACCACAGCTCCACCACATGTTCCTCTACCTTTCCCTAGCTTGCCATGAAGTTCTATGGCTTTTCGCTACCTCGCGTCTCCTCCGCTCACCGTTCGGATTTACTGTTCACGGCGTGATGCCGCCGTGCTCCGTCACCTTTGACCACCACGAGGCGACCGTGAGTTTCCAGGACCACGCCTAGCTTTTCTCAACCAAACTACCACTTTATGTGGTGGACAGCACCGTACGCGGTGTTACCGCCACGTACGCTCCTCCGACGCATGTTCGTGACGAGCAGCGAGCGACGCACGGGTTATCCCGTCGATGGTATAACCCTCTATCTTTAGTTATTTATGTTTAACATAGTTGTTTTGGTTGGCTGTAGACTGTGTAGTTAGTGTTTGTGGAGTTCGCTGCGTAGTTGTGAAACGAAGTGTGGTTGTGAAGTGTTGTAGCGAAAGGAGTACGCGTGGCGCGTACTCCGTGTCGCGTAGAGATGCACCGTGAGACGTGTATCGCAGTGATGGGTATTGTAGTGTGAATGGAAGAGAGTTCACGTGAGTGTACTCTGTACTAGGTCGTGATACACCGGATGGCGTGTCACGAAGGGTTGGATGGCGTAGCAGAGAAGTGTGGAGCGTATGGTGTAGTGTTGGGAAACTGTATGACAGTGTCCCGAAGCAGTGATGATATGGATTATAGTCCGGGGTGACTGGTGTCATCTTGTGGTTGACTATGGCTAAGAGTATATGGATTGAGAAATGAATTGTTTGTTTGGTTATTATTGATAATTTTAATGAACTTGTTTTAGTGCAAAGGCTTTCTGAAGTCAAATTATCTCTTCGAGTAGGTGAAACCTCAAGTTCCGTGGTGTTGCAAGTGCTCAAATATGACAATTGAGTTCAGAATGAAAATCTTAAGGACTTGAGTGTTCCTCTTCCAGCTGTTGTGCAGTTCCTCGTGTTTCGCGCTCTATTCTCATAGAACGCGACGATCGAGGTAAGTTAGCCTCTAACTTACTATCAGTTTATTGTGTATGTGTGATGGGTAAGGGAACTACAATTTATGTATGTATGTTATCGTATATGCCATGTCATGCTATGTCATTACATGTTTATCTGTTACGTATGATTTAATCTCTCATGAATATTTATCTGTTACACAATCTTTTCTGTCATACAATGTTGTATGTTATAAGTATGCCATATGATACATGTATGCCATGAAATGTTTATGATTAAATCATATTGTGCCATTTACAAGTATACGCCATGTTAGAAAAGTATATGATATTAAATAATATCTCATGCATTAAGAAAGATAAGACATGTTATGTTACTTATAATGCGTGGGGCCACAACAACTGTGGAGTACGTATTATATTTTATGTTACTTATAATGCGTGGGGCCACAACAACTGTGGAGTACGTATTATATTTTATGTTACGTATAATGCGTGGGGCCACAACAACTGTGGAGTACGTATTATATTTTATGTTACTTATAATGCGTGGGGCCACAACAACTGTGGAGTACGTATTATATTTTATGTTACTTATAATGCGTGGGGCCACAACAACTGTGGAGTACGTATTATATTTTATGTTACTTATAATGCGTGGGGCCACAACAACTGTGGAGTACGTATTATATTTTATGTTATGTGTATTCATGGGGCCACAACAACTGTGGAGCATGAAGTATGGGGCCACAACAACTGTGGAGCATACACTACGTGAGACACAGCAATTGTGACACGTAGAATACTGGGGCCACAACAACTGTGGAGTACGTATTATATTTTATGTTACTTGAATACGTGGGGCCACAACAACTGTGGAGTACGTATTAACGCACGTTATTAATCAAGACAATTGAATAATATTCCAAGTTTATGTTAAGTCCAGTTTCAGATCAAATACATGATAAGTCAAGTTTTAGATCAAGTCCATGTTATGTTATGCTCACGTATATGTTATGTTCATGTCATGTTATGTTCAAGTTTATGTTATTTTCAAGTTCTTATTTATGTTATGCATGTTTACGTTCATGCTATATTTCAAGTCCATGTTATGTTTCACGTTCATGTTATGTTGTTTGTTCATGTTATGTTTTAAGCTTAAGTTTATGCCATGTTAAGTCAAGTTCAATTCACGTTTAGGTTCTGGTTAAGTCATGCTATATGTCAAGTTATGCTATGCTTATGTACGACTATACTTATGCATTTATGCTTTTACTGCCATGCATGCATCTTTAACCTGTGTGTGAGTTTTATGTTAACTTACTGAGATTTGTAATCAAATCTCACTGTGGTAGTCCCAACTACCATTCCCCCCGAATGGTAGATCTTGTTACAGGACCCAAAGGAGAATTGGAATCTGACCAACTGAATACGGTCAACTAGGCCACGGTGCGATGTTGATGATGGTATAGTATTTAACTCAGGTTAATACTTGTACTTTTGGAGTTGTATTTCAAATATTTTTTTGATCACAACCATTTTGGACTAGTGTGGTGATCACGGCTTTTTAGTATGCCTTTATGTATGAAATATGTTTCAAGTATTTGGGATAATTTTTAGTTTGGTGCATAGTATTGCTAAAGAAAAAAAATTATCCGTTGCGAATATTGCATAATGCTATATGCATGTTAGGAACATTGCATCTTATATGTCATGAACGGGGGCAGGTAACCTTGTGTTGCATGTCTCGACGCTTCAAATGTCCGTTCAATCCCAAGCAGAATTTGGGGGCGTCACACCTTTGTTCACGCTGGAGTGTCTAAATAGGTGTGAAATTTCCTGGGTTGATGAAGTACAGTCAACAAGTAGCGAATGGGGCCTAACAAGCTGGCCACCAGAGCGCAATAGGCACTAATGCCGATGGAGCCATATTTTATTTTATATGTATTCACAGCAAGTGTGGCACTAACAATTCATGGGGCCACAACAACTATGGAGTATACACTACGTGAGACACAGCAATTGTGCCATATAGAATATGTGGGGCAATAACAACTGTGGAGTACGTATTAACACACTCACAGCTGGTGTAGATACTTGTGTTGTGATGCAGTAATTGGTAGGGACACACGGCTCAAAGGGACCCGTGTAGCACCCATATGGTCACTTTATTAATTAAGTCTATTGAACAAAATTCCAAGTTTATGTATTTAACGTTCAAGTCATGTTTCACGTTACGTTATGTTCAAGTTAACGTTCACGTCAAGCCAAGTTTCTGTTTCAAGTTCATGTTCATATCATGTTATGTTCACGTTTATGTTATGTTCAATCTCACGTTCATATTGTGTTATGTTCATGTTTACGTTATGTTTCAAGTTCACATTCATGTCAAGTTATGTTCACGTACATGTTATATTCAAATTCACATTCATGTTATGTTATGTTCACGTTGACATTATGTCTCAAGTTCACTTTTATGTCATGTTATGCTTAGGTTTATGTTAAGTTCAAGTTCATGTTTATGTTATGTATGTTCACGTTCATGCTATGTTTTAAGTCCATATTATGTTTCAAGTTCACACTCTTGTTATATTGCTAGTCCATTTTATGTTTTAAGTTTAAGTTCATGTCATGTCAAGTCAAGTTCGGTTCACGTTTCAGTTCAAGTTATGTCAGTTATGCTATGCTATATGTCAAGTTATGTTATGCTTACTTACGACTTTAATTATGCATTCATGTTTTTACTGCCATGCATGCATCATTAACTTGTGTGAGAGTTTTCTGTTAACTTACTGAGATTTGTAATCAAATCTCACCGTGGTAGTCCCAACTACCATTCCCCCCGAATGATAGGCGATGTGTTAGGATTAGAGCAAGGAGCAGACATTGATAGATTGGAGGAGGTTGACTAGAGGCTACAAACACGACGCAGAGCTTACAGCTTCCATAGTTAGTTTTTGGACAGTATTCTGGCCTTGTTAGTCGAGTTACACGAGTTACTCACCGAACTTCCTCAATAGTGTATTTTAGTAATGTAAATATGGAGAGTAATGTTACATACAGTCGTAGAATACGCAAACGCTATGCAATCACTTTGAAAAAGAGTGGGGTCCACGATTAAAAAGTTAGTTTTTTTTTTTATGTGAGTCCCATATTAATTCACTTTTTTAAAGAAACTGTGCGGCACTTGTACAACCATGACTGCAAATATCATTTCTCAAATATGGAGACTGGTCTCCCATGTTTTTGAGATTACAGTTTTCTGAGACTCGTATTGAAATCATGGATGTTTATTTTGTTAAGTATACTTGGATTACGATTTAACTATTTGAGATATTATAAGTTTGGTGCATAGTATTGCTAAAAAAAAAATTATCTGCGATGAATATTGCATAATAATAGATGCATGACAGGAATATTGCATCTTATATGTCATGAACAGAGGCAGGTAATCTTATGTTGCATGTCCCGATACTTCAGATGTCCATTCGATCCCAAGGGGAATCTGGGGGCGTCACACCAATTAACAAGGAAAACCATTGGAGATGTATCTATTAATGATTAAGAAGGAAAACTGTTGAATATATACTTATAGAGGATAGTTATCATTTCCTTTGAATGACTCTATAAATAACCTACGGGAGGTAACAAATACTCACTTGATTTATTTCATCTTCTACATACACTTACCCTTAAATTATTCTAACTTTGGCATCATAGTGTCTCCAGGGCAACCATGCTGCCTCTTTCTTTCGTTGCAGGTCATCCGTGTGGTTGTTGGTATGAAACTGATGTGAACCTGCAGAATTGAAATCCTTTGAACCCACAATAAAATTGAAAACTTACCTAAGAAAGCTAAGAATCAAGTCAAGATGATCTAGACCCATTGAAATCTTGTTTCAAGAACCTAAATTTGGTGAGAATGCCACAAAGGTTTTGCCTTTGATAAGTTTTGTAGTTCAATTAAGAACAACTAGAGAAAACTGAAAAGTTCTCTAAAATTTCATTCAATGTTGAAACTTGTGTAAAATGCGGCTATAAGGTTGTTTTTAATAGGGTTGAACAAAAAACCCGAAAACCCGACCTGTTTTTCGAAATTGCCCGATCCGAAAACCCGGACCGTTTGCTGTTAAAATCGGAAACGAGTATTACCCGTTACTCGATTTAAGCACTTCTCCATTTCTTTTTTTCTTGTATTTCTGGGTTTTCCTTTTGGGTAGTCGATGTACCCTATTTTTCTCTGCAATCATCATATTTTGTAACATTCAATTCCATTCGAGTGTCACGCACAGACCGACAACGCATGAAGAATTCCATCGGAGCCTTGAAGGAGAGCTCTTGGATGATAAATGAAGCGACGTATAAACCCATGAGTTCCAGAGAAAGTTACTGGGCCTGAGAACACGATTGAAGATGCTGGTAAAGTAGGAGATGGTGGAGAGGGAGTTAGAGGAGAGAGACGAAAAGGGTGACAATGAAGTGGTCTTGCTCGATGTATGGTTTATAGTTTTTTGAATTTTCCCCTATTTTTGCTTTTCAAAGCCCGAAATCGAATGTAAATGTATGGTATAATGTCAAACGCCGGCTCAGATGGAAGACGAAGTGGTTTTTTTTCCTATTTTTGCTTATTTTTTTGAATTTTTCCCCTACTTTTGATAAGGAAGAGTTCTGTTTATAGATTTTTGAATTTTTCCCCTAATTTTTGCTTTTCAAAACCCGAAATCAATGTATAATATAATGTGAAACGCCAGCTCAGATGGACGACGAAGAGGTGGAGCAGCGCGAGGCAAGGTGGAGATGGTGGCAGTCAAACCCTAACCCACGTGAAGAAGAAGAAGAAGAAGAAGAAAAAAAATTTCATGTAATCGGTTAAAGGGTAATATCCTAATCGGTATGAAACATATCTGGGTTGGGTCGAAATTGGGTGTTTTCGGGTCGAGTCGGGTCGGTGAACTCCCCTAGTTTTTAATCCCTCCATGAAACCCTAGGCCAACTAAAGCCTTCATTAATTAAAAGATATGGGATGAACATCGTCAAGCCCAATATATCCCCTATAGCTAAAAAAAGAAGTCTACTTAATGAATTAAATATTGAAACATAAAAGACACCCATATGCCTGTACTTATTGAAATAAAGAGTCTACACTAAACCCTAGGCTATTCTGCCCCTCTGTAGCTTGTATCACATTCATTAAAGCTGGTTCTTTTTCTTTCAAATCCATCTTGAATGTCTAAATCTTGCTCGACAAATTTGCAAACTCAGCCCAAGTGGATTGTACTAATCATTGCATTACTTCATTGATCTTCTTAGCTCTTGACCTTGAGATTAGCCCATTTAGAACTTGCAATGGATCCTTTAATGGTCTTTGTTGATTCTCATTAGAAACACGTCGTTATTAATTTCATGATTAATAATATGAACAACCTTATTTTTGTTTCAAATGCTTGATCAATCCTGTCCATTCCATGAATAAGGTTCAAACAGATTATTAATTTCATGCACATTGAGAAAATACTTCAAAACCCCCAACTTTGAAGCTTGGTCGAAACCCTAAAGTTTATGGTTTTTGTTTCATTTCATCTAATCACTTATCCACACACAACATCATAGTACCTTAATGTATCATTAGCAATGATCTTGCATGTAAAGAAAATAAACTCAAGCCTTATATCATAGTACTTTAAAATAGGGCATGTTTGGGCCATGTTAGGAGGGAGGGAGGGAGGGCGGGGGGGGGGGGGAGACTTTAAAATAGGGCATGTTTGGGCCATGTACCCCTTCAATTTCTGTTATGAATGATCTAGAGATGTTTTGAATATGAATTCTTGGATAAACATGATTGCATTATGCTTAGAAAAGGGGGTGGCTGAAACATGGCCCTTCTTCCTCAACAATTTTTTAACATAATAATCACCCAAAGGGAAGATAAACAACTGATCAAGTCAAGACAAAATGCATACATTCTTGCATAATAGTTTCTAAATGCAAAGATTTTAAAGTTTAAGTCAAGGTTTGAGTACAAAAGGCCCCTCATATAAGTTATATTTTTAAAATTTTTACACAAATATAATAAATAATTCAACTTTTTCAAATCTCGAAACAATAATGATATTAAAAAATAATATTTTAATAATATTTTATTTAACTTTCAAATTTTATCTCAATTCATCTTATCTCAATTTACTATTCAAACCTCCCATAATTGTACGTGTATTTGGCTTTTAAATGAGGACTATAATGACCGTCTCCAAAAATATGTAGTCACAACCAGGGCCGGCTCAATGGTTATGCCAGTTAGGCCATTGCCTAAGGCTCCTACCCTATGTGATGCCCCCAAAATAAAAAAATAAGATGTTTTTTTTTTCTTTTTGAAAAAAATAAAAACCATTTCATTATATATAATTTTAAATTACTTTTATATTTTTCAATTAATGTGTGCAAACCCCCCATAATACTAAAATTAATATTTAATACAATGAATTATTTATATTTTAAATAATTTTTTAAGATCTTGCTAAATTAAGGTACTAAATTTGCATTGAGACCGCATTTTAAGTTGTAGTATTTAATATAAATTCAAAAAAACTTCATTTAAAGATTTTAAATAAAATTTCAATTTATTAAAAATTTTAAAAATATTCCATATAATTAATTTATATTTTATCGTATTATAATTATAAATGACTAATTTAAATTTCGTATTAGGTCTCAATTTGTATTGAGCCGCCCTTGATCACAACCATTCTATAACTTATACACAACTTTCTAATAAAATATTAGTTATTCCTGAAAAAAAAAATATATTAGTTATTCATTTGAATTCTTTAATTTTTACTTTGATGGGTTTGAATTGAAAAAATAATAATATATATATTTTATTAAAGAGATATATGAAAATTATGTAATAATTATATTTGTATCATTTTCTTATATCATAAATGTTTTAACTATAAAGAAATTTTATGAAAATAAATCTATAAATTAGTGTAACTTGATGAGGTATATTATAAAATTATTCTTATCAAAAAATAAATTTAATATATTATATAAAATCATATCTTTTTATATATTTATTTTTATAGTTATAACACTTCCCTCTCTCGTGCACAAGCGCACCAGGGCAGTAAATCAAATGTGTGGGAATGTGCTCGGATTAGGCGGTTGTTTGCATGACTAACGGCGCGGTTGTTATAAAATATTTATATTACATATGAAGAGCTTTTAATGTACAGTTTTGATATTGTGTTAAGATAAAATGAATTGGAATAAAAATTAAAAGTTGAATAAAATATCGTTAGAATATTATTTTATAATATTATTATTATTTTAAAATTTTTAAAAAAATTGAATTGTTTATTATATTTTATGTAGAAATTTAGAAAAATTGTAATGATGAGATAAAACACTTTTACTATCCAAATGGGGCAAATCTCTACCGGGCTGGTCTAAGAGTAAGGCTCTGTTTGGATATTGAGTAGAACTGAATTCTTTATTAAGAGTAGTGAGTTGAGTAAGTGGAGTGAGTTATGTAGAACCCATCTAAAATGAGTTTAAATATGTTTGGATATTAAGATGACTTTAGTACTATTTATGAGAAATTGAAAAAAGTTGTTGATCCCACATATAAAAATATATTGAGTTAAAAAAGGGTTATGAATCTCATGTGTAAAGAGCTTTTTGAGTTGAGATGAGTTTAGTAATTTGAGAGTTGTGTGTTTAGATGTTAGACTCAGTTTAAAATTAGAGCAAACTGAGTTAATCTCAACTGAGTCTTGCAACCAAATAAGTAAGGCTTCATTTTATACAAGACATCTAAAAATAAAAGTGCACTTTTCTATTTTATTTTTTAAAATAATATAAAAATCAATTCATTAAATAGGAATTTAAATAATTTTTATAATTTATTATATGTGCAAGGCCCTTAATACTAAATTAAGGCATTAAATTGCCTCATTTTAAATTTTTATATTAAAAGTATTTTATATAATGATTTATATTTGGTTGGATTCTAGTTAAAAGTAACCGATTTAAACTTTGCCTTAAACCTTAATTTTCTGGTTCAAGTAAAGATTTTGGGGTTCCAGCAAGCCATTGTCACATCCATTTCATTAGCAAATGATGATTTTTATAATGATACCTTCTAAGAGATGGTTAGTCCAAGATGCGGAATAACAAAGTTTGGTTTAAGAAAAACACCATCATTATAAAAATGGACATGCAGTAGAAAAATTACCATAATCCATTGAGATATGGTATGCATGCTACAAGTGAATATTTACGGCAAGAAACGAATCCTAATTTTAGGATGACTGACCATTTTAATTGAATCTCTCTATCTTAAAAAGTATTCATATGGGACGTATTATATATTTTAAATTAGGCTAATTATAACCCATATTTTACAGTAAAGAAGAAAGAAAGGGATAAATGTTTTTGTTTCATTCTATCGTTTGAAAAATAAAACTAGAAAATAAAAACCCTTTTAACTCCACAGATTCCAATTACAAAAGGCTGAATCCAACAATTTATAAAATTATGAGAAAGACCACAATGGACAAAAAGCCCATGGAAAACGAAAAGGACGTTTAACGACAAAAGATATCTTCGGTTAAAATATTGAATTGTCAGGCATTTTATATGTTATATGAATTCGATCCACATGAGATCTCTGCCACAAGAGGATTTTCGATATCCATGATAAGGGAGAGAGAGGGGAGAGAGGACCTGTAATATGTTACACAGAAATATAAAAACTAAGCTCCTTCAAAAGAAAATAATTGAAAGAGATCAGAAATTTCAATAATATAACATTTGCTGAGTAATGCATTGTACTTTTTTAAATAGTAACTGAGTGAGTGAATGATGGATGATTCCTCAAGTGGATGGCTGAAACTAATTAAATATTGAGTCCTGTTATATATTATTATTTTTATATATTTTTTGTGTATTTTATCGATTTGATTTATCAAAATAGTTATTTTATAGTAAAAAAAAGATGTAACTAACCATATTAATAGAGTGTATAAAAAATATATAAAAATGACTAAATATAAAATTTTTAAAATAATAATAATAATAACAAATAAGATTATTAGCTTGATGGATGCCCAGCATTATACTCCAATCTTATGGACCATTTGTGGACCATTATTGATGGATGCCCAGCATTATACTCCAATCTTATGGACCAATATGCTTGTTGGACAACTTTATATAAAGTTTGCGGCCCCACAAAGCTAAATAAAAAGGCTGCCTGTACCTTGGAACCCCATAAGCAACCTTACATGGAACAAGCTAGCTAGCTTCTTCCTGTTCCCTGCATCTCTCCCTTCCTTTTTTCGGCATCCCAAGACCATGGCTCCCTTCCCGACCAATATTCGTATGCTTTTTTTATATGTTATGTTTACTGCCATGATTTTAAGCGAGTGTTTGGTTCCTTCCGTTGCCGAGCTTCGACGGTTTGAGCAAGCCACAAAAGCCGACGGTTCTCTAAGCTTTTTGGTCGTCGGAGACTGGGGAAGAAGAGGAGGTTACAACCAAACTGAAGTTGCTCATCAGGTCATAATACTATCTATTTTCCACTTTCTTAATTACAGTTTCATTTCTTCCCTTCTTTTGGAAGCAGTAACGTTTTCGCTCATCAAAATAAATAAATAAATACATATATATATATATATATATATATTAAATAACAAAAGATATAACAATATACAGATCTCACCGAACTCACACGCTGAGAGGACATGAAGTCTTATTTATATTATAAAATTATTTTTATTATAAAATAAATTTAATATATTATATATATCGAATCATTTTATATATTTATTTTAATTTGTATATTCATATATTTTTATTGTATACCTTATATATCGTTCAAACCTCCTATATTTTTATTTCAATTATTGATTTTCCAGTTTTCGATACTCCTACCTACCAAAAGAAAAGGGCTGCTTACCAGCTGCAGAAATCATTATATATCTCTAAATAATAATAATTATTATCATTATTATTATAACCATCAAAGGCATCATGACAGCGCAGCACGTGAACATTGGAATCCTTCCAACTTTGATCATTGGTATTTATTTATTTATTTTTATTGTTCTAAGGGAATAATTCCGCATAGATACTTTATACTATAGAGTATAGATACTCTGTGTCTGCACCAGATCATGATGACTATACGACAACTTATTTATATGTTGGAGTCAGATCACCCTCTTAACGAAACTTCCATTCGCCAATAAATGTTTGACATGTCACTGATCCATTAAGTGGACATTGGCTTTTGTAACACGCCTAAAACTTTCCAGAATCCTTAAAAGCCAGATAAAGCGTTGTCTCAATCGGATTCCAAAGCATATATTAATTAAAGAATATTCTATTTTTTATACCTTTCCAGATTTAATTTTAAAAAAATCTAGTTAGACTTTTTCAAAAAAAAAAAAATCTAATTACAAATATAATTATACATTAATATATATATATATCAATCTAATGTAATTAATTAAAAAATAAATTTTACTAAAATTAATATTAATTTAAATTTTAAATTTTAAAAAATAATATTAATATATATATTAATACGTAATTTTATTTATACATAACAAAATTGTTAATTTAATAATATAATATTTTTGAATATTATCCAGATGGGAATCGTTGGAGAAAAGTTGGACGTTGATTTTGTGATCTCCACCGGTGATAACTTCTACGATGAAGGTTTGACAGGCGTCGATGATCCGGCATTTGACGAGTCATTCACAGATATCTACACAGCGCCCAGCTTGCAAAAGCAATGGTACAGTGGTAATTAACAAAATCCCAGCTTGCAAAAGCAACATTTTAATAATTTTATTTCTCATTTCTACGCATTACATTTATTTTAATTAATTTATTTATTTATTTTAGAGTAAGAATGTAATGTATAGATGATAAATAGAATAATATAATTAATTTTAAAAAATAAAATAACAAATAAATAATAATAATTTTAAAATTTATAAAATGTGTAATTTGAGATAATTAGTCTCCTAAAAAGGCAAATCTTCAACTGAAAATAACGAAGAAAATGTTGAGAAAAGTTAAAAAAAAAAAAAACATTTTCGTTTGCTTTTATTTATTTATTATTAATTTTTTATTTTTGCAGTTTTGGGTAATCATGACTATAGAGGTGATACCTTGGCACAACTGAGTCCCATCCTTAAGAAGTTGGACGGCAGATGGCTTTGCTGGAGATCTTTCATTGTCAATGCAGGTATAAAGCAAGAGTGTTTCCTTTATCAGCCTTTTTCGCTTTTTTAGAACATGCAAGAAAGTGGACATTAGTCATTCACATTAATGTTATTTGTGTGAATTCTTTTTTGGGCAGAAATGGTAGACTTTTTCTTCTTGGATACAACTCCTTTTGTTGATAAGTACTTCAACAAGCCAAAGGGCGAGGTCTATGACTGGAGAGGCATACTACCTCGAGACCATTACCTTTCAAATCTTCTAAAGGTAATTATATATACAAATTGTGAAAAAAAAATCGTAACAAGAGGACTCGTTATTGTCATATAAATCTTGTATATATACAAATTGGAAGAAATAGCGAGAGTTTTAGTAATTTGCTGGTGGCTGATTTCAAATTTTCAATATATAGGACTTTGATTTGGCATTAAAAGAATCGAGTGCCAAGTGGAAGATCGTGGTTGGTCACCATACTATCAGAAGTGCTGGACAGCATGGCAACACCGATGAACTTGTAGTGCATGTTCTTCCCATCTTAAAGGTAATTTTAAAATAGTAATGTTATATATACAGTCGTAAAATATGTAAGTGTCATGCATTCGTCTTAAAAAATATAAGATTTACTATTAAAAAATTAATTTTATTTTTTTGTGAGTTTCGTATTTAGGAGTGTCATCGATCCGATCCGGTCTGGTTTAAGATAAAATTTAGAACCAAACCGGTATGTATCGATTTTATATTTTTAAAAATCAATTACGTACCAGTTACTTTCTAAATAGGTACATCCGATTTTACCTACAAGTATTATTTTTCATTTTTTTTAAAAAATGACTGCTAAATATATGGTCTATGAAACATCATACATTTAGTGAAATTCACGAAACAGATCATTCATCCTAGTAGACAAATAATTCTATAATGATATTAGTGGGCTTCTTCTCAACACTTTTTTTTTTTTTTTTTAACTCTTCAGGCAAACAATGTTGATCTTTACATAAATGGGCATGACCATTGCTTGGAACACATAAGTAGCCTCGACAGGTAAATCTAAAGTACTAAACCATCTACATATATAACGTGCTATTAATTAATAAACATTACTGGAAAGAAAATAACTTTTTTTTTTTTTTTTTTTGGTGCAGTCCTATTTAGTTTTTAACAAGTGGTGGAGGCTCAAAGGCATGGAGAGGTGATGTTGACTGGTGGAATCCAGAGGAGATGAAATTCTACTACGACGGGCAAGGCTTCATGTCCGTCCAAATCGATCCATCGAGGGTTGACATCTCATTCCATGATATTTTTGGCAATGTTCTGCACAAGTGGGGCACATCCAAGCAACTCTACTGGAGCACGTAAAACAAGTTTTAGTCCCCAGAAAAAACTGCTCTAGTTAAGACCTCTGCTATACGTGTAACATGAGCCATAATTGCCTCTATGATTTTAAGACAGATAGATTATGCATTAAAATTAATATGTACTAAACTAACTTTTCTGATCTCAATATTAGTTGCTTGTTGGGCTTTTTTTTCTCTCTATTATTGGTTTGCTTATTGGGTGAACAATTGACATGTTAGGGTACTAGCAATAGACTCAACAAAATTTGATTGGAAAATTTATTTTTATAAATTTAGTTAGTCATTTTTAAATATCAAATAACAAACTCTCCAAATTTATCTATATTTTATTAAAATATTAATTTTTGACATTTTTATTTATTTTAATTCTAATTCTAATTTGAATATTTATTTTTTATTAAGAAATTATATATTAATTTTCTAACATTTATATTATTTTAACAGATAAAATTTTCTAGTAGTCTTTTTTTAACAATGGTCATATTTTTTCAACTGATATATTTTTCAAAGTTGCTTGGACGCAACATTTAATGAAGGATAAAACTGATCCACTTCCTCATATACCTATAAAGAAAAGGTAACATGGATGGTTGTTCTTAAGAGAATACCAGTAACCGGATGGTGAAGATAGGATATGATCGAATAGCACACAGGAAAGAGGAATTTTTATGCCAAAATAATATTTGGCCAATGAAAATTATCAAAGTTAAAAATATTATAAAATTATTGAGTATATTACAGTGCATTTTTATGCAACATATTTAAACTTTAGCCAAAATATAGTTTAATTTATTGAGTCCACTACTAGTACTCTTAAAAGTGAGAATACCAATCAACTAGACTCAAGAAGGAGAATCGTATCCAAGAGAGAGAGAGAGAGAGTATGCAATATATATCTAATTGTATGGGAGGATATGAACTATTGTGTGCACTGTGTGGAAGTGTGCCGTAATTGGGCAAAGGATTAGACCTCTGCTTTAAATAACCCAAGTGTAACCTTGGAATGGTGTTTTAGGATGTGTCTAATGGGATTTTAATGAACATCCAAAAGATGTTTTGTGTTGAAAGAAAATGGTAAAGTACCATCGTGTATGGCTTTTGGTTTTGGCCCTATAAAGCTTAGAAGTGAATTTTCATGGTTAAGAGAAAACTTTATGTAATAATCTGCCAGAAATTTAAGGAATGAATTTCTTTAGAATTCAAAAATTTCTTGAAAACTTCGATCAATCAAATAGGTTTTAGTCTATCAGTATGGTTAGTGTTATCACTTACATTGGTATTAGAAGCGCAATTTTAATTATTTGAAATAATTAGAAGCGTGAGAATGAGAAACGGTTTGTGTCATTAGTCTGAAATGAATATTTAGGATTTTATGTTTTAATAAAATCATTTTCAATTTCTGGAATAACGTTTGTTTGAAAACGCGCTTTGAATTGTTTGAGGCACTTAGGATTTGAATTTCACAAAATGAAGTATGCTTTTAGTTTCATATGAATATTCAGAATTTTATGGTGCAAAGTTATTTTTATCTTTTTTCCAAATGAATAGTAGCATCGGTGTTAGCACGTAGATCATCGTTTTCAAAAATCACAGTATGGAATGTCGAAATTAGGTTAGAGAAGTTTTATTTGAACACTTGGCAAGATCTTAGTCACACTTGGTGAATAGTATTGGACACATGGCACCAAGAGGAACTATAGGATGGAAAATGTGAAGGAGGTTTCAACCCTAGAGAAACCCTAAAACACTTGGAATCCAATTGAAACTCCAAAAATTTGGTTAAAGCCAAAACCCCAAACGGTTTCCCCACACCTAAAAGTTTGCCTCCAAACCCTAAATAAACCTGATTTTAGCTTAGTATTTAATCACTTGATTAAATTACTTTCATATGCTATTAACCACTCAAATTTATATTATTACATCATTATTCATTCTTTTAAACCTTAAAAATTTTATTAGGCTAAGAAAAGTTAGATTTAGGCTTGATAGCAACTCAAATCCCAACCAAACTCTATTGAAACCCTAAATGGAAGCCCATTTGGTTAAGGTCCACGAAATTAAGCCTTCAAAGCAAGACTTGTGGAGGAAGCTTCCCCTTACCATGGTAGTCCTAAAACTACTTAAAGCATACCTAAATAGTGCTTGATGGGAAGGCCAAGAGCCACCTAACTCTTCCTTCTCACACGACAGCTTGTAGTAGAAAATCATGGGCTGCTTTTGCCTTTGGTTTTGGATGACACCCCATCACTCTAAATGTCATTCACACCCTTCATATCACCCTTCAGATGTTTAAAAGGCATCTAGGTAGGGCTAAAAAATGATCCTATCAGTGTTTTTTAGGTCCAAAACTGATATCGGTGCACTACAACTATACCACTAGTTCCTTAAGCGAATGGTGCTGACCAAAATTGGCTAGCAAGGATAGAGAAAACAGATTGGAATCTTACAGTCGATCTATCAATTTATTAACTCATCCCTAAATTCACATCACAAATTTAAAACATATTAACCAAAATCCATAGCAAATTCAAAAATTCACAACAAAATCACAAATTCATAACAAAACCTCAAGAGGAGAGATTAGAGAAGAACGAGATAGGTGAGGGTGTTTCAGAGAGGAGAGAGCTCGGAGAGGTGAGGGAGATGCTGAGGATGAGAGATCTCAGAGAGATGAGGAAAAGGTTAAGCGCCAAGTGGTGTGAAGGAGAAGGGTAGGGAAGGGTTATGACACTGCGTTGCTAGGTGAGAGGGGAGAGAGAAGAAAGAAAGAAGATCAGGATGAAGAAGAGGGAGAAGGGGAGGAGTTATTAAACCCTAGATCTAAACAACGTCGTTTGGTGCATTAAGCCAAAGTGCATCGTTTCACTTATATATATTTTTTTCTATATGTTTTGTGTAAAACAACATCGTTTAAATCACTTAAGTGAAAGGATATAGTTTTACTCAAGATATAATATAATATATATATATATATTATATTAGCTAGTTTAGCTGTTTGAACTTTGTTCAGATTGGGACCGAACTAAACGATATCGGTTTTTTTATATTTCCTACCGCCACCCAATCGGTTCTCCACCTGTTTTTAGCCGGTTCCCTATGTCCAAGTCATTTCCCCTTTCATTTGGTCACTTTCCAACCCTTTTCTTGGAGGGAAAACCAGATAAGCTCTTAGATAGATTTTCTGGCTTATTTTGCTTGACTTTTAATGTTTTAAGTATTTTTTCACAAAGTACCATTCACAAAAGTTTTCCCCTTCAAGTAGTTTCTGTTGGTATGCTTTATGTTAGTGTTCCTAGTCATTTGATGGGTCAAAAGTTGGTTTAAGCATGTAGAGGTCATTCTTAGCGATAATCTAGACAATGTGTAATATTTTAATTCTTTTGACCATGTTATTGGCAAGATCTTGGTATGATTTTTTTTATTGAGTATAGTTAACATGCTAATAAAAAGATCTTGGTATGATTTTCTTTATTGAGTATAGTTAACATGCTAATATATACGTTCGATGAAGATTCATTACATGTTATAAGCTTTTAGTCAGAGTTTTACTTAGAACAAGAAAGTTGAAAACTTGAAGGTTGAAAACAAATTATGTTTTGACTAAGTTGAATCTTTTGTTATGAAAACATGATCTAATGGCTTTAGTATTTGTATATGATATTCCTAAGACTTTGATCTGCATTTTAGGATTTTATTTTAAGAATTTATGGTGTTGTTTTTATAGATATCCTTTTTTATACATGACAAGGTTCGGCTAGGTCATATATTTGAGGTTTCCGGGTAGATTGATGTTTTAGTCAATTTTTGCTATGTGATCTTGAGTTTAATTCTTGGATCTATTATAGGACATAATTTTTAACCATATGATGTTGCTGATTTGTGATTTATTTCATGCTATATTTTGGATCAAAGGGTTTGATAAAAACCAAACTATATAGAAATCGGTTTTGGTGAAAGTGTTAAGGTCGAATGCTTCAAGATAGATTTTTGTATTTTGGCATGATGATCCAAAGCAGGATAGTTCCTAGGAGTGTATATGAATATATTGGAAGTATGTTATTAAAATTTTGGAGATCTTGGAGTTGTTTTAAAAAATTGATAAAGCCTTGAGAATCAAGGGCTATGTTTATAGTTAATTAATTTGAAACTTTGTATTGAAAAGATTTGTGATTTTGGTGAAGTGCGTTTTGCTGGTTGTTCTAGTATGATATTTGAACATAGGATATGATTTTGTATGTTGCAATATTTCAGTTTGAGGATGAGAAATGAGGTTGGATAGATTGCAATAAAAATAAAGAGACTTGGCCTAAGCCTAGGCATGTTTGACATAGTTGTGATATGTTTTAAATGTTTCCAATTAGATATTTGAATTTAGGATAAAATTTACATGAGAAATGTAAATTTTGGTGAGTTTGGATAGGATGTGAAATCCTTAAGTTATGGGTAAAATGGTAATTTTATTCTAAGATAGTATTTTTATGTTTCTAAACCGTTAGTGATGAGTTTTTGATGTCTAGAAATCTCTACTTGCAGTTTTTCTTATTTCGCGCATTTTAATCCATCATACTACAATCATTGTAAGTTACCTTTTAACTTACTGTCAAATTACTGTGTATGTGTATTGGTAAGAGAACAATTGTTTATGTTCTTATATATGTTATACTATGTCATGTCACTGCATGTATGTTTATTACACATTATATTTTTTCACGCAATGTTTATCTGTTACACGTTATGCCATGCTACGAAATGTTTTGTCTGTTTTATGTTATGCCATGTCACGAAACGTTTGTCTATTTCATGTTATGCCATGTTATGAAACATTTGTCTATTTCATGTTATGTCATGCCATTCATCTCACTTACATGTCACATTACGTTACGTCACGTCAAGTCATCTATCTTTTTGTTTCATGTCACGTCATGTCTCGAGTACAAAGTGTGTTTCAAAAATAGCTTTTCCATGTCCAATCAAGTCGATTTATGTTTATCACGACCATAAGTACTAGGATGAGGTAATATCCTAGTGGAACTTCTTTGTTCATACTGAAATGTCTAAATTAGTGTGAAATCCCCTAGGTTGACAAGGTAAAGATCAACAAACTTCGAATGGAGACTAATTAACTTGTCATTGAAGTGAAGTCAGGCACTAACACCAATGGTTCTTCCCACAAGTTCAATTTCATGTTATACATACTATTGCTGCTGCAGATACCTATAATGGGATAAGTACATTACGTTTTCCATAACATGTGCAAATACTTATGAACTTGTACCTATGTTAATGCACTCACAGCTAGAACAAATACCTGTATTGTGATGTAGTAATCGGTAGAGACACGCGGCTCAAAGGAAACTATGTAGCACCTATATGGTCACTTTTATTAATCATGTTTAGTTTTTGAACAAGTTTCCAAGTTCATGTATTTTACATTCAAGTTCATGTCATGTCCTATTCAATTTTAGTTCACGTTATGTCATGTTCAATTTTAGTTCAGTTTCAAGTTTAGTCGATGATCATGTTCTTCTCATGTCAGTTCAAGCCATGTCAATATATGTCATGTTATTTGTCAAGTCACATCAAGCTTATTTATGATAATGTTATGCATTCATGCCTTTACTCTCATGCATGCATCTTTAAACTATTAGTTAAGCTATTTGTTAACTTACTGAGATTTATACTCAAATCTTACCTTAGTAGTCCCAACTACCATTCCCCTCAAAATGGTAGACAATGTGTCAAGACTAAGAGTTGCAATGGACACTGGCTGACTGGAGAGGGTTGATTAGGCAGCGCAAGCACAACACGGAGCTCATAGCCTCCATACTCCGATTTATAGATAGTATTATGGCGTCCCTACCGAGTTGCATGAGATACTCGATAGATTAGCCCAATAGATATTTTGGGTTATGTATGTACTTATGGAGCTCCATCTCTCATATCTTTGAGATTACAGACCTTTTGGACTTATGCTATAATCGTGAATGACTATCACTTTAATATTTATGCATTATGTTTCAAAGTTTTTGGGATATATCATATTTGGTGCATAGTTGCTTAAGAAAAAAATTACCCGCTATCAGTATTGCATATTGCTAGATATATGCTAAGTGGATTGTATCTTTAATTGTCATGAATGTGAGTAGATTATAACCATATGTTGTATGTCCCGACGCTTCAAATTTTATCCGATCCTAAGCGGAATCTGAGAGCGTCACACTTTAGTTGGGATAAACACTCAAAGTGAGACTTTGATGCAAGGGATAGAGCCCTTGAGGTTCTTAGGTTGGCTCCAGTGGGTTATCAAGGAGGGCTTCTGCATTAAAAAGGTAAGAGTTCCTTGCTTCCTTTGGTGAAATGGCTTTATTTAGTGAAAAGGGATGAATTAGAAAATGGTTAGAGGCAAAGTGGTACTAAGTCAAAACCAAATGGTGTAAGTGTGATTTTGGCCTCATCAAGGGCTTATTTGCGAAGTCAAACATCTTTGTCAACATCCTAAATTACTTGTGTTAAGGACGTGTCCCACTACCAATCTGCAACCGTTCACCTGAAAATTGTCAAGGAGTCTTGAGAGGCTTCACTTGAGAACACTCTGATGCTTAAGTCAGTGAAAAGGGAAACTGTAATGAATCTTAATTGTTCTTCTTCAATTATCAAAGGTTACCTAGTATATATTGACTTACTTGCAATACTTATCTTACCCAGAACTTATATATGCAGATCACTACTCAGTATTTTGAGTAATCATGTCACTTCCCGGCATCTCCATCCTTCCATTAAAGGTGGCGCAATATATATCTTTCTTTAGATTCTCCTTATCTTGTTACGTAGGTCCCTTGATCTGTCCTTTGGACTTTTATAGTATAATGGGCCTTTTTAGGTATTTATAACAGGATGGGCCTTTAGGTTCAAATAGTCCCTCCAGTTACCCCACCAATTCCATTAGCCTTTTGGCATAGGGAATTTATATTGACTAACTGTGCCGCTGCGGGAACACTAGGTGTCTCCACGTGGGCCTTCATTTTGCTTTCAATCCTCAAATGTATGTGTCCCTTCTTTTTTTTTTCTTTTTTTTTTTTACATGTGGGCCTTGGTGCGTGGGGAACAAGCAGCCACAAGAATAGGCCCAGACCATCCATGGCCCTTAAGTGCCCACTGGGCCATCGTGCCTTTTTTCTTGCTAATTCACACCATTTGTTTTTTAAAATATCAAGGATTGTCGATGATTTCCCGCTGCTGTTAACAGAAGAGGAAAGTTTTCTTACGACGATTACTCTTCCTCTCCAGTGTTGAATTACACTTTCTTTGTCCTTTGGCGTTCTACATTCTGTCTATCCTCAAATACCCCATTTTCTATCCTCTTTCATCCCTTTTTCTGTTATCCTTTCAGCCCCCTGTCTCTCTTTCTTGCCTTTGTTCTTTGTTTGTTTTGAGCTTTCTTGCTGTTTCATTCCCACCGATTTCAATGCCCACTCTGGTGAAGGTGAGGTTTCTGAAAACCCCTTCGAAGTCCCTGAGGGCATGATTTTTGCTGGGTACCGATGGAGCTCGAGCATCTGAGAGAAGCATTTCACCAAGATTCGGGAAGAATTTCGTATTCCTGAAACCGTTATCTTGGAGGTTCCCGAGTCTGGATGCTGTGACGATGAGGGTTTCGCTGGTAAGGTAGCTATCACCATCCCCCTCCTGCAGCATGGGTTGAGGCTCCCCTTTTGCCGTTCCTCTTCATGACATTCTGGACCTCCTTAATATAGCTCATGCTCAACTACATCCTTTTGCGTTGAGGGCGTATTTCTACACTTGTATTGTCTTCCGCATGGTTTTGGAACCTCTCGGTGACCCTTATTTTGACCTGACTGGTCGGGAGTTTTTGGCATTCTATAATGTGAGGGAGGCTGCCAAAGGCGATGTTATTAGCTTTTGCAAGAAGGATAATGGGCAGACATTGGCCCGATTTTCGAGACTCGCTACTCCAATACTAAGGTTTGGACCTCTAAATTCTTCTTAATCATTGGTCAACGTTGGGAATACCCCACCACAGAAGATGTCTTCCAAGATTTTTCAATTAAATCAATTTGGCACCCTATTCCTGACGAAAAGAAATTGTGGCTTAAGATGGAGCCTTTGTCACATCGTGAACTGGCTCGAATTGAGACAGTCCGTTCTTGGGCCGAGGCTGACCCTGAAGAGTTTCACACTTATCTCTTGCTGACCTCTACCCACATTGATCAGTTATTGATGTCTCCTTACCCATCTTATTTTCAAGGTCGTGACTTTATGATTTCGGCCATCATTACTCCTCCCATGCCTAAGCCCTCTAAGAAGACTTCGAGGGGTGATCCCTCTAAGGAAAATAAGCCACGTTCAGAAAAGAGGGAAGAAAATAAATCATGACCAAAGAAAGAGGAAGCTGCCCAAAAAAGAGAGAAAAGGAGCAAGAAAAATGGCTCGTTCTGGAGACTATTCTCCCATTCCTCCTCCTCAAAAGAAAACTCCGGCTCCCTCAGAGGGCGTCCAAGGCCAGACGCCTCAGGAGGATATACAACCTCAGACACCCACCCAGTTAGCCCCCCTGAGCCCCTGTTGCTGTGGTTGGAGGACACTGCCATAACCTCGGGCGGTGGACACAGCCAGATTTCTACCCCGCCAACTTCCACTGTTCTTTGCTCACCACACTCGTCCCCGTCGCCATCTCGTTCTTGTAGCCTTAGGGACGTGGAGGGTTTAGCTGACTTGGCCTTTTTTGACCTGGCCGCCTCCCTCCAAGTTGTGCCTGGTTTGCAGGAGCATTCTACAGCCTCTGCCCCTGCGTTTGAGTTTCCTGTGTTGGAGAGGCGAGTGAGCCAGGTCAAGCTGGACACTGAAGTGGCGGCTGCCCTTATCCTTGATTTGATCACCGGGGTGAGGGCTTGCTCGCCCCCTCTTTCCGCTTGCGCCCACAATGAGGCGGCCACTGTTTTGCCCATAAGTGGTCATGAGAAGGCATCGGACACCCTGCCCACAAGTGGGGCGAAAAGGGCCTTGCGACTCTGTGAGGGTGAGTGGACCAACACATCAAGGGGTGCCTCTCCACACCCGGTTGAAGCAGGTGGCGAGGTTGGTTCATAGCAAACCGCCCCTGAGAGTACACCAGTTACCATCTCTGGGGAAAGAGCCGCTTCGCCGGTTGGTAGCAATGGCTTTCTCTTTCTTCCCTTCAAGCCTCTTTTGAGAGAGATACTGACTCCTTCCTCGAGGAGGAGTGGGAGAATTTCCTGCAGGAAGATACTTGCCTTCGTGAGGCTGACTTGGCTCACTTGCCACTCCTTCTGCCCCCTGTACGCTTGGGGGACTTATCATGGAGGATAATGGCTTCGTCTGTGAGGCTTGGAAAAGCACCCCCCTAGGCCCTGGCAAGGTTGTTAGGGGGGATGACAGCAGTGGTGATTCCTCAATGGTTGTTAACTCCCAAGCTGAGGCCATTGTCTAGATGACCACTTATTTGAGAGGCTGGCTCTCTAAGGTACTATACAGTCAGTCTCATTTTTTTTATACATATTCCTTTCATATTTAAGCCTCTCCTCATATTGGTTGTTTGTCTTCCTTCTTGCAGGGCATCAATGACCTAGCTGCGTGGATAGTGGCTGATCGTGCCCGACTTGAGGAGGAGGTTAAGAAGTGACGCAAGCTATTATATATAGCTAAACATGCTTCTGAGAAGCGGCGGGTTGATAGGGTTGAACTAACAGCCTTAGCCGAGGAGAAGCTGGAGTTGGAGATCTTGCTAGAGCAGGCTTAAGGTTATTCTCACTCTCTACAAGGTGATCTTGAGATACGTGAGGTTAAACTCCTTGAGCTGCGTGAAGCTGTCTGCCTAGCAAATGAGGTCAAGGCTAAGGATGACTTCGCCTTGACCCTCCTTCAATCTGAGAGGGACTCAGCCAAGTTGCAACTTTTAGAGGCTCAGAAAAACTTTGAGGCTGAGTGCTCACACTTAAACTCTGAGCTTGTTGCCCGTGATGGGGTGCTAACTTCTCTCCAAGGAGAACTGGCCCGTTCTCAAAAGGATCTTGAGGAGGCAAACTCTGCTCTTGGATTCAGTCATCAGAGGCTATCTAAGAAGATGGGTGAGCTAATCGCTGCTCAGGAGGAGATTGCATGACTTCGTGCCCAGTTGGCTCATGTCCCAGCAACAAGGGATCACACCTTTACTTATGGGCATGGTCGCGACATTCTGAGGCTGAGGCACCATCCCTTGGCCGACCCCGCCAACAATCTTAAGGTTCTTGACCAGCATTTATTTTCCCCTGAGGAAAGCACCTGCCGCGAGGTTGACAAGTTTGGGTGAAAGGAGATGCCTGACACTTTCATAAACGTGCCCCTAACGTTCCCGCCTAATGATTTCCCTTAATCTTTTAACCTTCTTTCCTTTGTCTGTGGAGAATTTTTTGTATTTCTATATTTCGCACATTCGTGATAATGGATTTTGTTTTGCTCTGATGAATGCCAGTTAATTTTGTTGTTGTGCACTTTTATTCTTGGTCTTTTATTTGTTGTTGGGTTGTTGCCCTTGGTTTGTTAGGTTGTTTAAGGTTAATGAAGCCTGAGGACCTGTGCACCATGTTTCATGGCACCATAAGCTAGTTCTTTCAGTGTTTAGAGTCGACGTGGTCTGAGGACCTACTCGTCCTTTTTGCATGGCACCATAAGCTGTTATGGCTTGTCTTTGGTGTTTAGGGTTGGCGTGGTTTGAGGACCTACACGCCCTTTTTTCTTGGCACCACAAGTCGCTAAGGCTTGCCTTTGGTGTTTAGGGTTGGCATGGTTTGAGGAGCTACACGCCCTTTTTGCATGGCACTACAAGCTGTTACGGCTTGCCTTTGGTGTTTAGTGTCAACGTGGTCTGAGGACCTACGTGTCCTTTTTTCATGACACCTCAAGCTGCTAAGGCTTGCCTTTGGTGTTTAGGGTCAGCGTGGTCTGAGGACCTACTCACCCTTTTTTCATGGAATCACAAGTTGCTAAGGCTTGCCTTTGGTGTTTAGGGTCGGCGTGGTCTGAGGAACTACGTGCCCTTTTTGCATGGCGCCACAAGCTGCTAAGGCTTGTCTTTGGTGTTTAGGGTCGGCATGGTCTGAGAACCTACACGCCATTTTTTCATGGCACCACAAGCTGCTAAGGCTTGCCTTTGGTGTTTAGGGTTGATATGGTTTGAGGACCTACGCGCCCTTTTTTGCATGGCACCACAAGTTGCTAAGGCTTGCCTTTAGTGTTTAGGGTCAGCGTGGTCTGAGGACCTATGCGCCTTTTTTTGCATTAAATCGATATTTGCCCATGGGAACTCCTTCCTTGGTAGAGAATTATTAATAAATAAAGCACAATATTCTCACAAATAGTGATAATGCATTTACTGGAAAAAGGCAAAGAAACACTACAAAAGTCACTGATAAAATCTCTTTAAGTGCTCCGTGTTCCATTGGTGTGGCAATTCTTTGCCCTGGCTGTCTTTCAACCGATATGATCCAGGTCTATTGTTGGCCACCACTAGGTAAGGACCTTCCTATTGGGGTCCCATTTTTCCTTCTCCTTAGGTAGTCACCCCGCTTTTCTTTAGGACCAAGTTGCCCACTTTAACAGTCCTGGGCCTTACTCTTTTATTGAAATATTGCTCGATTTTTTTTTTCCAATAGCATCCGGGCTTCTGCCATCTCCCTTTATTCTTCTAGTAAGTCGGGGTATTCCTCTATTTTCTTACTATTTTGGTCCTTGAAAAGTGGCTCGTTCTGTAGGTTGGTAAACCCTATTTCAACTGGAGCAACCGCCTCCCATCCGTACGCTTGTGTAAATGGGGATTCTCCTATCGAAGTTTTCGCTGTAGTTCTGTACACCCAAAGTACCCCTAGCAATTCGTCATCCCAATCTCCTTTCTTCTTCACGACCTTCTTCTTAAGGATTGAGAGTAATGCCTTATTTGTTGTTTAAGCTTGACCATATGCTTGGGGATGGCTTGGGGAGGAGTACTTTGCATTGATCTTTAATTCAGCACACTACTCCTTGTAGTGGCCCCAGTCAAACTGGCACCCATTGTCCGTTATAATACTTTGGGTGATTCCGAATCTCCAAACAACATTCTGCCATAAGAACTTTGTCACTGCCCTACTCGTGATGGTTGCCAATGGCTCTGCTTCCGCCCACTTTGTGAAATAGTCCAAAACGACTATCATAAATTTAACTCCACCTTTTCCTGGTGGAAGGGATCCACCAAATCTACACCCCATTGGGCGAAAAGGCCATGGTGCTGTCACAGATGTTAGCCCCTCAAGGAGGCATGTGGTACTAGCACATAAGTTTGGCATTTGACACACTTCTTGGTGAACTCTTGTGCATCCCTTAAAGCATTGGGCCAGTAGTACCCTACCCGGACTGCTTTTCTGGATAAGGTTCTTCCGTTGAAATGGTTTTCACATATTCCCTCGTGTATCTCCAGTAGGACGTACTGTGCTTTTTATGTGGAGATGCATCGTAGCAAGAGGGCGGAGAATCCCCTTTTATAATGAACTCCATCAATGAGCTAGAACCTAGTCGCCTTTTTCTTTATCCTCCTTGCCTCTACTCTTATCTATGGTAGTTTTCCTTCTTCTAAGTATTCCACTATTCTGCTTGCCCATTCTGGAGTGTTAGATCCCAAGACGTCTACTTCTATGCCAACGACTGGGACTTTGACGACCCTCCTTTCTACTTCCACGGTAGAGGTACCTCTTCTACCCCGGATGTCGCCCGTGCCAATTTATCTGCGACCTCATTGTTTGCCCTTGGTATTTGAGTTATGGTGAAATATGAGAAGAGGTTGCGAATTTCCCAGACTCTCGCTAGATATCTTTTTAGTTTTTCGCCTTTTGTAGCATATAGGCCGAACACCTTATTTACACCTACCTGCGAGTTTGACCTAGCTTCTACCTCGGTTAGCCCATTCAGTCAGCCACAAACAGGCTTGTTTGTCACTTTGAATGCCAGCGTCGCCATGTAATACCCACCTTCTCGGCAAGATGAGCTATCTATGAATAATACCCATGGTTTTCCCGATGGTTCTATCGTTTCTTCTTGGGGAAGTCTTGAGCATTCTGCCACAAAATCTATTAGTGCTTGCCCTTTGACAGCCTTCCTTGGTTCATACTCCAGATTGAACTCGCTAAGCTCAATCAACTAACCTATCAATCTACCTGTGCTGTCTGGTTTTCTCAGGTCTTTTGCTAGGGGAGTCTCCGTGAGCACCCTTACCGTGTGGGCTTGGAGGTATGGTCGGAGCTTTCTGGCCACTGTTATTGGAGCAAAAACCAATAGTTCAATTCGTGGGTACCTTGCTTTAGCCCCTCTGAGTGCCCGACTTCCGTAATATACTGGATGCTGGGTGGCCTCTTCCTCCTTTACTAGGACGGCAGATACAGCATGCGGGGAGACTGCTAGATACGCATAAAGCACGTCACTTTGCTCTTGTAGTTTCAATAGGGGTGGATTGACCAGATATTGCTTTAACTTTTCGAATGCCTGATCACATTGTTCATTCCAAGGATGTACCTTCCGTAGCCCTTGGAAAAAAGGAAAGGCACTTAGCTGTTGATCTGGCTATGAATCTCTCCAGGGCGGCCACTCCACCCGCCAGTCGTTGAGTCTCGTTCAGGCTTTTTGGCAGCTTCATGTTGAGTATGGCCTCTATCTTATATGGAAAGGCCTCAATTCCTCCCTCGGGTACGATGAAGCCTAGGAACTTTCCCGAATGGACCCTGAAAGCACACTTTGCTGGGTTCAACCACATTTTATAACGGCGTAAGATTTCGAACACCGTTCACAAATCCACAAGGTGTTGGGCGGGTTCTTTACTCGTTATCAGCAAGTCGTCCACATATACCTCCATAGATCTCCCAATCTATTCTTTGGACATTCGATTTACCAGCCTTTGGTAGGTTGTCCTTACATTCTTCAATCTGAAGGGCATAACTTGGTAGCAATATAACCCTCGGTCTGTGACCAATGACGTTTTCTCCTCGTCTGCTACATTCATCTGTATCCGGTTGTAACCTGAGTATGTGTCCATAAAGCTCAACGTTTGATGTCCTGCCGTTGCATCTACAATGACATCAATATGTGGTAAGGGGAAGCTATCCTTAGGACAAGCTTTGTTTAGATCTGTGAAATCTACCCACATTCTCCATTTCCCGTTTGCCTTTTTTACCATAACCACGTTGGATAACCACTCCGGATAGTGGGCTTCCCTGATGAAACTAGCCGCGAGCAATCTTTCCACCTCTTCCTTAATAGCGGCATACTTTTATGCACTAAATGATCTCCTTTTCCCTCATATTGCCTTGTGTGTTGGGTCTACGCCCAAGCAGTGCTTAATGACTTTTTTATCTATACCAGACATCTCTTTGTGGCTCCATATGAAGATATCCCTGTGCTCTACCAGCAGCTATTTTAGGGCTTCCCTATCCACCGGTGGGACCTGCGTCCCGATTCGTGTGGTGATCTCAAGGCAGTCGACTTATAACGTCACGAGCTCCAGTGGCTCATTGACCTCTGCATACTAATGGCTTCGGCCATCCCTGACCTCAACGTATCCTTCAAAAGCCCTCATCGTAGGTGGCAGATGTAGTGGCGAGGCTTCATTCTGCCCTTCCACAATGCAAACCTCGCTTTTGACCTTTCGCAATTCTTGTATGTAGCATTCCCGTGCTAGGGCCTGTTCACCTCTTGCCTCACCTACCCTGCTATCGGTTGGGAACTTCATCTTAAGATGGTAGGTGGATGTTACCAGGAACTTCATCCTAATATAACGTTATAAGAAAATGGAGCTTTTACCACTAAGAAATCTGTCATGGTGGTCACCGTCCGTGCTCCAGTTCCTGCTGTTATTGGGAGGGTGATTGCCCTTACTGGTTGGATGGTATCTCTTGAGAAAACCCTTTAATGGTATCGGGGAGAGCCTCAACTTGCCAACATTGATGCCCATTTTGACGAATACCTCCCAGAATAATATATCACCAGAGCTCCCGTTGTCTACTAGTACCCGCCTGGTCGTGTAGCTGGCTATCACGAGAGTGATCACTAAGGAATCATCATGCGGATATAGCACACCTTGTCTATCCACCTCTTCGAAGGATATCACCATTCGCTCGTTGCTAAGTTTTGGTAGCTTGTGCACCCTGTCTGCTAAAAACACCTCCTCATATCTTGCTGCTTTTCCACTGGATGTTGAAATACTGCCCCCAGCAAAACCCTTGCTATGGTCCTTATCTCCCCTATGGGCGCCCTGTTCCCGTTACTTCTTGTGGGAGCTCTATCCACCCTATTTTGGTGGCCACCAGCTTGGTGCCTTTTTTCTGGACTTTGACTTCGCTAGGTTTCTTGCTTAGACTCTTGGTGCCTCCTTGGCCTCGACCGTTCTGTGGCCATTCGTTCCAACTCACTGGTCTCTACTAACTCTGCTACTCCTTTCTTCATGGTCGTGCAGTCTTCAGTCTAGTGTGAGCTTGTCTAATGATATTTGCAGTATCAACTGCCCATCTTGATCTTGCGACGGTCTTCTCTTTCCTTCCCTTCCTCTCGTATGCCTAGATTATTATGCACCAGCCTAGGATTGTGATCAGAACGCCTCTCTCGCGCTCTTTCTCTTCTACTCACCTTAACTTTTTTAACCTGCCCACTTCTTCGCTCGATCCTCCTATCTTCCTTATCAGGATCCATTAATACTTGCTAGGTGTCCTCTACGTTAACAAAGTCATCAGCCTTGTCCATGAATTCCCTAAGGGTGGAAGGAGTCCTCCGGGCCAACTCTGCCATAAAAGGACTACGTGGCCATACCCCTCCTAAAAGGGCGGCCAGAGTAATTTTCTCATCTTGGTCATCCGTTGTTAAGCATTCGTTGTTGAAACGGGCTAAGTAGGTCTTCAAATTCTCGTCCTCCTTTTGCTTAACCATTAGCGGGTAGGCGGCTGGGCGCTGACGTCTCCTGCTAGGCATAAATTGGTTTATGAACTGTTTTTCCAACTCTTAGAAGTTGTCTATTGATTTTGGCTTAAGGGTCCCGAACCACCCTCTAGCCGTCCCTTTCAAGCTCAAAGGGAAAGCTTGGCATGCAATCTCCCCTGGGAAACCGTGGAGCCTGATATGAACTTTAAAGTTTTCTAGATGATCTACTTGGTCTTTGGACCCATCGTACATATTTACTTGGGGAACCTTGAACTTTGGCGGGAGCGGCATGGCCATAATCTATGTGTTGTATGGCAGATGTGTCTGGTGCAGCAGGCTTTCTATCGAGGAGGAACCCCCCATCTTTTTCGCCATCTCCTCATATGTTCCCTCCAGTTCCTTCAACTCGTCATGCATTCTTTTCTTTTCTACTCGTCCTGTATCCGCTTCGGTATTGCAATGTGCCTCTCCCTCACCTTGCTCACTGTGAGTGGGCACATCAATATTATTAGAGTTGGCATTCTTCTGTCTCAAGTCGTCGTTCTTTTGTTGCAAGATTTCCACAGCCTCTAAGGCCTTTCTTAATCTTTCCTCTGCTACCGCTAGTCGTGCTTCCATAGATGGCTGTAATGCATCCATCGCTTGACTTGCTATTGAGTGTGTTACAGTTGGCATGTGAGAACCACGGTAAATCACACAAATCCCACAGATGGAACCAATGGTTAAGGACGTGTCCCATTGCCAATCTGCAACCATTCACCTAAAAATCGTCAAGGAGTCTTGAGGGGATTCACCTGAGGACACTTCAATGCTTAAGTCAGTGAAAAGGGAAACTGTAATGAATCTTAATTGTTCTTCTTCAATTATTAAAGGTTATCTGGTATATATAGACTTGCTTGCAATACTTATCTTACCCAAAACTTATCGATGTAGATCACTACTTAGTATTTTGAGTAATCATATCACTTCCCAGCATCTCCATCCTTCTGTCAAAGGTGGCGCGATATATCTTTCTTAAGATTCTCCTTATCTTCTTACGTAGGTCCCTTGATCTGTCCTTTGGGCTTTTATAGTATAATGGGCCTTTTTAGGTATTTATAGAAGGATGGGCCTTTCGGTTCAAATAGTTCCTCCAACTTGTACCTTTTTTGAAAATTTGTCGACTAATGCTATAGGTTAACAAAATCGCAGGGCATAGAGGACTATCAATAACTGGCTTGGTCCAACAACCGGAAGAGTTAGAAGAAGAAGAAGAAGAAGAAGAAGAAGGGGGTGATTGGGAAAGATCGGAGCAATGGTTATAAGGAGAGCTCTGTCTGGGTGAGAGGGAAACCTCAAGTGAAGATAAGAATGGCCACACCCTGATCAAGAAGCAATATCAAGAAGAATACCCATATCTGCTCCCATTTCAAACCTCGCGACCAAACCCCCATCTCCTCCTCTGCCTTTGTCTAGAGCATTTGGGTTATGTGGGATTCAATTCTTGATCAAAACATTTTAAAAAATATTGACCAAAGCAAGTAGTACCTCCTCATGGGCTACCTTCTTTTCGTTAGAACTCTTGAAGCCATACCTTTCCCTGCTTTTACATCTTATTTTGCATGTCATCCTCGTTCGTTCATTGGTTCCTTGCTTCCCCCTATTAGACTCCATTATTCCTTCTTTGTCCATTCAAGGAATCTATTCAAGTGGAAATTCTCCACAAGATTCTAATTTTTTCCTTCCAAGTAGCGTTCCTCTCTTACGTATACATTGAATAGGCAACTCCTTAATTACGTATATATGTTCCAAGGAATAGTACTCAGATTTGATAGTAAATGATTAGTATGAATGATCCTTAGCTTGTTTCTCCTTTGTACGTTGTCAGTAACTTACCATTCAATCAACCACATATATATATATATATTAAGCCAATGAAAAATATGGCAACAACATGTACAGCCTGCTATGCTTTTTAATTTTACTAGTCATTTTTTATGTGGCAAATACATTTGTTGACCGTTAGCAATATATCATATCATTTCAAAAAAGACATATTGAAGCTAGCTAGCTTAGCTTGTGAGAACTTCTTCGAGAATATCACCATATTTAAGCGAAACTAATATTTTTTCCAAACGTATTAATGCAGTACTTCTCTGGCCTTGGTTATATATATATATAAGGCCTTCCAATATTGTTGATCTCCAAGGCAAATCTATCATTTTTACCGATCTCGATCTCGCGCGATCGATATTCGTTTCCTACCTGCCTGGCCTTGATACCATGGCTTCTGACCTGATCTTCCACAATACCCTGGCTCTCTTTCTTTTCTTCACCGCCAATCTTTTGCTATGCTTTGTTCCTTCCATATCGGAGCTTCAGCGCCTAAGACACCCCGCCAAAGCCGATGGGTCTCTAAGTTTTTGGTTGTGGGAGATTGGGGTAGAAGAGGACTCTTCAACCAATCACAAGTCGCTCTTCAGGTAAAAAGCTAGCTCTTCTTCTCCATCATCATCTTTAATTTTTTCAGTGTTCATGTATCAATTATGATCATTTCTTTATAACCATCGATATATTATATATGATCGTTGTGTGGAAAGCGCACATATTTACATGCATGCACGTATGTTTGCATATATAAGTGTATATCTTGAATTATGTTAATATTTCACAAATATGATATATATATATATTATGGTGGTACGTTTGGCGGTGATGATCAATGCCAATGTTAATGACGACGATATATATATTTGCAAAGCATTACGGTAAACAAAGTTTTTATATAGTTATAAAGAAAGTTCATGCAAGCAGTTGTATCCATACTTTATAGAGAAATGATATTTGCAGTCATGTAGTGTACAAGCACCTCATAATCGTTTTGAAAAAAGTTAATAAATATGTGATTCATATGAGAAAAAAAAATTATTATTATTATTTTTCTTATCTAAGCCCATCAATACGCGCATTATTCATGAGTACCCTAGAGTACCTTATCAAGATAACCTGATTTTAGTCCTCTTCTTGAAGGTGGAGGTTTTTTCTCTCTAGGAGAGCCTAGTCTCTTAAACTAGTTTTCAGCTGGTTTGAAGAGGAAACATGGAGGAAGATTTAGCAAGACAATGGGAAGGTCTCAGTCTAACTGAGAAGGAAAAAGGAGAGGTGGTTCTGCCTTCAAACTTGGTAGACAAAGTCAAGAAATAAAGCCAGTTCTGTGTTCTGGTTATGATCATTGCTGAAAGACCAGTGAACAGAGAAGCTTTCAAAACTACAATGTCCAAGGTGTGGAGATGCAAGAGCTGGATTCAGTTTACAGAAGTTGGAACAAACAAATACTTAGTAGAGTTCCATCTTGAGAGGGATCTCCAACAGGTCATACGTGGAAGACCATGGTCCTTTGATAGGTGGCTACTATGTCTGAATTTATATGAAGGGAATAGCTCCATTAATGAAGTCCCTTTCTCCACAGAGGAGTTCTGGGTGTAGGCCTTTAATATGCCATTAGCAAGCATGACTGAGGAAGTTGGAACCAGGATTGGTAATGCCATTGGAAAGTTTTTAATGGTCCAAGTAGATGAGAGGGGGATTGGATGGGGCAAATTCTTGAGGATAAAGGTGGAGTTGGATATTTCCAAAGCTCTCCAAAGAGGCCTTTTTCTGTCTGTTGAAGGTAAAAGAACTTGGATCCCCCTCAAATATGAACGTTTGCCTTCCTTTTGTTTTAAATGTGGTGTGATTAAGCATGCACAGAAGGGATGTTCTGCTATACTCTCAGACCACAAGCTGCAATATGGGACTTGGCTCCAAGCCCCAGCAGCTAGAGAGAGTGACTTCTTAACAAAGAAGTATGGTTCAGAAGGCCCACCTGAAGAACCAGAGAAGCAGCCGTGGGAGGAGGAGAGAGAGGTCAGGGATGACTCTCCAATCAAGAAAGATGGGACCAGCTCAGGTGGTCAGAAAACTAGCCTGCATGATGGAGACCTCTCAGCTACCAAAATGGTAACTAAATCAGAACTTTCTAATGTCCAGAAAGTGCAGTGTAAGCAGACACCAATTAAGGAAACAGATGGACATCTACTCTGGGACATACCAGAGAAGCCTTTCCTGGGTGCAGAAAACTGTCTGATGTAAGGTGTTGAGGTATCTGAACCTCTTAGCTACAAACCAAATAACATAATCCAAGAAAAGGCCCACAACACAAAATTAGCCCACGAGATCAGCAGTGACCTGAAGGCCCAGACCACATCTCTGGCCCAGTTTGTTTCAGACCAAGTCCAATTCCTGCAGAAGATGAAGAGGCAAGCAACCTGGAAGAGGAAAGCAAGAGACAGAAGTAGTGATGGGCTGGTTACAGAGATAGAACAAGACAAAGAGAATAGGCACTGTGGCTCTAAGAGAGATGGGATTCATACTACCAGTGCAGTTACAACAAGGTCTTTCAAGAAGGCCAANTTCTACAAGTTTTGTTTCCAACTCCTTGTTGTAGGGTCAATGAGTTCTGCCACTGTTGCCTTGCCATCGAGCACCTTAACTGGACTTGTAACCTTTGTTGGTTTAGTTTTAACTAACCATTTGTCTGTCCAAATGTGTACTTTGTCTCCTGATCCCACCCTCCAAAAGGACCCTGCCTCTACTGTTTTCCTTGCAGCCAACAGACTTCTCCAAACAAAGGAAGGCTTAGATCCCACCTTAGCTGATTGGAAGTTTGATTGAGGGAAGTACTTGGCTTTTAATACTTTGGCTGTGAGGGAGGAGGGATCTTGAATTATTCTCCAACATTGCTTGGACAGCAAAGCTTGGTTGAAAATTTCAAGGTCCCTAAAACCCAAACCCCCCTCAGCTTTTGATTGCCCCAACCTTTTCCATGAAAGCCAATGTATTTTTTGCTCTTTTTCTTGCTGTCCCCACCAGTACTTTTGAATGACACTGTTTATAGCTTTTATGAGGGTTAGAGGGAGCTTGAACACACTCATTGTGAAAGTTGGAAGAGCTTGAATCACTGCCTTTAAATAAATTTCTTTTCCTGCCTGGGAGAGGGTCTTGATTCTATGACTATTAAGCTTTAGATTGATATTGTCTAGTAGAGTCTTGAAGGTTTTGAATCTGTCCTTTCCAACCACTGGGGGTAATCCTAGATATCTCTCATATGGCATGGTAGTCCTCATTCCTGCTATTGACAAGATGAAACTTTGAGTAATTCTGCTGGTATTCTTGCTGAAAACTACAGAAGTTTTCTCCACATTTAATCTTTGGCCCGAGTCCTTTTCATAAGCTCTTAATAGACTAACCATCCTGCCCCATTCTTCTGCATTGGCCTTGCAGAACAACTAGCTATCATCAGCAAAGAAAAGATGGGATATCCTCATCTGTCCACGAGCCACTGGTACCCCATGTATTAACTCCTTCTCTTCAGCTTTGTATATCAAATTACTCAAAGCTTCAGCACACAATATGAAAAGGTAAGGTGATAGGGGATCACCTTGCCTTATGCCTCGAGTGGGGGAGAAGGATTTCTGAGGTTCACCATTCACCAGTAATGAGTAGTTGATTGTTTCAACACAGTGCATCACCAAGTCCACCCATTTTTTGCCAAAACCTAGCTTGATAAGAACTGCTCTCAGAAAACACCACTCCACTCGGTCGTAGGCTTTACTCATGTCTAGTTTCAGAGCCATATAGCCTTCTCTACCTGCCATTCTACATTTCATAGTATGCAATGCCTCAAAGGCAACAATAATATTATCTGAAATAAGTTTGTTAGGTATAAAGGCTGATTGAGAAACATAAATTACACTAGGGAGCACTTTTTTCAATCTATTTACTATAACTTTTGAGATAATTTTATAGAGGACATTACATAGGGATATAGGTCTGAATTATGTCACCTTTGTTGGTGCCCTCTTCTTTGGTATCAAAGCAATGAGAGTGTTGTTGATGCTCTCTATGCTCTTCTTCTCACTCAGCACATTCAGAATAGCCTCACACACTTTATGCCCCATATCAAGCAGGCCACATTTGTCTATGGCCTCTCTAAATAGCTCCATTTGTTTAAAAGGTCTCAGGGGACCTCCACACTTCTCTCCATAGTGTAGGATTTCATTGAAATCACCTACACATAGCCATCCAGAATTTGTGGTTGGCTTAAGGGTTTCAAGTAGTGACCAACTCTCGTGCCTTTTTTCTGTTTTTGGGTGGCCATAGAAGCCAGTTAGGGTCCATGTTGTTCCCTCTATCATGCCAGTGATTGACAGAGAGATGTGGGACTGAGTATAGGACAAAACCTCAGCCTCAACTTCATCCTTCCAGAAAAAAGCTAGACCTCCTCTAGTTCCAACTGGATTGACTATAAAGCCATGATCATAGTTTAGCAACCTCTTTACTGATTCCACCTTGACTCTCTTACTCTTTGTTTCCATTAAGAAAACAAAGGATGGGGACTTATGTTGCACCATAAGGAGCAAATTATTAACTGACCGAGGGTTCCCAAGCCCTCGGCAGTTCCAGCTTAAGCAACTCATCTCAAAAGGTGGGGCTGGAATCCAGCCACCACCATCTCATCCTTGTTTAAAGACAAGGCATGTCTGTGACGCCCCCAAATCCGCTTGGGATTAACGGACATTTGAAGCGTCGAGACATGCAACACAAGGTTACCTGCCCCCGTTCATGACAGATAAGATGCAATGTTCCTAACATGCATCTAGCATTATGCAATATTCGCAGCGGATAATTTTTCTCTTTAGCAAAACTATGCACCAAACCAAAAATATCCCAAATACTTGAAACATATTTCATACATAAAGGCATACTAAAAAGCCGTGATCACCACACTAGTCTAAAATGGTTGTGATCAAAAGAATACTTGAGATACAACTCCAAAAGTACAAGTATTAACCTAAGTTAAATACTATACCATCATCAACATCGCACCGTGGCCTAGTCGACCGTATTCAGTTGGTCAGATTCCAATTCTCCTTTGGGTCCTGTAACAAGATCTACCATTCGGGGGGAATGGTAGTTGGGACTACCACAGTGAGATTTGATTACAAATCTCAGTAAGTTAACATAAAACTCACACACAGGTTAAAAATGCATGCATGGCAGTAAAAGCATAAATGCATAATTATAGTCATACATAAACATAGTATAACTTGACATATAGCATGACTTAACCAGAACTTAAGCGTGAACTGAACTTGACTTAACATGGCATGAACTTAAGCTTAAAACATAACATGAACAAACAACATAACATGAACATGAAACATAACATGGACTTGAAATATAGCATGAACGTAAACCTGCATAACATAAATAAGAACTTGAAAATAACATAAACTTGAACATAACATGTACGTGAGTATAACATAACATGGACTTGATCTAAAACTTGACTTATCATGTATTTGATCTGAAACTGGACTTAACATAAACTTGGAATCTTATTCAATTGTCTTGATACTGCTTAATACGTACTCCACAGTGTGCCACGTATTCAGACTAACTAATACGTACTCCACAGTTGTTGTGGCCCCACGTATTCTACTGTCCATTGTTCCATGTATGTGTCATGTCACAGGTGTGGCCATGAATACACAACAAATAATACGTACTCCACAGTTGTTGTGGCCCCACGTATTCTACATGTCACAATTGCTGTGTCTCATGTAGTGTATGCTCCACAGTTGTTGTGGCCCCATACCTTCATGCTCCACAGTTGTTAGCTGACAGTACCACCATAGTAAAATATAATACGTACTCCACAGTTGTTGTGGCCCCACAGTAACATAAAATATAATACGTACTCCACAGTTGTTGTGGCCCCACATGTACTATCACATTAGCATGTCGTACTCACATGTAGCTGTATGTCTCCACAGTTGTTGTGGACGCTGCTATCGACTCCACAGTTGTTGTGGCCATGTAACATAAAATATACATACTGTACATGTAACATAAAATATAATACGTACTCCACAGTTGTTGTGGCCCCACGCATTATAAGTAACATAAATATAATACGTACTCCACAGTTGTTGTGGCCCCACGCATTATAAGTAACATAAAATATAATACGTACTCCACAGTTGTTGTGGCCCCACGCATTATAAGTAACATAAATATAATACGTACTCCACAGTTGTTGTGGCCCCACGCATTATAAGTAACATAAAATATAATACGTACTCCACAGTTGTTGTGGCCCCACGCATTATAAGTAACATAAATATAATACGTACTCCACAGTTGTTGTGGCCCCACGCATTATAAGTAACATAAAATATAATACGTACTCCACAGTTGTTGTGGCCCCACGTATTATACGTAACATAACATTCTTATCTTTCTTAATGCATGAGATATTATTAATATCATATACTTTTCTAACATGGCGTATCTTGTAAATGGCACATATGATTTAATCATAACATTTCATGGCATACTTAACATGGCATACTTATAACATACATCATTGTATGACAGAAAAGATTATGTAACAGATAATTATTCATGAGAGATTAAATCATACTAGCAGATAAACATGTAATGACATAGCATGACATGGCATATACGAAACATACATACATAAATTTAGTTCTCTTACCCATCACACATACACAATAAACTGATAGTAAGTTAGAGGCTAACTTACCTCGATCGTCGCGTTCTATGAGAATAGAGCGCGAGACACGAGGAACTGCACAACAGCTGGAAGAGGAACACTCAAGTCCTTAAGATTTTCACTTCTGAACTCAATTGCCATATTGTAAGCACTTGCAACACCACGGCCAACTTGAGGTTTCACTATACTCGGAAGAGATAAATTGACTTCAGAAAGCCTTTGCACTAAAACAAGTTCATTAAAATTATCAATAACAACCAAACAAACAACTCATTTCTCAATCCATATACTCTTAGCCATAGTCAACCACAAGATGACACCAGTCATCCCGGACTATAATCCATATCATCACTGCTTCGGGACACTGTCATACAGTTTCCCAACATTACACCATACGCTCCACACTTCTCTGCTACGCCATTCAACCCTTCGTGACACGCCATCCGGTGTATCACGACTTAGTACAGAGTACACTCACGTGAACTCTCTTCCATTCACACTACAAAACCCATCACTGCGATACACGTCTCACGGTGCATCGCTACGCGACACGGAGTACGCGCTACGCGTACTTCCTTCGCTACAACACTCATCAACACGATGCACATCACACGATGCATCGCCATACCACACGGAGTACACTACATGCGTACTCCCTTCCTTCTACGACCCACATCACTACAGCGCATGTCGCGCGGCGCGTCGCTGCATTACACAGAATACGCTACACGCGTATTCTCTTCACACAACCCGCCGTATCACATCTACGGCATCCATCTCACGCCTATACTTCACAGCACAGTCCACAAAACTACAAAATCAAGCCTAACACTTCACAACCACACTTCGTTTCACAACTACGCAGCGAACTCCACAAACACTAACTACACAGTCTACAGCCAACCAAATCAACTATGTTAAACATAAATAACTAAAGATAGAGGGTTAAGACGAGAGAGATGTGATTGCTGTCGGGAAAGAATCCAAAACTGATAATTTTAGCGGGCTGTTACAATGTCTTTGCTCACTCTTGGCCTTCTTGAAAGACCTTGTTGTGAACAGCACCTACGATTGGAAAGGTGTGCTACTACGAGAGGACTATCTATCAAACCTCTTGAAGGTAATTTAATTGCCTGGTTCGGATTCAGAGATGAGATAATCAAATAATTTTAGATAAAAGTTATAAATTGAATAAAATATTATTATAATATTATTTTTTAATATTATTATTATTTTAAAATTTAAAAAAGCTGAATTGGGAAAATAAACTTTTTTAAATTATTGTATAACTCATTTTACAATCAATCAATACAAACATGTCATCATACAATTAATATAGAGTCGTATGATGTAAAAATTCGTAAGATAATCATTTTTCAAATTAAATTGATAATCTACAATGAGAGCTAGCCTGTCCGCTATATCAAAATATACTTTGTATACAATTGAAGTTATGATCGGTAGCTTTGTATTTGGTTTTGCAATAGGATTTGGATTCAGCATTAAGGGATTCCAGTGCAAAATGGAAGATTGTGGTGGGTCATCATACAATCAAAAGCGCTGGGGAGCATGGTGTAACCAAAGAGCTTGATGAGCATCTTCTCCCAATCCTGCTGGTAATTTCCAAATATTCATATCAAATTCATCCGGCCAGTTGCATGCAAATCAGGATTATTGATAATATATATATATATTGTTAAGATGGAGTTGATAATTTCTAATTAATACCCATTATATATTTCAGGCAAATAACGTGGACATGTACATGAATGGCCATGATCACTGCCTGGAGCACATTACTATCGCCAACAAGTAATTTAAATAGTCTTTTAAATATTTTTATATTTTTCTAGATTTTATCATCATTTATTTGATTATTGATGTCATGTATTTTAAATAGTTTTATGTGTAACGTATGCGAATGAAAATCTTATAATGAAAAATATTATTATCTATTATAAATAGTACATGAATTAAAAATTAAAATCTTAATTTCCTTAAATTTCTAACTTGGATGCATGGTTTTAGTGGCAGTCAAACCGAATTTCTAACCAGTGGAGGAGGTTCAAAGGCATGGAGAGGTGACATTAAGAAGTGGAATCCAGAGGAATTGAAGCTGTATTATGATGGACAGGGTTTTATGTCACTGCAAATGACTCCAACCAATGCGCGCGGATATTGTGTTTTATGATGTCTTTGGAAATGTTCTACACAAATGGAGCATTTCCAAGGAATACAAAATACAGCATTAATGTGTGGAACTTCAAGGTCAAATCCTTTTGTTGTTTGGGGGGGGGGGGGGGAACAGTTCATTAGACTTATTTGTATGAGAAATAAATAAACACTGTACGCTTAAATATATTCACGAGATTCTATTCGTTTGTATCAATTATAAACTTTAAAACACAGGTTCAAGTTTCCTCCATATATAAGCACCTCCTAGTACCTTTCTATACCTTAGTTTCATTAGTGGGGTTTGGACACTTTGCAAGAAGATGTGATGCGGCCGAATTTGAGAAGGTAGGTGGGAATAATGGTTGTTTTCAGGGATAAGTTTCAGTTTGGATCGGCTTTAATTTCTCAATCTTTTAAACTTTTTAATTACAGATAGAAAAAAGGGATTGTTCTTCTTTAGAGAAATTGTATTTAAAGTCATAGAATGTGCAAGTGTTGTGCACTTCTTTTAAATAAAGTGAGAAAATACGGGACTTACATGATCATGGGAAGAGTGACAGAAGCCTAAACAAGTTTGATGTAACGTATGAAAGAGTGTTTTGGTAAAATGACTATTAATTTTTATTTAATGATTTCCTATGCAAAACTCTCTTTTAGATTTGTGGAATAGATTTTAATTTTAAACTTATAATTTTTCATATCCTGTGAAGGAAACGGAGAAAGTTTTAAAAGAGTTAGTAATTCTCATCTCATTTTCTAAAGTCTCACCATAAGGATGAGTGTTACAGATCTCAACCATCCATTTGCCCTCTAGACTTGAAGAATGGTAGAGATCGAGTGACTGCTTGGACATGGCATGCACATTCCTACAACCTGCCTTGGGTCCAATCTCGCAGTCCTTCCCTTAGTAAGGGTCTCCCATGTGATGCTAGACCATACATCTAAGATCATACAATATTGCCTAGGCTTAGTTCAAATGTGACGTCTCTAGTGAAGTGTGGGCATCTGGGTACAACACTTGCTACCCTCTAAGCACCTCTATGTTATCTCAAAGAGCTTTCATGTAACAGCCCGCTAAAATTATCAATTTTGGATTCTTTCCCCACAGCAATCACATCTCTCTCGTCTTAACCCTCTATCTTTAGTTATTTATGTTTAACATAGTTGATTTGGTTGGCTGTAGACTGTGTAGTTAGTGTTTGTGGAGTTCGCTGCGTAGTTGTGAAACGAAGTGTGGTTGTGAAGTGTTAGGCTTGATTTTGTAGTTTTGTGGACTGTGCTGTGAAGTATAGGCGTGAGATGGATGCCGTAGATGTGATACGGCGGGTTGTGTGAAGAGAATACGCGTGTAGCGTATTCTGTGTAATGCAGCGACGCGCCGCGCGACATGCGCTGTAGTGATGTGGGTCGTAGAAGGAAGGGAGTACGCATGTAGTGTACTCCGTGTGGTATGGCGATGCATCGTGTGATGTGCATCGTGTTGATGAGTGTTGTAGCGAAGGAAGTACGCGTAGCGCGTACTCCGTGTCGCGTAGCGATGCACCGTGAGACGTGTATCGCAGTGATGGGTTTTGTAGTGTGAATGGAAGAGAGTTCACGTGAGTGTACTCTGTACTAAGTCGTGATACACCGGATGGCGTGTCACGAAGGGTTGAATGGCGTAGCAGAGAAGTGTGGAGCGTATGGTGTAATGTTGGGAAACTGTATGACAGTGTCCCGAAGCAGTGATGATATGGATTATAGTCCGGGATGACTGGTGTCATCTTGTGGTTGACTATGGCTAAGAGTATATGGATTGAGAAATGAGTTGTTTGTTTGGTTGTTATTGATAATTTTAATGAACTTGTTTTAGTGCAAAGGCTTTCTGAAGTCAATTTATCTCTTCCGAGTATAGTGAAACCTCAAGTTGGCCGTGGTGTTGCAAGTGCTTACAATATGGCAATTGAGTTCAGAAGTGAAAATCTTAAGGACTTGAGTGTTCCTCTTCCAGCTGTTGTGCAGTTCCTCGTGTCTCGCGCTCTATTCTCATAGAACGCGACGATCGAGGTAAGTTAGCCTCTAACTTACTATCAGTTTATTGTGTATGTGTGATGGGTAAGAGAACTACAATTTATGTATGTATGTTATCGTATATGCCATGTCATGCTATGTCATTACATGTTTATCTGTTACGTATGATTTAATCTCTCATGAATAATTATCTGTTATATAATCTTTTCTGTCATACAATGATGTATGTTATAAGTATGCCATGTTAAGTATGCCATATGATACATGTATGCCATGAAATGTTTATGATTAAATCATATTATGCCATTTACAAGTATACGCCATGTTAGAAAAGTATATGATATTAAATAATATCACATGCATTAAGAAAGATAAGACATGTTATGTTATAATAATGCGTGGGGCCACAACAACTGTGGAGTACGTATTATATTTATGTTATTTATAATGCGTGGGGCCACAACAACTGTGGAGTACGTATTATATTTTATGTTATTTATAATGCGTGGGGCCACAACAACTGTGGAGTACGTATTATATTTTATGTTACTTATAATGCGTGGGGCCACAACAACTGTGGAGTACGTATTATATTTATGTTACTTATAATGCGTGGGGCCACAACAACTGTGGAGTACGTATTATATTTATGTTATGTTATTTATAATGCGTGGGGCCACAACAACTGTGGAGTACGTATTATATTTTATGTTATGTTACTTATAATGCGTGGGGCCACAACAACTGTGGAGTACGTATTATATTTATGTTACTTATAATGCGTGGGGCCACAACAACTGTGGAGTACGTATTATATTTATGTTATGTTACTTATAATGCGTGGGGCCACAACAACTGTGGAGTACGTATTATATTTATGTTATGTTATTTATAATGCGTGGGGCCACAACAACTGTGGAGTACGTATTATATCTTATGTTATGTTACTTATAATGCGTGGGGCCACAACAACTGTGGAGTACGTATTATATTTATGTTACTTATAATGCGTGGGGCCACAACAACTGTGGAGTACGTATTATATTTATGTTATGTTACTTATAATGCGTGGGGCCACAACAACTGTGGAGTACGTATTATATTTATGTTATGTTATTTATAATGCGTGGGGCCACAACAACTGTGGAGTACGTATTATATCTTATGTTATGTTACTTATAATGCGTGGGGCCACAACAACTGTGGAGTACGTATTATATTTATGTTACTTATAATGCGTGGGGCCACAACAACTGTGGAGTACGTATTATATTTATGTTATGTTACTTATAATGCGTGGGGCCACAACAACTGTGGAGTACGTATTATATTTATGTTATGTTATTTATAATGCGTGGGGCCACAACAACTGTGGAGTACGTATTATATCTTATGTTATGTTACTTATAATGCGTGGGGCCACAACAACTGTGGAGTACGTATTATATTTATGTTACTTATAATGCGTGGGGCCACAACAACTGTGGAGTACGTATTATATTTATGTTATGTTACTTATAATGCGTGGGGCCACAACAACTGTGGAGTACGTATTATATTTATGTTACTTATAATGCGTGGGGCCACAACAACTGTGGAGTACGTATTATATTTTATGTTACATGAAGTATGGGGCCACAACAACTGTGGAGCATACACTACATGAGACACAGCAATTGTGACATGTAGAATACGTGGGGCCACAACAACTGTGGAGTACGTATTATATTTTATGTTATGTGAATTCATGGGGCCACAACAACTGTGGAGCATGAAGTATGGGGCCACAACAACTGTGGAGCATACACTACATGAGACACAGCAATTGTGACATGTAGAATACGTGGGGCCACAACAACTGTGGAGTACGTATTATGTTTTATGTTACTTGAATACGTGGGGCCACAACAACTGTGGAGTACGTATTAATGCACGTTATTAATCAAGACAATTAAATAAGATTCCAAGTTTATGTTAAGTCAAGTTTCAGATCAAGTTCATGTTATGTTATGCTCACGTACATGTTATGTTCATGTTCATGTTATGTTCCAAGTTCATGTTCACATCATGTTATGTTCACGTTTATGATACGTTCAAGCTCACGTTCATGTTATGTTATGTTCATGTCCATGTTATGTTTCACGTTCATGTTATGTTGATTGTTCATGTTATGTTTTAAGCTTAAGTTCATGCCATGTTAAGTCAAGTTCAGTTCACGCTTAAGTTCTGGTTAAGTCATGCTATATGTCAAGTTATACTATGTTTATGTATGACTATAATTATGCATTTATGCTTTTACTGCCATGCATGCATTTTTAACCTGTGTATAAGTTTTATGTTAACTTACTGAGATTTGTAATCAAATCTCACTGTGGTAGTCCCAACTACCATTCCCCCCGAATGGTAGATCTTGTTACAGGACCCAAAGGAGAATTGGAATCTGACCAACTGAATACGGTCGACTAGGCCACGGTGCGATGTTGATGATGGTATAGTATTTAACTTAGGTTAATACTTGTACTTTTGGAGTTGTATCTCAAGTATTCTTTTGATCACAACCATTTTAGACTAGTGTGGTGATCACGGCTTTTTAGTATGCCTTTATGTATGAATTATGTTTCAAGTATTTGGGATATATTTAGTTGGTGCATAGTATTGCTAAAGAAAAAGATTATCCGCTGCGAATATTGCATAATGTTAGATGCATGTTAGGAACATTGCATCTTATATGTCATGAACGGGGGCAGGTAACCTTGTGTTGCATGTCTCGACGCTTCAAATGTCCGTTCAATCCCAAGCGGATTTTGGGGGCGTCACATTTCATGTCTGGATCGAGCTTGTCCTTGTCCTTGTACGGTCAACTCATCATTTGCTTGCTTGTTGTCGTGTGAACCATCCTTCATTGACCTGTGTTGTCCCACATTTGCCAGGCACTCTACAATCTGATGCTCGCCTTACTCCTTGTATTAGGCTACATGTTACCTACTTGGCTACCTCCTTGTTAATAGTATTTTGCCCATGGGAGGGATCTCTTCCCCCAGTTGGTTGTAGTCCTCACACCCTCCCATCCTTAACAAGAAGATTCATCCTAGAAATTTCGTGAGGAGTATCCCTCGCTATGGAATTGCGAGAAATGTTCCTAAGGCAGGGCATCCTTAATCCATCTTTTTCAATCCCAATCAGGATGGTAGCACACTCAATATTTCGACCACCCTTTGACCCTCATGACGTGCCACTAGATCAAGGGCTTCCTCTCCTTGTATTCTTAGCTAGCTGCTTCTGTAGCAACCGTGTAACAGTCCGTTAGAAATTCAATGGTGGAATTTTTATAGACTTTAGAAATCTTGTGAAAGTCCCATAAGTTTTCACGAATCAATCAATCGCACAGGTTTTAGTCTGTCAAAATAATCAGTGTTATTACTGACTATGGTGCCAGAAATACGATTTTAATCGTTTGAGGTAGTTAGAAGTGTCAAAATACGTTATAGTCTACACCAATAGACTCAGTTGAATATTTAGGATTTTTCAGTACTAAGTTTATTACGCTTTTTTTGGAGTGAATAGTAACCTCAGAAAGCGTACTAAGTGCAGTGTTTTCAAAATTACAGAGTGGAATGTCCAAATTAGGTTAGAGGAGTTTTATTTGGACACTTGGCAAGATCTTGGCCACACATAGTGAATAATATTAAATACTTGGCATAAAGAGGAACCATTAGATGGATATGTGAAGGAAATCAAGGTATAGGATCATGCCACCTAAGCAAAACCTTTTTCATCTGATCAACCATTTGAGCCAAATCAAAGAGGGTTTCAACCCTAGTGAAACCCTAAATGGTTGGAATCCATAGGAAACCCTAAAAACTTGGTTGAAACCGAAACCCTAAACGGTTTCCCCAAACCCTAAAGTTGGCCTTCAAACCCTTTTTGATCCAATTTCTAGCATTGTATTTAATCACTTGATTAAATCACTTTCATATGCTATTAATTTCTCAAATTCTTGTTATGACATCATTATCCAACCTTTTAAACCTTGAAAATTTGATTGGACCAAGAAAAATTGATTTTGGGCTTGATAGCATCTCAAAACCTAACCAAACCCCCTTTAAACCCCAAATTGAAGCCCACTTGGTTGAGGCCCACCAAGGCCAACGAATTTGGCCACCTTTGCAAGGCTTCTTGGAGAAGTTTCCTCCCCCACATGGCAGACCATCCACTATACTTGGCTTCACCCAACAGTGCCTTAATGAGATGGAGAAACCCACCCCATCAACCTCCATACCTCACAGCTTCTGCAGGCAGTCCTTTCCCCCCCACTATTCTCCACTTTATGTCACATAGCTACCTCCATTCAGGTCCATATCTTCCCCCTACGGAAGTCTTGAGTCGTGCAAGTCACACTTACTTCCCTTTCATCAGTTCTTCACCCCGTTCTTAGAGAGAAACCCAAAAGAGCTCTCTCGGGCAGATTTCTGAGACTTTTTGCATGGAGTTTTTTTACTCTTTTTAAGTATTTTCACACGATGAATCCTTCATAAAAAGTTGTTCATCTTTGAGTATAGTTTCCATATATATATATTATTTGTATCATTACATGGTCATTTTGTTAGTCAAAAGTATTTTTAACCATGAAAAGGTCATTCTGGGCGTGAATCTGGAGAGTATGTTATGTTTTGGAGTTTTTGACCAAGTTAATGCACATATATTGGTCCGAATATTTTATGGAGTGTTTTTAGCATGTTTTTAAGAGTGTTTATTGAAGTTTTGTTGCATGACTAAAACTTTTGATGATAGATTTTCTTAGATCTAGAAACTTGAAAATTGGAAGTGGCAAAATAGTTTTTATTTGGAGAAAGTTTGAATATTTCGAGATTTGATCTTACTCTAAAGGCTTTGATATTTTTATATGATGATCCTAATTCTCTTATTTTCATGTTAGGATGTTATTGGAAGATATTTAGTATTAGTTTCAAAGATATGATTTTTCTATGCAAGAGGATTTCGGTTAGGCTAGATCTATGTTTTATTGATTTTTAGCCATGTGATTTTAATTTTGATGGTTGGATATTCTTTAATACACATATTTAGATCTATGTTCACGTTATATTTCAAGTTCACGATTCTGTCATGTTATGTTCACGTACATGTTATTTTCAAGTTCACGTTCATGTTATGTTATGTTCACGTTCACATTATGTCTTAAGTTCACATTTATGTCATGTTATGCTCAGGTTTATGTTAAGTTCAAGTTCATATTTATGTTATGCATGTTCACGTTCATTATATGTTTCAAGTCCATGTTATGTTTCTAGTTCATGTTCATGTTATGTTGCTAGTCCATGTTATGTTTTAAGCTCAAGTTCATGTCATGTTAAGTCAAGTTCAGTTCACGTTTAAGTTCAAGTTATGTCAGTTATGTCATGCTATATGTCAAGTTATGCTATGCTTACTTACGACTTTAATTATGCATTCATGCTTTTACTGCCATACATGCATCATTAACCTATGTGGAGGTTTTATATTAACTTGCTAAGATTTGTAATCAAATCTCACTGTGGTAGTCCCAACTACCATTCCCCTCCGAATGGTAGATCTTGTTATAGGACCCGAAGGAGAATTGGAATCCGACCGACTGAACACGGTCAGCTAGGCTACGGTGCGATGTCGATGATGGCATAGTATTTAACTTAGGTTACTATTTGTACTTTTGGAGTTGTATCTCAAGTACTCTTTTGATCACAACCATTTTGGACTAGTGTGGTGATCATGGCTATCTAGTATGCCTTTATGTATGAAGTAAGTTTTAACTATTTGGGATATTATAAGTTTGGTGCATAGTATTGCTCAAGAAAAAAAAAATTATCCTCTACGAATATTGCATAATGCTATATGCATGTTAGGAACATTACATCTTATATGTCATGAATTGGGGCATGTAACCATGTGTTGCATGTCCCGATGCTTCAGATGTATGTTCGATCCCAAGCGGAATCTGGAGGTGTCACAAACCTGTGATGAGTTGATAACATAAATGATCCTGATGTTGCGGGCTCAGTGTTGGCAACTGCGGCACACTCTTCTGCTGCTCTGCTGCACTCAGCTCCATCCCATGTTGTCCTGGCCTTGAAATTATCCCAGTCAAACCACGTAGTCGAGTGAAGCGGCGGGTAACGTTCTTCATGAGGTAACTCATTCCTCTCGTAGTCCACACTAATCTTATCTATAACGATCACAAAGGTTATTGCCTAAACTTAACAAGTTCTAGACTAACCTTCTAGGATACTAAATCTTTGCTTAAGTGAAATCACTTATTTCCTTAATGCTTAAAGAGTTACTCACCATATATATATATATATATATACATACCACTAAATTTTGTCATTCCTTAACTTTCTCAATCTAATCAAAAGTGTACTAGAACCCTTCCACAAAGTAGGTCAAGTCATACCGGCATATTCTTTAAATCTAAAACTTCAAGTATTCGTGCAATTCGATTTGGATGAATTTAATCCATACACAACTAAATTTACTTTCTCTATTTCCTCAGGGAAACCTGTCAGCTTAGGACTAGCTTACTCCTTCATAATTAAGACAAATCATTCCTCCTCCTAGGTGACACCTTGATAAAAAAAAATCAGCTATTAACCTAAACTCAAGGCTTTCTCTCTTATGATTGGCATAGCTCATCTATCCATCATGAGCTGCCTCTTATTCTGACTCTAAATAGAAGGATATGTTCCTAGTGTTTATGTAAATCCTCAAGACTAAGATTTTACTTCCCCCATATATTGGTCTCCAATGTAAGGGCAATTTATGTCTCCAAAAACACAGTGCTTCACAAAAACTATTTAATGGCGGCTGGATAAAACTACTATCATAAATGAATCCTCTTAAGGCCAAAGGTTGTTCCAAATACTTTACTCTTTCGAAAGCAAATACCATTGGGTCCTCAAAATCAAAACAACTCCAAATACACAGAATATAATTCATCAACCTTTAATATCGTTCCTCGTACTACTGAAAGGCATAATATATCTACACTGGTATGAACAATAATACTCCTAAGGAGAATTGTTACTCTTATCAACTTGGTAACAATTCGACTTCCGAACTGAACTCTCATACAAAACCACAATCACCAGCAACAAGGACTCACTTAAATCCAACAGCGTACAAGTTACAAATCTCAATAACTTATCATTATCCAAAATAACCTTAATGCACTAATACCATCAATTGCAATCCAATCATATTTAACTAATCTTAACAATATAGAGGTCCTAGTAAAATACTAGTGATGACGCCAACTCCTTCAGTTCCTAGGGAGTCAGCATCTGTGTCTCCTTGAGTGACAACTTACGATGTAATGGGTAAGTGCACTTGTTGCTGCTACTGATGTCTAAGCATGTCAGCCAGCAGGCGTCTACAGCTTCAACTAATTCTCTATCCATCAGGGGACTTTGATTTTCCTTATTGATGTCTCTCTCAGGATTCCAAGGTATCCTACCAAGAGTCATGTGTCATTTCTTGAAACACACGAGTGCACTTATAAAAACCACGTACTATCTCTTATACTTCAAAAAATTCAAGCCTAGTGAAGACTAAAATTTCAAACCTAGTATTTGGTGTATTTCTTAAGGACATGTGGATTTACAACCCAGAGACGTATTTCTTAAGGACGGCCCCAAATTTCGCTTGGGATCGGACGAACATCTGAAGCGTTGAGACATGTAACACAAGGTTACCTGCCCCCGTTCATGACATATAAGATGCAATGTTCCTAACATGCATCTAGCATTATGCAATATTCATAGCGGATAATTTTTTTTTCTTGAGCAATACTATGCATCAAACTTATAATATCCCAAATAGTTAAATCGTAATCCAAGCATACTTAACAAAATAAACATCCACGATTTCAGTACGAGTCTTAGAAGACTGTAACCTAAAAAGTATAGGAGACCAGACTCCATATTTACATTACCAAAATACACTATTGAGGAAGTTTGTCGATATGATATGAACGTGAATATGTACGTGAATATAACATGACATGGACGTGAACTTGAAACATAACGTAAACATGAACATAACATAACATGATATGAACATGAACTTGAAACTTAACGTGAACATAACATAACATGAACTTGATTTGAAACTTATTCTTATCTCATGGGGTTACCATAATTGCTTATTCTTAACTTGTTGACATGAACTTAGACTCTTGTTCAATTGACTTAATTAATAACGTGACCATATGGGTGCTACACGGGTCCCCTAGAGCCGTGTGTCCCTGCCAATTACTGCATCATAACACAGGTACCAGCTGTGAATGCGTTAATATGTACTTCACTATTGTTATGGCCCCACGTATTCTACGTGTTACAATTGTTGTGTCTCACGTAGTGCATGCTCCGCAGTTGTTGTGGCCCCATGAATTGTTTGTGCCACACTTGCTGTGAACACATGTAAAATAAAAATATGGCTCCATCGGCGTTAGTGCCTGGCGCGGTCCGGTGACCAGCTAGTTAGGCCTCATTTGCAACCTGTTGACTGTACTTTGTCAACGAGGAAATTTCACACCTATTTAGACACTCCAGCGTGAACAAAGGAGTTTCACTAGGATATTACCCCATCCTAGCACTTAGGGTCGTGATTGACATGAATAACTTAACTTGAACGTAATCTGAAACTTGACTTAACATAAACTTGATCTGACTTTTTTACTTAACATGACATACTTGCAATGGTGAATATTACATGATATGACATACATGTAACATATGACATACTTAACATGGTATACTTACAACATATAACAATATATGACATAATAGATTGTGTAACAGATAAATATTCATGACAGAATCAATTATGCATAACAGATAAACATGTAATGGCGTGGCATGGCATGGCATATATGATAACATACGTAAATAAATTGTAGTTCTCATACCCATCATACATACACAATAAACTGATAGTAAGTTAGAAGCTAATTTACCTCGATCGTCGCGTTCTACGAGAATAAAGCACGAAACCCGAGGAACTGTAAAAGGGTATTCTAAAAGTTAAAAATTTAATTACTAACAATTAGAAAATGAAAACAAGCTTACTTAGAATAAAATTACCATTTTACCCTCTACATGTGGAAAAGTGACCATTTTACCTCTAACTTAAGGATTTCACATCTTAACTGTAAAAATTTTCAAAATTTACATTCCTCATGCAAATTTTGTCCTAAACTCAAATATTAACTTAGAAAAATTTAAAACAAAACACAAGTATGGAAAACACACTATGGCCGAAACATCCATAGGTCATTTCTCTTGATTTTTGTTGCAATTCCTTCCAACTTCAAAACTCATTCTTAACCCAAAGTTTTGCAACAGGGATCTTCATATCCTAAGTTTGAAACCATGCTTAAAACATCCATTTAGAAAAAGCTAATAATCAATACCAAACTTTTTGTAAAAAGATCCAAACACTTAATCACAAGCTTTGACCCTAAATCAAAACATCTCCAAGAATTCTAAAAATCAAATCTTACTTCTAACATATTCATAACATAATTCTAAGATCAACCATGCTTTAAATCATCAAACTAAAGTCACCAAAATCACAAAATAACACTTGGAGTTTTTGGTTTTATACTTAGTCCAAAAACAGAAACTTTTTCCTCAACTAGCTTTGATAAATCTCTTTATCAATGGCTTAAGAAGGCGAGATCTTCGAAATAAAGCATCACATGGTTTAAGAATGTGTCTTAAATAGGATCCAACCATCAAACTTAAAATCACATGGCTAAAAATCAATAAAACATGGATCTAATCCAAAAACATCAAATCTTAGGCCTAACCGAAATTCTCTTGCATAGAAAAATCATATCTTTGAAACTAATACTAAATATCTTCAAAATAACATCCTAACATGAAAATAAGAGATTTAGGATCATCATATAAAAATATCAAAGCCTTTAGAGTAAGATCAAACCTCGAAATATTCAAACTTTCTCTAAATAAAAACTATTTTCCCACTTCCAGTTTTCAAGTTTCTAGATCCAAGAAAATCTATCAACAAAAGTTTTAGTCATGAAAAAAAAATCCCAATGAACACTCTTAAACACATGCTAACAACACTCCATAAAATTTTTGAACCAAAATATGTCCATTAGCTTGGTCAAAAACTCCAAAACATAACATACTCTCTAGATTCATGCCCAGAATGACCTTTCCATGGTTAAAAATACTTTTGACCAACCAAATGACTATGGAATGATACAAATAATATATATAAAGAAACTATACTCAGAGAGAAACAACGTTTGTGAAGGAATCATTGTGTGAAAATACCTACAAAGGGTTGAACATCTTCATGCAAAGAGACACAAAAATCTGCCCGAGAGAGCTCTTTTGGGTTTCTCTCTAAGAACGAGGTGAAGAAGTGATTAAAGTGAAAGAAGTGTGACTTGCACTGTAACAGCCCGCTAAAATTATCAGTTTTGGATTCTTTCCCCACAGCAATCACATCTCTCTCGTCTTAACCCTCTATCTTTAGTTATTTATGTTTAACATAGTTGATTTGGTTGGCTGTAGACTGTGTAGTTAGTGTTTGTGGAGTTCGCTGCGTAGTTGTGAAACGAAGTGTGGTTGTGAAGTGTTAGGCTTGATTTTGTAGTTTTGTGGACTGTGCTGTGAAGTATAGGCGTGAGATGGATGCCGTAGATGTGATACGGCGGGTTGTGTGAAGAGAATACGCGTGTAGCGTATTCTGTGTAATGCAGCGACGCGCCGCGCGACGTGCGCTGTAGTGATGTGGGTCGTAGAAGGAAGGGAGTACGCATGTAGTGTACTCCGTGTGGTATGGCGATGCATCGTGTGATGTGCATCGTGTTGATGAGTGTTGTAGCGAAGGAAGTACGCGTAGCGCGTACTCCGTGTCGCGTAGCGATGCACCGTGAGACGTGTATCGCAGTGATGGGTTTTGTAGTGTGAATGGAAGAGAGTTCACGTGAGTGTACTCTGTACTAAGTCGTGATACACCGGATGGCGTGTCACGAAGGGTTGAATGGCGTAGCAGAGAAGTGTGGAGCGTATGGTGTAATGTTGGGAAACTGTATGACAGTGTCCCGAAGCAGTGATGATATGGATTATAGTCCGGGATGACTGGTGTCATCTTGTGGTTGACTATGGCTAAGAGTATATGGATTGAGAAATGAGTTGTTTGTTTGGTTGTTATTGATAATTTTAATGAACTTGTTTTAGTGCAAAGGCTTTCTGAAGTCAATTTATCTCTTCCGAGTATAGTGAAACCTCAAGTTGGCCGTGGTGTTGCAAGTGCTTACAATATGGCAATTGAGTTCAGAAGTGAAAATCTTAAGGACTTGAGTGTTCCTCTTCCAGCTGTTGTGCAGTTCCTCGTGTCTCGCGCTCTATTCTCATAGAACGCGACGATCGAGGTAAGTTAGCCTCTAACTTACTATCAGTTTATTGTGTATGTGTGATGGGTAAGAGAACTACAATTTATGTATGTATGTTATCGTATATGCCATGTCATGCTATGTCATTACATGTTTATCTGTTACGTATGATTTAATCTCTCATGAATAATTATCTGTTATATAATCTTTTCTGTCATACAATGATGTATGTTATAAGTATGCCATGTTAAGTATGCCATATGATACATGTATGCCATGAAATGTTTATGATTAAATCATATTATGCCATTTACAAGTATACGCCATGTTAGAAAAGTATATGATATTAAATAATATCACATGCATTAAGAAAGATAAGACATGTTATGTTATAATAATGCGTGGGGCCACAACAACTGTGGAGTACGTATTATATTTATGTTATTTATAATGCGTGGGGCCACAACAACTGTGGAGTACGTATTATATTTTATGTTATTTATAATGCGTGGGGCCACAACAACTGTGGAGTACGTATTATATTTTATGTTACTTATAATGCGTGGGGCCACAACAACTGTGGAGTACGTATTATATTTATGTTACTTATAATGCGTGGGGCCACAACAACTGTGGAGTACGTATTATATTTATGTTATGTTATTTATAATGCGTGGGGCCACAACAACTGTGGAGTACGTATTATATTTTATGTTATGTTACTTATAATGCGTGGGGCCACAACAACTGTGGAGTACGTATTATATTTATGTTACTTATAATGCGTGGGGCCACAACAACTGTGGAGTACGTATTATATTTATGTTATGTTACTTATAATGCGTGGGGCCACAACAACTGTGGAGTACGTATTATATTTATGTTATGTTATTTATAATGCGTGGGGCCACAACAACTGTGGAGTACGTATTATATCTTATGTTATGTTACTTATAATGCGTGGGGCCACAACAACTGTGGAGTACGTATTATATTTATGTTACTTATAATGCGTGGGGCCACAACAACTGTGGAGTACGTATTATATTTATGTTATGTTACTTATAATGCGTGGGGCCACAACAACTGTGGAGTACGTATTATATTTATGTTATGTTATTTATAATGCGTGGGGCCACAACAACTGTGGAGTACGTATTATATCTTATGTTATGTTACTTATAATGCGTGGGGCCACAACAACTGTGGAGTACGTATTATATTTATGTTACTTATAATGCGTGGGGCCACAACAACTGTGGAGTACGTATTATATTTATGTTATGTTACTTATAATGCGTGGGGCCACAACAACTGTGGAGTACGTATTATATTTATGTTATGTTATTTATAATGCGTGGGGCCACAACAACTGTGGAGTACGTATTATATCTTATGTTATGTTACTTATAATGCGTGGGGCCACAACAACTGTGGAGTACGTATTATATTTATGTTACTTATAATGCGTGGGGCCACAACAACTGTGGAGTACGTATTATATTTATGTTATGTTACTTATAATGCGTGGGGCCACAACAACTGTGGAGTACGTATTATATTTATGTTACTTATAATGCGTGGGGCCACAACAACTGTGGAGTACGTATTATATTTTATGTTACATGAAGTATGGGGCCACAACAACTGTGGAGCATACACTACATGAGACACAGCAATTGTGACATGTAGAATACGTGGGGCCACAACAACTGTGGAGTACGTATTATATTTTATGTTATGTGAATTCATGGGGCCACAACAACTGTGGAGCATGAAGTATGGGGCCACAACAACTGTGGAGCATACACTACATGAGACACAGCAATTGTGACATGTAGAATACGTGGGGCCACAACAACTGTGGAGTACGTATTATGTTTTATGTTACTTGAATACGTGGGGCCACAACAACTGTGGAGTACGTATTAATGCACGTTATTAATCAAGACAATTAAATAAGATTCCAAGTTTATGTTAAGTCAAGTTTCAGATCAAGTTCATGTTATGTTATGCTCACGTACATGTTATGTTCATGTTCATGTTATGTTCCAAGTTCATGTTCACATCATGTTATGTTCACGTTTATGATACGTTCAAGCTCACGTTCATGTTATGTTATGTTCATGTCCATGTTATGTTTCACGTTCATGTTATGTTGATTGTTCATGTTATGTTTTAAGCTTAAGTTCATGCCATGTTAAGTCAAGTTCAGTTCACGCTTAAGTTCTGGTTAAGTCATGCTATATGTCAAGTTATACTATGTTTATGTATGACTATAATTATGCATTTATGCTTTTACTGCCATGCATGCATTTTTAACCTGTGTATAAGTTTTATGTTAACTTACTGAGATTTGTAATCAAATCTCACTGTGGTAGTCCCAACTACCATTCCCCCCGAATGGTAGATCTTGTTACAGGACCCAAAGGAGAATTGGAATCTGACCAACTGAATACGGTCGACTAGGCCACGGTGCGATGTTGATGATGGTATAGTATTTAACTTAGGTTAATACTTGTACTTTTGGAGTTGTATCTCAAGTATTCTTTTGATCACAACCATTTTAGACTAGTGTGGTGATCACGGCTTTTTAGTATGCCTTTATGTATGAATTATGTTTCAAGTATTTGGGATATATTTAGTTGGTGCATAGTATTGCTAAAGAAAAAGATTATCCGCTGCGAATATTGCATAATGTTAGATGCATGTTAGGAACATTGCATCTTATATGTCATGAACGGGGGCAGGTAACCTTGTGTTGCATGTCTCGACGCTTCAAATGTCCGTTTAATCCCAAGCGAAATTTGGGGGCGTCACATGCACGACTCTAGACTTCTGGAGGGGGAAGATATGAGTTTGAAAGATCCTTGATTGGAGGTAGCTATGTGACCTAAAGTGGAGAATAGTGAAGGGAGAGGACAGCCTGCAGAAGCTGTGAGGTATGGAGGTTGATGGGGTGGCTTTCTCCATCTCATCAAGGCACTATTGTGTGCAGCCAAGGGCAGTGGATGGTCTGCCATGTGGGGGAGGAAACATCTCCAAGAAGCCTTGCCATGGTGGCCAAATTCTTGGGCCTTGGTGGGCTTTAACCAAGTGGGCTTCAATTTGGGGTTTAAAGGGGGTTTGGTTAGGGTTTGAGATGATATCAAGCTCAAATCCAATTTTTTCTTGGCCCAATCAAATTTCCAGGGTTTAAAAGGTTAGATAATGATGTCATAACAAGAATTTGAAAAATTAATAGCATATGGAAGTGATTTAATCAAGTGATTAAACACAATACTAGAAATTGGATCAAAAATGATTTGAAGGCCAACTTTAGGGTTTGGGGAAACCGTTTAGGATTTTGGTTTCAACCAAGCTTTTGGGGTTTCAATTGGATTCCAACCATTTAGGATTTCACTAGGGTTGAAACCCTCTTTGATCTGGCTCAAATGGTTGATCAGATGAAAAGGGTTTTGCTTAGGTGGCATGATCTCACACCTTGATTTCCTTCACAAATTCATCTGATGGTTCCTCTTTGTACCAAGTGTCTAATACTAATCACTATGTGTGGCTAAGATCTTTCCAAGTGTCCAAATAAAACTTCTCTAACCTAATTTGGACATTCCACACTGTGATTTTGAAAACACTGCACTTAGTACGCTTATCAAGGTTACTATTCACTAAAAAAAAGGCGTAATAAACTTAGTACTAAAAAATTCTAAATATTCATATTAACCTATAGTAAAAACCGTTTACCAAAACTCAACCCCGAAGTGCCCTTATAAATAAATTCACAGTTTCGAACAACTATTTCGTCCGAAATTATGAAAATAGGTTATTGCGCTATAAAATCCTAAATATTCAACTGAGTCTAGTGGTGTAGACTATAATGTATTCTGACACTTCTAACTACTTCAAACAATTAAAATCGCATTTTTGGTACCATAGTGAGTGATGTTGACAGACTAAAACCTTTGCGATTAGCCAATTCCTGAAAACTTACGAAGTTTTCACGAGATTCCTCAAGTCTATAGAAATTCTACCATTAAATTTCTAGCGGGCTGTTACATATAATATCATCACAACTCCCTATTACGCACTGTGAGTACCTGCTAGTGACCATAGTACAACTCATGTTGACACTACATCTTTGTCTACAGACATTGTAACCCAATGCATTGGTCATAACATTTCATCATAACATAACGTCATAACATAACATCATAACATATGCACTACCAAGATTAGGTGCCATAGTTAACTTCGCTTCGGCTTTTTTTAAAAATAATCCATTCAAAACCCGTCGGCGGTTCTTTGTCAACCTTGGGGTTATAACTCCAGTTTTACTCACTTTAGAGTGGACAAAGGAATTCTACTAGGATAATTCTTCATTCTAGCCTTTGGGGTCATGAAAAAATTTATTTTTTATCTATGCTTAAAAATAGTTTTCATGACATGTGCTTGTGAAGTATGCTTCATGTAAAAATAACAATTATATGCAATATGCTAAAAATGGTAAAACTTTCAAATGTCATGTAAGAAAGTAATCAAATATCAGTGTATCATATAAAATTTCATGCTAAAATGGCATTTATAATATGAATGTAGAGTTTATACAAGAATCATAAAAAATTATCTAAGAGTAAGATAGACGCTAACTTGCAAACTTTCCGGATACTTACGAATTTGGTGTGGCTGTAATGAAAGTTATTCTAAGTTAAGAATTGCATAATCAAGGAAGATGTTCATAATCCAAAGGGCACATACAATATTTACGAAAGTGCCCCTTTACAAAATAGCCATTTAAGGCTCTAAATTTTTACTATTTGTAATTTGGCCTCAAATTTCACCAAAATTCAAAAATCCCATATTTTCTATGTTCTAAACCCATATATGCCCTTAGAATTTCAAAAATAAAATAAAAACTATTCCAAAACTCATCAACCCGTGGCATGCATCTACATGGGCCTATATGTGATTTTAAATCTATAACCTTTATGGATGCATGTGTTCTCAAAATTAATCAAGTGGCAACCATGAATATAAACCTTAGGGACATGATAAAAACTTAGATTCAGGTCATATGAATTCATCCCAATACTTATGCATTGATCAAAAGCCAAATCATCCAAAAACTTCAAATCGTATGTATGCATGATATTTCTGGCTTCTCTTTTTCAATGCAAGTTTTAAAGCCTAAAAAAATCATGCATTTCAAGGCCTAACAAGATGATAATTGGTTCCTAAAGGTTCATAAGGCCATTCTTGAGGAAATAGAACATGATATGCCAAGATCATTCTCATACAAGTGCAAACTGAATACTTAGATGATCAACACTAGAAATGGATTTATAAAATCATGACTTGCTATTTTCCTCAAATTTAAACCTTCAATTAATCTCCAAGACATTAGTAAAACATATAAGATCATATCAAGACTATCATGGCTAAAATTTCATTGCAAAACAATTTATTCAATCAAAACTCCAAATCTAAACCAATATGCAACAGCAACACCTTAAGTAAAACATTTTATAAATAAATCAAATCCTCCTTCTCATGCCATAAATCAAAGCCTAACATGTTAATATAACACCCAATAAGAGAGAAGGCATGATAACTTACAAAAGTCGTGGCCCTTGAGCCCTTAAAACTCAATTCACTTCAAGACCTCACTCAAGCTACTCGGTTTCTCACTTTTCTCACACTAAGAGTGTATAGCTCTCAAGAACACCAATAGAATACTTGAGGGAGTTGTGTAAGGAAGTGAGGAGTGAAGGGGGCAATTTATAGGACTCCATGGAGGGTGATAGGTGAGAAGGGGCATTGGTCTTGGTTGAAAGGAAGTGTTGTGAGTGGTAGAGGTGGGAGGTGGAGTGGTGAGTGCATTTTTCAGATTTGTCATGGCTTGGTCAGGTAAATAGTGACCTAGATATTCATGATTAAACCTTGGGAAGGAGGTAGAAGAAGGACATAGGTGCAGGGGAGCTGCATTGGTTCAGAAAATAAAAACAAAAACTTCCAACGAGAGGAGATTATGAGATGCCAAAAATCCAAGATAAAGTGGATTTCAGAAGGAGACACCAATACTATGTTTTTCATGCTTTTGAAAATGCAAAAAAAAAATAAATAAATAAATAAAGTATTGAATCAAATGACACTTGAAGATGGTAGGGTGATAGATCGGGTAATGCAGTGCTTGATGAGGTTGTGGAATTTTTCAATAATCAGCTTACGATGTCAGCTATGACTGTTGAGGATGTAGGTATGAATCTATTGGCCCTTGTAATTTTTGAAGCTGATAATTTGTCCTTGTGTAGAGCTCCGGTGATGTCGGAAGTTAAGGAGGCACTTTGGTCAATCTCGCAAGATAGTAGCCCAAGGCAGGATGGTTTTTCGGCAAGTTCTTTCCATCATGTTTGGGACATTGTCAAAGATGATTTATTACATATGGCTATTGAATTCTTTGAAGGGAAGTTGTTATCTACTTTCTTTGGTGCTAGTAATATTATGTTACTCCCGAAAGTTGAAGAGCCAAATAGTTTCTCATAATTCTAGCCAATAAGTTTATATTTAGTCGTATATAAGATTTTTTCTAAGATGTTGGAGTATCGACTGTAGCTACTTATGGAGAAATTGATTTCTGAAGAGCAGTTGGCATTTTTGAAGGGGTACAATATTTTTTATAACATTTCTATTGCCCAAGAGGAGCTTGTTCAAAGCATTAACAAGAAAGTAAGAGGTGGGAACATTATAATTAAAGGTGATATGGCTAAGGGATATGATAGAGTGAATTGGAAATTTTTTATGGAAGTTATGCGAAGGTTGGGTTTTTCGAATCAGTGGAGGAGATTGATTTTTAATTGTATTTCAGCTCCTGTGTGCTCGATTATGTTAAATGGCTCAATGAAGGGTTTTTTCAAGCCATCTCAAGGTATTAGCCAAGGAGATCTTTTATCGCCTTATCTTTTTATTTTATCTCAAGAACTTCTTTCTCACATGCTGAAAGATGATTTCCAAAAGGAAAAGGTCAGGCCGTTTAATTCAAATGGAGGTTTGTTGATTTCTTATTTATTTTATACTGATGATATTCTTATTTTCGCAAATGGGGAAAAGAAATATGTGACTCAATTGATGAAGACTTTACATGCATATGAATCTATGTCGGGGCAGTTGGTGAGTCAGATGAAGTCCTCTATTGTTTTCTCCTCTAAGTTTCCTCTTACTAGGAAATTAGGGGTGCTTAGATTGACTGATTTTGTGGAAGGAAAATGGTCATGTATTTATTTAGGAGCTTTGTTACATGTGGGGAGGATTACCATTCGGCTTTTTGAGCCATTACTTATGAAAGTGCAAAAACAATTTGGCAGGTCGGAAGAGTAAAATTTTATCCTTGGGGGGTAAAATCACTCTTATTAAACACGTGTTATCTAGCATGCCGATTCATATTTTGTCAGTTATGAATTTACCAAAGGGACTGTTTAAAGCTCTAACATCTATTTTCTCAAACTTTCTTTGGAGTTATGGGGAGGAAAGGAAGAAGAGGAAATGGGTGGCTTGGAGAAACATTTATTTATCGGTGAAGGAAGGCAGGTTGGGCATAAGAGATCTTGCTAAAATGCAAACTTCGTTATTCTTGAAGTTTGCTTGAAAACTTTTGGACGGTAATTCTTATTGGAAAAATTTTTTTAAGGCAAAATATGTGCGAGGAGATAATCCTGTGTCTATATCTCATTCAATGGGGTCCAGATTTTGGAAAGGGATTATGTCAGTTATGCCGATTGTGGTTAAAAATTCAAGAGTTTTGGTTCGGAGTGGTCAGTTTAATTTCTAGTTTGATAATTGGTTGGGTGATGGCGCAATTGTAGACTCACAGGAGGTGGTGGGTGATGCACGGCTGCAGGTTGTAGATCTTATAACTCCTTCGGGCTGGGATATAACAAGTTATCATCCCTTAAATCTGAGGCTCTTGTTAGAAAAATAATATCCTGGCCGGGGAAGATACAAAGTGGCAAAGATATTCTGATTTGGCTACCAAATTCAGACGGGGTGTTTTCGACTAAGTCTGCTTAGCAACTTATCCGGTCTAGTGGTAATTTTTGTCCTTGGTGCAAATGGTTATGGCATAAATATATTTCTAAAAACATGTCCTTTGTTTGTTGTCGAGCAACAAAAGAAGCTTTACCGGTGGATGTTACAATCGCTAAACTTGGGTTCCTTTGGTCTCAAAATGTAATTGTTGTGTGTTACCTGAATAGGAAACAATTGATCATGTTTTATGTGGTGGGGAATTAGTAACTAAAGTCTGGAATTATTTTGCTGGCATATTGGGCGTTTGATTGACTCAGACTCGAATATGGCATGGAATCCTCAATGTTTGGTGGTTACATGCTTTGGCATCTTCGACTCTTTATAAAAAATAGGGAGGGAGTCATTCATGGACATGTGATCTTCGATTCTTTATAAAAAAAATAAAAATAAAAAAAAATAAAAAGAAAAAAAGAAAAAAAATTTGATTCCCAATCTTTGGGTCTTTCCTCAATTGGGTCGAAGTCTTGAATCTTACTAAGTTGGGCCCAACGGCCTTACGACCTTATACTTTTTGTGTTGGGCCTAATTTGTCATGTCCAATAAGTTATGCTCATAGTTTTGTATCCATCAAATGGGGTCTAAAGTCTTATATTTGGCACTTTTTGCTTAAGTCCTTAGTGTCTCTCTTAATCTTTTATATCCAAAAAGCGTAGTCTCTTAATAAACCAACCTAGGGCATTCCTAAATCCATCAAATTTTAACCCAAATTACTTAGCCCAATAAGATTGCACAATCTCCAATATGCCACTTTTCATTCTAGTGTTGGCCACTTGGCACCTTTCCTCAACGCCACTTGACGACGTTGACGAGCACACTGCCACTCAACAATATGGACCGGTGGGTCATTGCCCTAGTCCCACCCTTGTCATTTCCAACAAAACAAGACCACAACCGTTTTCCATGGCTACATCCATGGGTCTCATCCTCTCCAAAGGACAAACTACAACCTTAAGGATTTCAAATCTAAGACAAATGCTCGGATCCAAGTATAGATCGATCTTGTACTTGGGTTTGTTACTTTGACTTTGGGAAAATTTCCGCTGATTTCTTTTTTATTTTGTGCTGGACTTTGGTTTATTTTTATTTTGGAAAAAGTTATCCGGGGCCCAAGCAACATGCCTGCCCGATCAATTTGGGCTCGCAACCAAGTCAGCTATCCACCCGCAAGTCTAGTGCCATGCATTTTGAAAAATAAAAAAAAGTGGTAAAATGCTTAGGGGATGGAGAATGGTGCCCTCGAAATTGACCCATTATTTTCTTTTTATTTTTTTTCCTTTTTTTAACATTAAAGAATTGAGTTTTTAGTGAGTTTTTAACTTTTTTTAAAAAAAAAATATTTAAAGGTTTTCAAAAAATGTTTAGAAAAAAGTGTCATCACCCTTATTGATACAACGTAGGAGCATCTTTCTCGGTTCCCTAGCATTGTCTTAAAAGAAAAAGAATTCTATTTCATAATTACTTTTATGTATTTTTTGTGCACTCTATTAATATGACTAATCAAAATAGTTATTTTATATTAAAAATATCGCAGTCAATTACATTAATGAAGTACGCAAAAAGTAAGTAAGATTAACTGCACATAAAATTTTTTTAAAAAATTTACAAGAATTTTTTCCTTTCATTTTATTTTTAATAAAATAAGTATAGTTTCATGATTTACCATCCATTTTTAAATATAGCAAGCACTTCTAGCACAGGTTCAGAAGTGCTAGTTGGGGGAATCAACCAAATTTCTTACTCGATTTTAAAGCAGTTCAAAACCCAAAAGCAGAGGGTAAATGGTTGGAGCACATTAAATTTCTAGTATCATGCATTTCGAGTAGGTTAAATTAAAAGAAAGTACAAGTTGGTCAGCTAGACCCATTTGATGGAACTTCAAATATAGATTGATGGGTCCTCCAGTATGGTAAGCTTCTAAGAAATTCTTCACGTAACCTCGAGGAATAGTCTTCCCATGCAGCAACTGCAGAAGCAAAATCTGCCCAATCAAACATATATTGTCTGCTTTCATTGCTAATCATGCGGCTGAAGAACATCTCGGCCTGCTGATGATCCTTCGATAATACAGACTTCAACCGATTAATTTTTTCCATCTGCGATTGAGAGAGTACTCCCACCTTTCCATGGTCTATTTGGACTTTGGATGTATGCACGGCGGAGGCTTTCCAACAGTAAAACTGAGCAACCTGTTCAGCAAATTGAATGGCTGCCGGTTTAGAAATCCTGAATAGAAAGCCGTTTTAAAGCAAATAGAAAGACTGGGAGACGGGTTGTTAATGAAAGACTGGGAGACGGGTTGTTAATGCAAATGGTGACGAGACAGCAAAAATATGCCGAGACAGCAGCATTAAGTGATTGAATGTTGTAAAGAAATCTCGTTATACAAAATTCTCACCATGAAGAATTCAATAAGACATTAAAAAAGAATCTTTTTTTATAAGCAGATATTAAAAAAGAACATTAGGTACTACATTATAACAATGGCCCAGAAGTCCGAGTCCTTATATCCTGCCAATTGGAGAACACTCAACTTTGAAGAATCAATTATTGAATAGTTTCTTTGGCTGGGTTGATTCCCAGCACACAAATAACAGCTTTTACATAAACCCGGAACCTCTATATATGCAACGGAACGTGCCAGAATGATAAAAATCAACCACTGTCCTGGCCACCTGTTGCCAGCGTTTATACAAGATTTCTCTTGAAGGGGAAGAAAGGGATAACAAAGATGGAACAATTAAAAAGAAGGAAAAAAGGCTTGATATTTCATGCAGTTATATGTCATAGCACGGAATACTGTAAGATAGAAAAAAAGTTTTGAAACAAGAGCAGAGAAGAAGCAATCAGAGAGAATGACAAAGAAGCAGAAGAGGAGAGAAAGAAACTAGAGAGAGAGAAAAGCCAGGAAGAAGAAGCTAGAGGAGAACGAATGGAGCAGAAACTCAGGGAAGAGAGAGAAGAGGGAGAGAAAATCAATTTCTCAATAAATTTTATTCCATTCAAAATCTCTCTCAATTGGGTACAAAAGATGCTTAAATTTTGTTTTCTTATAAGAACAAAAGATGCTTAAATAGACTAACAACTTTAGTATAACTTTTAATTAAAATAGAACACCACCATGCAGAAAATAAAGCATAAAAATAAATCCTGAATCAATCCACATCAAATACAATATATGTTGCAAAGAGAACATCATGCAGAACTCCCGAGGCCCTTTTAGAAGTCAATGAAAATATGATCAATAACCATTTGTTATCCCATTAACATCAACGAAGAAAAAATAATACACTTAGAGGAAGCATTGAAAGAATACCTGAAGAGCATGCAAAATGTTGACAAATTCCACATTGAACAGCTCAACACCCCTTGCTAATTGCAGAGGCATCGTCAGTAACTCTGACAAATCTGAATCACAGCTTGTGTCTTGATACGAGTAAACATCAAAGCCAAGAACATGCAGTCTTGCCCAGCATATATCAAAACCCAACTGGCGATGAGAACTTTGGTCCAAAGAAAACCAGTACATGTTACTGGATGCCAGCAATGGTAGGCATGGTCCAGGCACATTATTGTGTAACAGCCTCTGAGAGAGAAGGGAAACAAGTTTGGCATCCTCATCATGGGATGCATCACGACTAAACCATAACGTAAGCGTAAGTCTTTCCCCACCAGTTATCTGTCAGATGATAATTTGGTATAACAAAATGCTGAGACTTGGAACAACAAAATACCAAAATATAGCAGCATGCGGAGTGATTCAAACTGAAGTAACAGACAGTAAAACTCAGAAAATGTGGCTGGTTCAAGACCTAAGGTGACAACATGGCTCAATTTCATTAAATAGAATGAATAGCTCGGCTAGGAGGCATAGCCGAACCAGAACAGGCAAAAATAAAAAGAGAACCAGAACAGGCAAAAAAAAAAAAAAAGGATTAGATGTAAATGAAAATGAAAACAAAGGAACATGAGCGAATCACTTTTGAGGCCTCTCAATGCCCATTCAAAATAGGGTGTAGGAGAAAGAACCGTACCTACATTGATTCACATTTCTTAGGATTTAAATTGCTTGTTTGGTCGAATTCAAAGCCTTTCAGAAATGTGGGGTAAAGGAAGCAGGCTATTCAACCAACCATAAGGTAACACACCTCAAGAACTTGATAAGGTAACAATGATTTTCTCTCTTTGAGGGGAGCTCCTCTAGAAAAATGAGAGGGAAAAGAGAGGATAAGTGAGAGAAAATGATAAAGAAGGTTGAATAACATTCCAGAATGTCTTACACTATCCAGCATCTGAGGATGTATACTCCCATGAAAATCCTACAAATCCTACGGGAAGCTAACTAGAGGCCATGGGCCTTTTAAGGCCTAACAGAAAATAAACATAAATGGGAATAAAGCAACTGGGCTTACTAACACAACCCAAGCCCATATAGAGAAATACAATAAAACTAAGTAAAGAAAATATTAGCAATCCGAGCCCACAGAAGCCATTGAGCCCAGCCCAACCTCAACACAAGTACTTCAGTTTAACTAAGATCTCCCTGTCCCAAACCTCCAGAGTCCCTTGTAAACCGAACTGTGACACATAAGTAAAAGCTTTAAGCTAAGTGCCTCCCCAAACACAAGCCCTGCTAAGCAACAACATTTATTTTTCTTTATTTTGAAATTTATATCGAGAAGTTAGGAAGTATTTTCATTGCATTTCTCGCCTCTAGCTCTCATCTGGTTTCGTCACTCACAGTCCAAGAAAGGTGCTCCTTTCATTGGCTAGCGTTCATCTCCAGCTCTGTTTCCAGCTTTTCATTTCATTCATGTATACACCCAGAATCAAGCAAAACGAAAGCAATTACAGCCAACATTTAAATTTGGAGACAAGGAATTCTTACCTTGGGTTCAAACGTGGAGAAATAGAGGGAGGAGGATGACAGAGTGAGAAGCAACAAGGACTGCTGATGCTTCACTTGACAAAGGAAAAACCACGAGGGAACAATATAGAGGAAGGGATATGGGGAAGAGAGGGAGGAAGAGTCTTACTTGGGGAGAAAGAGAGAACAGGGATTTGGTGAGGAAATGGGCAGGCAATGGAATAAGTAGAGGTTTTCATATAGAGGAGTTTCAAGGGCAGTCTCAGATTGTTGTGGGCAAGTTAGCTTTAATTGTAAAACTTATGTCTTAGAGTTCTATGATTAGAAAGTTGTTTATTGTTTAGTAAACATATGTCTAAAGTGTTTTTTATAAATTTATCTAATATACAGTTTTTTCTTCAAAAGAACTTTTAAACTATTAAACCAAAGGAGCACTCGGCATTTTAATAGATGAAGACCATGTTTGGCAACAAAAACCCCTCTGAATTCATAGAGGTTTTTGATATTCCAAAAATTTTTCTTCTCAAACATAAAAACATAGTGCAAAATTCTACAAAATTTTCAGAAACAACCAAAAAAAAAACATTAAGGATAGAAGAAAAAAATAAAAAAAGGAAACCCGTGGGACCACCCTCTCTTGGCAAGGAGGACCTCCCTGTGGTGGCTGACAGGGTTGCTTTTTTATATTTATTTAAAAAACAGTTCTTTAAATTTTTTAAAACATCCTTCACAAAAACTTCTCCAAAAAGCTTTTACATCCAATGACAATGATCGACATCCCCCCAGAGCATCAGTAACAAGAATCGCTGCACCCCTTGACTCTATATCAAATACAAACTGCTTGGCTTCTATGAACAGTTGCCTTATTGCTCCCACAGAAAGACTAGTATTTTCAGACTAGAAAAAACTATCTGAATGATGTAATATGTTGATGAAGAGGAAACAGGTGCAGAAAGGTGGCTATTCATGGATGGGGATTTATTCTTACTACATACGTTGCTCAATCTATATTTAGTTGGATTTCAAATCAATTTCACAATATGGAGCATGAGGAGGCTGGGCATTGGCAATAGGATGTGCTATCACCTTTATATTTCGTTTAAATTTGGAAATAAATAAGTGCAATGTCAAGGTAATACTTTAATAAAAATGACGGTGAAAACAGTAAAATGCCTTTAAGTTAATCTCATTTCTCATGTCTCTGCATTATATTATTTTCAATTGACCATAATGTTTTATTTTTATCATTCACTGCAAGCATTTAGCAATTACTCTAGTAACCTTACCGTTTAGGCGCCTCTGAGAACTTCAAATATACAAACCTAACCCTAACGGGTTGGGGGCGTTACAGTTTCAGAGTCTCACTTTTATCATCATCATACCCATGACGACATGACAATATAACAGGTGTTGGAATGGGGATAGTGTTCAAACTCCAGCTGGAATCACAAATACCACTGGCACCTAAAGTAAGAATGTTTTCTTAGAAGAAGATTTTCACCATTTTTCCAAAACCCTTGCTGCATAGTAATTGACAGAAAGTTTTCTCATTTTATTCATCAGGCTTTGAGACAATTGGACAAGAATCAATCAGTGGTTTATGCATCGGAGTAGGTGGTAGTGTACATCATCGTAGATGTGACAAAATATACATCATTGCACATCATTGTCTTTTCTAATCTCAAACTTATTACTTTTGCTGAAGTTTGGACTGAGCCCTAGATGTATACTCCAATGCTGTACCCAAGTCCAAGAAAAATGAAGTCTCCATACACAAAGTCCCCATACCTTTTTCCCCATTAACTAAATATTTGTGTATCTTCAAAACTATATAAATCACAGCTATTATATACCTCAGAAAATGAAGGATTCTGACTCTCCAAGCATGTATAAGACATAAGGAACAGTGACCTTTCTGAAGTCACCATTCCTATGAAGTCTCCATACACAGTCCCCATACCTGAACGCATTAGCTAAATATTTGTGTATCTTCATAGCTTTACACATCACAGCTACCAAATACCTCAGAATACGAAGGATTATAACTCTCCAAGGACCACGACATGTTTAACGCATAATGTTACCTATTCGAAGTCACTATTCCTATGAAGTCTCCATACACAAAGTCCCCATACCTAAATATTTGTGTGTCTTCATAGCTGTACACATCACAGCAATTATATACCTCAGAAGACGAAGGATTCTGACTCTCCAAGTACCGCAACAAGTTTAACTTATAATGTGATCTTTTCCAGGTAACTATTCCAAGTCAAAAATTCTGGTCAAGCTAATGCAGGACTTATGCCAAAGAGATCTGAAAGCTACAAAAATTATATTTATAATTTAAAAATATACTAGAAAGCTTTCAACCAGGCAAAATCCGAAACCAAGATTTATCAGTCTCACACACTACAACCAACACAAGCCCCTTGGCTGCATGAGGGAAAAACACTTTCAAAGCCAAATTGTAAATTTTCACTCTTTTCCTTCTCTTTTTGTGTGTGTGCATGTTTAAAGATGGGCATAGAACTAGGAAAAGTGGTGTCTCTGTTGTTGGCTGAGGCTGCACATTTATGCAGACAAAAATATTGGCAATCAACATTTTTGTTTGATAGGTAATCAAAAAGTCTCATTAATTAGATAACAGCCTGTAAATATAGCTGAAGTACATAGGATGTATACATGAGTATTACGTAACTAGGACAATCAACATTATTTTAAATTAATGACACAAGATAAATGACGATATATCCCACCTATTTGTTTGAAATAAGAATGAATGAATACATATAAGGAAGCCAATTGGATTGGTTCATAGAAAATAAAAATAGTTTTACGTTCAATATATAAGCCCCCTCATGCCCATATTAATTCTCATTCTTGTTACTAGCCTCACTGACAAACCAAGTGTCAAAAACCTCTTTTTCTTTCTCACTTCCCAAGATTTGAATGTAGGACCTACCCAAAAGTCTTGACAACCTACTTCACACTAGACAGAGTGATATTTCATCTAGAACCTAAAAGACCAGAATCAAACCAAGTAAATAAATAAACCCATGATTCACTTGTCATTTAAAAATACAATTCACCAATAATGAAACCAGTCCACATCCCATATTTCATCTTCATGTGGAAGCGCTAGGTGTACAATACTGCAAATAACATGCACAGCGCAAGCCACGATCTTTTGACAATTTTAAAGGGACATCCAACCGCATTATATTTTAATTTGCATCTTACAATGGAAGACTGACTTCTCTATCCTAAAAGTGAGACAGAGAGAAAGGAATGAGGGTACCTCATCAACAGAATGAATGTTGAGGTCGTCAGCTGTGTACATCACAACATCCTGATGAAACAAAATAATGTAATGTCATTTACCAGATCTTAACTGAAATTACTCTATAAGACAAATAATGCACCAACTAAACTTGAGAAACAACCATTTCAAGCACTGCAGTGAATGGTTAGAAATTTTCATTATTTCGTCCTTTCAGACATAGAATAATCATAAACTGATGATCATATCCAAAGCTTCCACCGTTCATTGATGGCAAGTAGTGAATAAAAAGATACCATAAGGAGCCATAACCAACTTCACTTACTCCAGCCAAGGGCTCAATAGTTCTTGGTTCCCCATCCTGGAAGTGAAAAAGTCCACCTTTGAAATCCTTCCCAAAACTGTTCAAATAGCAGACTGCCTTTCACCAACCCAAACATGAAACTGTCAGCAGGAGAACCAGGTATCACATTAAAAATAGATCTAACTGGAACAAGATTTTTTTTTTCTGATTGGCAAATATTATTTTATTGATGAGAACTAGGCATAGCCCAGGTACATGAGCTAACTGGAACAAGAAAACTCCAATTTTTTTTTTTTGGGAGGGGGAGAGAGAGGGGGGGGGGGGGGGGGGGTGTTGGCAGAAATAGATAGTTTATGGCTAACAATTAGATTGAAAAATGGCAAAAGTGTTTACATCACTGCTCAACAAATAGGTTATGAACAACAACAAAATCGCTTCTTGTAATGATAAGTGACTAACAAAGAAATAAACATGAGTGATATCAGATGCCAAACAAGCTGATACATACCGCAAAGGCACGTTGTTTAAGATAGGGCCTGTTATCATCACTATGCCATCCAATGCTTGCCCCTCTGCACCAGCTGATTTATATTGTGAAACTTCATCAGATATATAAGTGACAAAAATTACTAAAACTGGATGATTGCAAGATAACTCCATGCTATGGTTAAGAACAAGGTACTGTTTACTTAAACGTTGGAAAGACACATCAAATAAAATCTCGATGTCAAACCCGAATCCTAGGGTTTGCTTTTGGTGTGTACTGAATCCTATTGGATGATAATTTGCTAAATTTTCTGGCATGTGTCTGAAACCCTTTCTGAATTGCATGATTTATTACTCATAAAAAAATTTGCACGATGTATTTAATTTGATTAGAATGCAGTTTGTGGATAGAAAAAAGAAGGGAAATTATTTTTAATGGAAGTTTGAAGAACCTATGAAGCCTGCCATACAGTGGCTGGTCTGAGATTGATTTCACCTTGATAAAGCAAAATCTAAATAAATAAATGAATTGGTTGATGTTGTTATTTTATCTGTGTTGTAACATTATCGTGCAAACTATTTTGGTTAACATTTTCCCAGTTTTGTTTGTCTCTAGCACAACAAACTGTAACGATTTGAGTTAAGCGCTAGTCACATCCATGTATAACCCGAAAAAGACAAGTCAATTTAAAACTTTCTTACAACGATCACTTTTAGAGCCCAGTTTTACCAACTAAATGGCCCATGTGGGACTTACCGCCCATGAATACGTTTAAAACTACTCTCTCTATGTCGCTATTCATATTTCAATTGAAGCATTAGGGCATTACAAACTCCCCCTCTTAATTCTTGATGTTTCTATATGTAATGCAGTGTTTCAAAATCACATGGCTAACCTTCACACCATGTAGCCTTATATTGACTACAGCCCCAGAATAACTAGTTAATTTGGAGGTTCTCCAGAATCACTAATAAAACTCAACTTAATCTAGTAAGTAGCAAATGTGGGACTTAGCACCCATGACTACCTTTATAACCTACCCACTCTATGTGGATTATTCATATTCCTAATCTGGGAAGTGGTGTTACACAGATAGGGACCACCATTTTAAAAACATTTTTCTTTATCTTGTTCTTCTGTACTTAATTAGCAAATGAGTTTTTAAAACTACTAGGATGCCAAATTTTTTAGAAGAAGTATCATTGACTGCAGAAAACTCTTTTCAGTGGGTGAAATTCCCATTTATACAATCTAATAAAAATACTTCTTACTTATCAAAACAAAATTATACAATCTAATATCTCAATGCTATTGTTGATAGAAGGCCAACACTTTTTACAACTTTCAGTGGGGGCAATCCCACTCACTGTAACATGGCTATGGTACTGGCTAAATAATCCATCTAGAGTTGACAAAAGGCTTTTGACTCTTGCTCAGTCAAGTTCAGAATGATGCAAGCCCATCGACATCCCGAACTATTTATAATTGTTTTCAGACAGAAAAGATGTAAACTACAAAGAATATTGTCGTTTTGATAACAAGCTAAATTATATTCCACTGTTTTATATAAGAAATTGATCATTATTCTGATACTTTTTTTTTTATTGGCACCAAGTGTCCGGGAACTGCATGTTAAACTAATCCCGGGGGTGCACAAGCCCTCGGCAAGGAGTTTCCCGTAAGTGTACTTTGGGTAATTCAAGGGAAAAGTCCCCCAATCTGATGGCCCCTAGAGATTATTTGCATCCAAGAAAATTTGAACCTTAGATCGGGAGGAACGTACTCCCAAACCCAAGGCTTTTACCACTTGAGCCAACCCTAGGGGTTTTTATTCTGGATACTACTTCTTTGCCCCAACATTTTGAATCTAGGACTCTTCTCAAAACACATGGAATCAAATATTATCACCTAAAAAAGGAAGCTGTTGATAAGTTAGAAACTAACCTGATTAAACCAGTAAATTCAACAAAGAGCTCATACTCACACCCAAAGAACTCCTCTACCTTCTCTTTTAAACTCTCTGTTATTGAAGTTAAAAACAAAGCAAGTACAACATCAGATTGCAGCACATACTTGAGCAACACACAACAAGGGCTAAAAAATAGCAAGCAGATGTGAGAAATAAAAAATATATATATGCAATTTCTATATGGCGGATTCCATAATGATAAAAAAGGAAATAAAGAAAAGTCGTAAAATAAAAGAAAATTAAATCTCAACAATGCAGCTCTAGAAATTGGTATCCAAGAAACGATGCGAGGAGAGGGACTGCTTTTGGCCACTTGAAACTTTTTTATTTCTACAAATTAAAAGTTTTTATCTCTACAAAAATATAAGAATATATAGTATAAGATTCAGAGTTTTGTTGTTTTCGGTTCTCCTAACATTTCAACAAACAATTAGAGTGCTACTTCATTCGGGTCATAATAGAATCAAGATCAAATACCCAGATGGCTGAGACCAGCACCTCTTCATATTCGACATGCTAACGCCAATTTCCATTATTTTTTGAAAAAAAACAACGACCAAATATAAAGTTTTCTTTCGGTAGCCATTGCAATAAGCTCTCAACTTTCTCATTCGCCAAAACTGAGGCTTTTCAACCTAGTTTCAATGACGTAATCAATCATAAGCCTATCCAAGACGAAAGTATAAGAACGAAAGAACGAGTCGGAATCACTAAGTTTGATTTTTTCTATGGGTTTTTGCGTGTGAGCGTGTGGGTTATACCTCGGATTGGAACAAAAGGCATGAGGAGGTGTGGGGAGTTGGTGGCAATGAGATGGGAAAGAGTAGTGGAGAAGACGTTGGGTCTGTAACCAACCGTGCTATTGCTCTTGTGTATGAACTCCAGCTCCTGTTTGTTTGTGGACGGTGGACCCGAACCCCACACACAAAATTAACCATCATCAGCTCTGTACACGCAACCAGACCTGTATGTCTGTGTGTGTATTTATGCAGAATTTATATATCTATATTGATGATAATGCATGGTGGTGACGACGAACCTTGCATTGAAAAAGGGTAAGGAAATTGCGGAGGATCAGACGAGGGTGCTTTTGCTTCGCCTCCGCCATTTTCTTTGCCTTCTTTCCTTCCTCGTGCCTCTGTTCACTCGCGAACTCTTCGGGTCTTTTCCGCTAAAAGCATTCTCAACTGATTTACGTGTAATACAAAAAAATGAAAATTATTTAAAAAATTGTTCATGCTTGATCCGATTATGTAAAAGAATATGTTAAATATAAATTTACAATTAAATATATATTTATACTGCCTTTTGTTATTTATATTTTATTGGCAGGTTATAGTGCCTATATTTATAATTATTAAATATATATAATATATATTATTTGGGATACATATATATGGTATCAGAGTCTTTGGCTATTTTATTTGCAATTTTATTGTTTTTAATTTTATAGTGAACTATTATCTTGTTCATATTAGTTTTCATGGTCATAATAAATTAATTTATGCATAATATAATACAAGACTTGAATTAAACCATTTAATAGAAAGAATAAAACATTTTAAAGAAAAATAATTAAAAATGAGACTAGATTATTGTTCAATGATGGAAAGATATCATGTATATCAAAGTAAACAAGTAGCAATTGGAACAGTCTAAAAAAAATAAAAATAAAAACGAAGATCATTATTAGTTTTTAAGAGAAAAAACTATAAGTATAAGAAACCACCTAAGTATTTTTACTTTATAAAAAAAAAAAAAAATTGCTGATACAGATTTTTAACAAAGATAACATATATAAAAGAAAATGAAATATATTGAGAGTTTTGTGTTGGTAAGCCATGAAAATCCATTAGTCAACCCATCTATGCTAAAGAAACTTTAAGGATGGTCCCAATGGTGTTTCCTCAATATCTTGATTTACTTATTTCTCTTTGAATATAGGAAATATTTGTTTTAAAAACCCGTCTCAATGAATTTTTTATTTAAATCAGCATCTGCTGAATCAACTACTAGTATATCTATAGAATCTGAACCTGGTAATATTAACCAAGAAGACTATAGTATAATAGACATAGAAAAAAATTTATAAAACTGGACAATTCTTAATGTTCATAAAAATCAAATATACAAACAATTTACTTTCTCTTCCAAATTATTATTTCTTACTAATTATACCATTAAAATGGTAGAAAAAATATTAGTTTAAATAATGATTATAAATCATTACAATTATTAATAAAATAGGCTATTAAACACCATAAAGAGCAAAAATATTCTTTTATACATATTGAATTAGTACAGGTAGCTATAAAACTACTCACCAGAAGTGGATGAAATGCCTCAATATTATTCTGTCTAAGAGACGGAAGGTACTATAATTTTTATGATTCATTACTTGGAATGGTAAAATCTAGTCTATTTCAAGGCCCAGTTTATTTCAATTGTTATCCTAATTATTTACTTTCATTATTTGATACTAATATTTTACATGTTTTAATATTAAATATTAAAACAAATGGTTATCATATGATGAAAAGATCACATCCTTTAACTGTAGTATATAAAATCCATTATAAACTGATAAAAACTACATTAGAGCCACAAGCTCTTATTACTAGTCAAAAAGGCTATATATTATTATTACAATCTAGCATACCAAATTTTAGTATATAAATTCCTAAACAAATTAATTGGAATCAAATTACTCTCCCTAAAGAATGACAATTAGAAAATATTATTTCATTTTATAAAATAGAAAATAATTCTAAAATTGATTTAGATTATATAAATCAAAAAACTGACGGAATAATCCGAATTGCCTTTCAACCTTTTAGGAGATCATTATCACAATCACATTATTTTTCACCAACACCTTCTAGTTATCATACACCAAGATCTGTTCTTTTATCATATACCAAGATCTATTCTTACTTCAGTTTCTAGAAATAGATCTTAAAATTTTGACATTAGATCTCAAAATTTAGACGCTCAGATCCGGAGAGTTATTCATGGAAATATTATTGATATATCAATATATACTCTTAGTCATCTTGATATAGTATCCACATCTCAAAATCTCCAACAAGGAAAAGTACGTTTTGCTCTAACATATTCACAAGTAGTTGAAGATGATACTCAAATATTCACCCTGAATAAAAGAAGAATTTAAAATTAATAAAGAATATCTTAAACAAGATTATATGAAAGAAGAAAAAAATAAAAAATATTAGCATTTTTCTCTACTTTCACAAAAATAGAAAGAGATTATATCCAAACAAAAAATTATGAGTACTTAGAAAGTGTACAAATTAATATACATTTCTATATATGGTTTGAAATATATAAATCAAATAAATTATCAACCATAAATAGGAATACTAATCAATGGATTAAATGAGATAATAATCAAATCATTTATGAATGATCGGTGCAAAACTGCAAGTGCACAGTATCGTAGTTTTATAATAAAGTGATAAGAAGAGTATCGTCTTCAGGGATTGGTACCTTACTTTTGCCAAATACCAAAATTATACTAATCTCGATTTTATCTAGAGGAATCACTAAGATTTTTGTAGTTTCAAATTAAACTAAGATCAACGCAAAGAAAAATATGCAAAAGAAATAAAACCGACGTTCGAAGATCAAATTAATGGGAAAGAAAACTTCTAGGAAATCGATTTCACCTAATTCTTCACTATGCTTTTCTCATCCAACTAATTTAATTTAAATCTATTTGTCTATTAGCAAATCTCTAATTCATCCAAAAGCCTCTTTCGATAGTCAATTAGAAATTATTCTTGTTCATCAATTCACACAAGAATATGCAAATTAAATAATCAAGAAAGCAATAAGATCAATGATTTAATTACTACATAGGTTCATACAAGTCTTTCGATCTCTATACTTACCTATGCTGAAATATTCAAGATCTACCCTATGATTCCCTCTTTCGATAGCAAATCACAAGATTAAATATCATCTAATTAATGGCCAGTTAATTAGAAGCAATAAATTCAGAATAAATCAGATAAACAAAGAGAGAATTGCCTTAAATTAGCATAGACAATCAAGCATAGTTCGGAACTAGATTACATCTTTTTCCTAGAATAAAGAAAATTTAGCTCATGCTAGAAATGGAATTCAACATAAACGAATTCACCATAATTGTTCTAAGAATATTGGAAGAAAATAAACGCTGAAAAATACTCATTGCAACCGCAAATCATCTTCAAAAACTCAAGGAAATGATTCAATGCTTTTCTCCCATCTGTGCTCGTGTATAATTCCAACTTACGTGCAATATGTGGAATCCTTTCTCCAAAATAGATGAATTGAATCCTCCTAGCTATGTTTTTCTGTCCCAAAAAGTGTTCTCCAGTCAAAAGGTACGGCCATAAAGTGAAAAATCACTTTTATATGGTGTGACGGCGGAAAACCCTAGATCTATCAAAATACGATGTTCGCTCGAGCGGGGTGTCGAGCGAGAATCGAGCGGTCGACTCTGCCTGAATTCGCTCGAGCTACTTGTTGAGCGCACATCAAGCGTTCAACTCTGCCTGATTTTGCTCGAGCGGCCAATGTCTCCGCTCGAGCGATCTTTGTATTCCCGCATCCCGATCGAGCTCACTGTCGAGCGGCCATCAAGCGGTTGAATCTGTCTGAGTTCGCTCGAGCGGCCAAAATCATCCGCTCGAGCGATCTTGTAAAATCTGCAATACGAAATTTTGCAAGTCATCAAATACCCCCAAACTTACAACTTTGATTGTCCTCAAACAAAAAGAAAAGCAAATGATAGTTTAGGCAATATCAACTCAACCCCAAAGAGAAGTATCATCACTCACCAAGCTTTTAGGAATTTAGATTTCATCACTAGTATGTTACTCTTTTAACATCAAGGATTGCAAGAAAATCAATCAAAAATTTTACAATTTGTCAAGCAAGAGTTAGGCGTTTACTTCAACCTAAAGCTATGACCTTGAGTGTGTGTGTGATATAGTCAATTTAATCTCAAACCACTTGCAAACTCAGATAAAAGTAGAACAATCAAAATCAGAAGAATTCTCTTAAAACTTAACCCCATAAGTCCAATTTTCAGAAATCATCTCCACTAATGTAGTCAATACCAAAATCAAAGATCAAAAGGTCTTTAATAAGGTTGTAATGATAGGCCACAGGGTAAGGGTTAAGAAAGAACTGGATATGGAGAATCAAAGCAAACTGGAAAAATACTTGGTGGAAAGAACATTAAAAGAGATTTCTACATGATTCAAATCATAACTCTTTCTTGGCAATATGCTCATACTTGTGGCATTATTGTTGCTATAATCACTGAAGCAATGCCAATAATTCCCTTAACAAAATCCGAGGTGATACACACTCCGCTTAGTGACTTCTTTTTCTTTTGTTTTTTTCTCTCTTTTTTTTTTTCCTTTCCTTCTTCTTCATCTTTGATCAAACAGAGCAAACATAATACAGTTCATCATGAAACAAATTTTCTCTTTTAAATGTAACTCTCCACCAAAGTATTTTATCAAACTATCAAAGGTAGATTCATTGTTTTTCAGGCTTAGAGCGAGCATGGTTTATGTAGTTCAAAGAATAAATAAAGGCTTGTGTAAAATAAGGCTCAAGGCGGTTGACTATGGAAACACACCATGTAATGATGGCATGATATTTACGACGGCTGGGAAAGTTTTTTGGTTATGCCAAAGAAATGTCTAGATCATTTCTCTAATATTTGGTCTCAACTAGGATTTCGCCTCAAGGACCCATCAACGGATTCTAGAGCAAAGCAAAATCGAACTTCCCTCTTTCAATGAATTCAACTTCTTCTCTTCATAAGCAAAATGAAATAAGAGAAAAACGACTATGTGCTCAATTGTGTTCAAGGTCAAAGATTTAAACTAAAGTACCCACAAAACTCCACTTGACATAAAAGAAATTTTTGAAAATTTTTCTTAAAACCATCTTCAATCACAAATTTCAGAGTCATAGAGACTTCAATCTTACTCCAATGTATGCTTGGTAAGAGAATCAAACAACCCAAGACTTAGAAAACAAGAGGATCAAATGACTATAGGAGTTTACACCCCCAAACTTAAACTAAACAATGTCCTCATTGTAAAGCAAAAGTAAAAAGGATTGAAGAAATAAAAGGAACTTCCCTGATTTCATGATGAGTCTTCCGAAGTTTAAAATTTTTCAGCTCTTTATTCATGCTAAATAAACCTGCATCAAAAACCAAATTATTAAGACTAAATAAATAAAGATAATAAAATAAATGAAAGAATTAAAGATAGATCTATGGGTTGCCTCCCATAAGCGCTTGTTTTAAAGTCTACAGCCAGACTTTTCAATCCTCATCAATTAGGATCTCCAAGAGGAATAAATGCATAGTTCCTCTCCACTTGTTCTCCATAGTAATGCTTCAATCTCTGACCATTAACTCTGAAAATATTCCCTATCTTGTCCTTCAAGTCTACTGCTCCAAAAGAGAAAACTTCATGAATTGTATAAGGACCTGTCCATCTTGACTTTAAATTTCCTGAGAAGAGTTTGAGTTTTGAATTGAAGAGTAAAACTTGTTGTCCTGGTGCAAACTCTCGCCTAAGAATCTGTTTGTCATGCCAGTTCTTCGTCCTTTCTTTATAGATCTTTGCATTTTCATATGCATCATTCCGGAACTCTTCCATCTCATTCAATTGAAGAAGTCGCTTTTCACCTGCTGTCTTCAAATCAAAGTTAAACTTTTTTACAGCCCAATAAGCTCTATGCTCCAACTCTATAGGAAGATGACATGTCTTTCCAAACACTAATCGATATGGAGACATCCCGATAGGTGTTTTAAAGGCTGTATGGTATGCCCACAAAGCATCATCAAGCTTCTTCGCCCAATCCTTTCTATTGATTTTGACCGTCTTCTCAAGGATGTTCTTGATCTCTCTATTTGAAATTTCAGCTTGGCCATTAGTTTGAGAGTTTTGCTACATACAAGCACAGTTGCGCACTAATTTGTGTACCAATACTGATTTATTCATACTTGCAACTATATTTATTCATACAATTATGCTTGCAACTATATTTTTCCTTAGTTTGAGAATGGTAAGCAAGTGCTATCTTGTGCTTCACACCATATTTAGAAAGAAGATTCTCAAACAACTTGTTGCAAAAGTGAGTCCCTTCATCACTAATAATAGCTCGTGGAGTGCCAAATCTTGTGAATATGTTCTTGTGCAGAAATTTGAGCACTACCTTTGCATCATTTGTTGTTGTAGCAATTGCTTCCACCCATTTTGACACATAATCAACTTCTAACAAGATATAAGCAAAGCCAAAAGAAGGACGAAAAGGCCCCATAAAATCTATTCCCCAAACATCAAACAACTCAACTTCTAAAATACCTTTCAGTGGTAACTCATGACGCCTTGAAATATTCCCCATACGTTGGCACCGGTCACAAGTTTTCACCAAAATGTAACTATCACGAAAAATAGAAGGCCAAAAGAACCCACTTTGAAGTACCTTAGCTGCTGTACGGGTGGTTCCAAAGTGTCCTCCATATGATGATGAATGGCAATGATGAAGGATGTCTTGCATCTCTTCTTCTGGCACACATCTTCTAATGATTTGATCAGGGCATCTTTTGAACAACAAAGGCTCATCCCAAAGATAATAATTCACATCATGCAAAAACTTTTTACGTTGATGGTAAGTAAGATCAGTTGGTAAAACTTTACAAGCTAGATAGTTAACAATATTAGCATACCACGAAAGCTTGATCTCACATGCAAACAACTGCTCATCAAGGAATGCCTATTGGACCACTGAATCTGGTCTTTCTTCCTCTTGCTCTAACCGAGAAAGATGGTCAGCAACTAAATTTTCACTTCCTTTCCTATCTCGAATCTCCAAATCAAATTCTTGAAGAAGGAGGATCCAACGAATTAGCCTCGGCTTAGCATCCTTCTTGCCAAACAAATAACGGAGTGCTGCATAATCAGTGAACACTATCACCTTGGTACCAATGAGGTAAGACCGAAATTTGTCACAAGCAAACACCACAGCAAGCATCTCCTTCTCAGTTGTCGTATAATTCAATTGAGCTTCATTCAATGTCCGGCTTGCATAATAGATGGCTCTAAACAGCTTGTCTCGCCTTTGCCCCAACACTACTCCAATTGCATAGTCACTTGCATCACACATGTGACGCCCCCAAATTCCGCTTGGGATTGAACGGACATTTGAAGCGTCGGGACATGCAACACAAGGTTACCTGCCCCCGTTCATGACATATAAGATGCAATGTTTCTAACATGCATCTAGCATTATGCAATATTCGCAGCGGATAATCTTTTTCTTTAGCAATACTATGCACCAAACTAAATATATCCCAAATACTTGAAACATAATTCATACATAAAGGCATACTAAAAAGCCGTGATCACCACACTAGTCTAAAATGGTTGTGATCAAAAGAATACTTGAGATACAACTCCAAAAGTACAAGTATTAACCTAAGTTAAATACTATACCATCATCAACATCGCACCGTGGCCTAGTCGACCGTATTCAGTTGGTCAGATTCCAATTCTCCTTTGGGTCCTGTAACAAGATCTACCATTCGGGGGAATGGTAGTTGGGACTACCACAGTGAGATTTGATTACAAATCTCAGTAAGTTAACATAAAACTCACACACAGGTTAAAAATGCATGCATGGCAGTAAAAGCATAAATGCATAATTATAGTCATATATAAACATAGTATAACTTGACATATAGCATGACTTAACCAGAATTTAAACATGAACTGAAACTTGACTTAACATGGCATAAACTTAAGCTTAAAACATAACATGAACAAACAACATAACATGAACGTGAAACATAACATGGACATGAACATAACATGAACATAACATAACATGAACGTGATCTTGAACATATCATAAAAGTGAACATAACATGATGTGAACATGAACTTGGAACATAACATAAACATGAACATAACATGTACGTGAGTATAATATAACATGAACTTGATCTGAAACTTGACTTAACATAAACTTGGAATCTTATTTAATTGTCTTGATAAATAATGTGCATTAATACGTACTCCACAGTTGTTGTGGCCCCACGTATTCAAGTAACATAAAACATAATACGTACTCCACAGTTGTTGTGGCCCCACGTATTCTACATGTCACAATTGCTGTGTCTCATGTAGTGTATGCTCCACAGTTGTTGTGGCCCCATACTTCATGCTCCACAGTTGTTGTGGCCCCATGAATTCACATAACATAAAATATAATACGTACTCCACAGTTGTTGTGGCCCCACGTATTCTACATGTCACAATTGCTGTGTCTCATGTAGTGTATGCTCCACAGTTGTTGTGGCCCCATACTTCATGTAACATAAAATATAATACGTACTCCACAGTTGTTGTGGCCCCACGCATTATAAGTAACATAAATATAATACGTACTCCACAGTTGTTGTGGCCCCACGCATTATAAGTAACATAACATAAATATAATACGTACTCCACAGTTGTTGTGGCCCCACGCATTATAAGTAACATAAATATAATACGTACTCCACAGTTGTTGTGGCCCCACGCATTATAAGTAACATAACATAAATATAATACGTACTCCACAGTTGTTGTGGCCCCACGCATTATAAGTAACATAAATATAATACGTACTCCACAGTTGTTGTGGCCCCACGCATTATAAGTAACATAACAAATATAATACGTACTCCACAGTTGTTGTGGCCCCACGCATTATAAGTAACATAAATATAATACGTACTCCACAGTTGTTGTGGCCCCACGCATTATAAGTAACATAAATATAATACGTACTCCACAGTTGTTGTGGCCCCACGCATTATAAGTAACATAACATAAATATAATACGTACTCCACAGTTGTTGTGGCCCCACGCATTATAAATAACATAACATAAATATAATACGTACTCCACAGTTGTTGTGGCCCCACGCATTATAAGTAACATAACATAAATATAATACGTACTCCACAGTTGTTGTGGCCCCACGCATTATAAATAACATAACATAAATATAATACGTACTCCACAGTTGTTGTGGCCCCACGCATTATAAGTCTAACATAAATATAATACGTACTCCACAGTTGTTGTGGCCCCATGAATACACGTAACATAAAATATGGCACCATCGGCGTTAGTGCTGGCGCGCTCCGGTGACCAGTTACTTAGGCCCCATTCGCAACCTGTTGACTGTACTTCGTCAACCCAGGAATTTCACACCTATTTAGACACTCCAGCGTGAACAAAGGAGTTCCACTAGGATATTACCCCATCCTAGCATTTAGGGTCGTGATTGACATGAATAACTTAACTTGAACATGATCTGAAACTTATATGAACTTTACATAAGGTGAACCACGCTTGAGTCCGTGGCACCGCATAACATAACTTGTGGTGAACAGCTTAGGTCCGTGTCACTCTTAAATATCTTATCTTTCTTAATACATGAGATATTATTTAATATCATGAACTTTTCTAACATGGCGTATACTTGTAAATGGCACAATATGATTTAAACATAAACATTCCATGACATACATGTAACATATGACATACTTAACATGGCATACTTATAACATACAATATTGCATGACATAAAGATTTTGTAACAGATAAATATTCATAAAAGAATAAATCATGCGTAACAGATAAACATGTAATGACATGACATATATGATAACATACATACATAAATTGTAGTTCCCTTACCCATCATACATACACAATAAACTGATAGTAAGTTAGAAGCTAACTTACCTCGATCGTCGCGTTCTATGAGAATAGAGCGCGAGACACGAGGAACTGCACAACAGCTGGAAGAGGAACACTCGAGTCCTTAAGATTTTCACTTCTGAACTCAATTGCCATATTGTAAGCACTTGCAACACCACGGCCAACTTGAGGTTTCACTATACTCGGAAGAGATAAATTGACTTCAGAAAGCCTTTGCACTAAAACAAGTTCATTAAAATTATCAATAACAACCAAACAAACAACTCATTTCTCAATCCATATACTCTTAGCCATAGTCAACCACAAGATGACACCAGTCATCCCGGACTATAATCCATATCATCACTGCTTCGGGACACTGTCATACAGTTTCCCAACATTACACCATACGCTCCACACTTCTCTGCTACGCCATTCAACCCTTCGTGACACGCCATCCGATGTATCACGACTTAATACAGAGTACACTCACGTGAACTCTCTTCCATCCACACTACAATACCCATCACTGCGATACACGTCTCACGGTGCATCGCTACGCGACACGGAGTACGCGCTACGCGTACTTCCTTCGCTACAACTCTCATCAACACGATGCACATCACACGATGCATCGCCATACAACACGGAGTACACTACATGCGTACTCCCTTCCTTCTACGACACACATCACT